>CM017568.1:11231853-11787070 GCA_007844125.1 Sinonovacula constricta | reverse complement strand
CATACATTTTTGTCTCTCACTCTATTCCCCTCTCTCCTCTCCTTTCTCTCTCTCTCCCTCTCTCTCTCTCTCTCTCTGTCCCCCTCTTTCCCTTTCTATGTCTAGACTCGATCCTTTTCTCTCTCTCTCTCTCTCTCTCTCTCTCTCTCTCTCTCTCTTCTCTCTCTCTCTCTCTCTCTCTCTCTCTCATTGTGTGTGTGTACCTCGTTTGATATGTGTTAACATCCTCTTGAAGTCGTACATTTTCTTGCTGTAAGTGTTGGATAGCCCTGCAAACAAATAATGAACGATAACCTATCGATTTTTTATAAATATGGTGTGTACCTATTTATTAATTAGACATATAAGACACTTCTTATTATACATATCATATGTAGATAATCACTCGTGAGATCAGTGCAACGGTCGTTATGAACGTTTTTAATCAAAATCTGACACGTATGACCATAAATGTACGATTAGTCTAAAAGTAAATACTACCTTTGCATGTATGCCTTAAGGCTAACACACGTCCTTGTACTTTTTTTTGAAACTTCATTTAAAATAATTAAAAGCCGCATGGCCATAAACAGAACGTTTGATTAAACGGCACCCTCTTTCCTCCTCCTCCACCTCATCATCATCATCAGCAGCAGCAATATAATTGTTAAATTATTATCTTCACAATGTGAAAGGCCAAAGAGAAAAATATATGTGTAATACTTATTAAAGAGAGAATTTTTTTTAATTTTTTACCTAACTAAATAAATTAAATGATCTTGGTAGTAATACCACGAAGACTATCAAGCGTATAGTTAAACGCAATTACATCAAAGTACAACTTGTCCCTTGTTAATTCATTTAAAACTAACCAGTTTATTTATAACCATTTATTATCTAAAAGCGAAAATATTTACAGAACATAACAACCTAATGCCTACATTATCCCTATGCCAACTTTCTTTTTCGGAAAAAAAAGAAAGTTAGCAAAAGTAGAAACGTGAATGAAAGGATTTTTTTATAATTTACAATTAACAAATGGACGACATGCTTGCGAAAAAGAAAAGTATAACAAATGATATACTTTAACTGTCCATTTAATAAACTGGGGCACACTTACCTTTTGCAAGGGAACCTATATTTATGACTAACAAATCTACAGCTGAAAGTTTCTATATCAATCCTGCAATCACGTCTCTGAAATCAATCAAGATTGTATACGTTCTAATCACGGTCTTACCGCTGAGACTGTTGTAGTTCTTGTTCCAAGCGACGACGGGGTTGTGACGTCACTATGTGCCGGCTCTCACTATCAGCACAATTATAGCATTCCTCGGAACAACTAGCACACCTGTCTCCACACCAAATGCACATGCACATCTAAAAAAAATTACACTATGTACAAGATTACGTGCAGGAATCCGATCCATTATTCGTTCTTGCGTCCGCCTGCATGTGTGCTCGCGCTTAATTTTATGCACTGACACTGCCTTAAATACACTTTAAGGTAAATGAAATAAAGCATGTTTAGATTATATCTTTGTTGATTTAATATTTATACAATATGGAAGTTCACAGTCTAGTTTAGAGAAAACAGAATGTGCAGTATTAAGACATAGACTCACATTTAACAAGCATCTGAGGAAACGAAATACATGAACCTGTTTGCGAGATTCTAATTGAGACCAACATCACCTTTATTATCATTATCATGGCCATGCATGCCGTCACCATGAATACCATCATTAAAGTCGTCATGAATATATAAATATAGTTAATAAATCTTATACATAAATAATAACAATATACAATAAAACAAAAATAATCATTATATCATCACCGCCACTACCACCACCACTGTCATCATCATCATCATTATTATCATCATCACACCATCATCATCACACCATCATCATATTTTTATACATTTTTTAAATTAAATTTGAAGTTTTGTCATCAACGCAGGTCTCAGTTGATATGATGTCTGCCTTTCCTCTCCAGAAAAAGAAGAACTCGCAAAAAATCATCTTTTCCTATTTAGAATTGAATTATATATACCTAAATCACTGTGTTTGAACAAAACAGTACATAATTATATCTCCATTAATTACTAAATACGGCGATATTATTTGCGTTGACAGATGTATTAGTGTATAAGATGAATTAGTGAAGATCCACGTGTGAACAATATACACGAAAACTAAATGAATATGTATGTTATTATGTTTACAACACTCGATTCCCTATTATCCCCATATATACGGCTCTACACAACTCAGTCTTAACTTACATGTTAATTTACAGGTATCTCCACTGTCACTTTATTATGAAAAAAATTGATTACTGAGTTACTGTTTAAATTGTTATTTCATATAAGATTTAGTTACCTTCAAATTTAAATGATGCGTTACAAAATTATTTCCTGGAAGTTTACTGACTCTTACTAATTCCGGTGGTATATTGCATCTGGTATAACGTAATGAGCTGTTTGGCTTGGCTTGGCCACACGCTCTGACAGTCTTATCCAATGCTTACGTAGGTTTTTAAGCAATTAGTCATGAACGTCTTTGTAATAAATGTCTTCACTTAATTTAATTTTAAAATATCTTAGTGTGAAACAGTTTAAAGACAAGTGATTTACACGCATAATGATAAATGTTTTAATCCGCATATATAGTCCTAGGAAACATGCATTTAAAAAAAACGAATATTTGTTGCAAAGGAGGCCAGTACAATGAAATTGTATCGTATTTGAGCCGATAAAATAAGTACAATCGGAAATGCGTAAAATGATAATGAATGAAGTTTGTTCGTGCCCTTCTCGTGTTGAAATCGTGCGTTAAGTGTTCGCTCAGCGTGCGTGACGAGTGCGTTTATAACAACTTATAAATTATGCACCTAAATATATTTAATTTAGTTAGTAAGCATCTAAAAATCTTCGATTTGATGAGAGTTTCTATGATTTTTTCAAGTTATAAAGCAACACAGCATTTTAACATTTATTTGCATATCCATTTTGCGTGTCGTTCTCTTTGTAGATGTTTTCATCATCATCATCATCATCATCATCATCATCATCATCATCATCATCATCATCATCATATTATTATTATTATTATTATTATTATTATTATTATTATTATTATTATTATTATTATTATTATTACTCTAATTATAATTATAATAATAAAAGCGAACTATATTTTATAGATATTATAAAGATTGAAAAAAGAGACATGTTTAAAGAGTTGCTTATAAATAAAAAATATATAAACATGCATAACCGGGCGCATAACAACGCTAAGCATGTGTCGGGAGAAATAATGTATCAAAAACTGAAGTACTTTAATTGTCTTTGCCTTCCACATTCTAGTAACGTGAAGTGATACGATATTATTCCCGCGAAGTGATTCGATTTTACTCCATACGCGAAGTGACTTCATTCACTCCATTTTCACGCAAAGTGACTCATTCTTTTAGTCTCCGCTTCAAGGAAACATGGTGTGGATTTCTCCATACTTCGCGTTTTAGGACATTCCTCCTGAGCTGTGCTGTAACACATTGATAAAGCCGCACAAAGACACATATGATGTCTGAACACATTCGAACAACAACAGCGTCGGCAAGTCTTAAGGTATAACACACGACAATACTAAAATGGATTGGAAGAAGCATTTTGGCATTTGATGGTATAGGTAGACCTTACCGTATCTCTTGATACATGTACTTGAAATTAACCCGTTTGGGGTTTACATCTTCTAAACACCTAAATTGCATAGAGTCAACGAATGAATAGTTTTAAAAGAACTTGTGTTTTTATACAAGCGTTCATTCAGTCACAATATTTACAAAGTGAATAGAAACAATTGTTGCGGCGTTAGATGCGTTCGTATCTCTTTATCTCTAACTACTCTTGTTGGTCATGACCGATTAAATCCGTCATTGGGATAAGATTTCCTTAAAAGTTTTACAAACATTATTTGTCAAATGACCATTTTATGTGGGTAGTTCATACCAGTTCATTACGATTGGATACACAATATTGTTAAAATTCTTACTGTACATTTACAGCAAATATATTGATTACCAGTTGTCTTTTATCTCAACGATTTTTTTTTATTTCAATGTGGTAGGACCTTAATTAGTATCATATAGGCTTCACATTAAACAATGAAGGCATGACATGTTCTGACTGGATAAGACGGGCCATTGTTTACGCATTTCTTAGTTCTATGATGTAAACCAGATTGAACAATGCAATGTAAATGCAAGCTATCTGACTTGGCCTCACTCTCTAACCGTCTCATCCAAGAATCCTGCTTTTGATCTCCTCCAATATTACTCTATAACAGTCAATAACACAAAATCGCAAAAATTCTGTGAGCCCATTTTTCAGAAAAAATGACGGAGTGTTCCATTTTTTTTAACAGTGTAGCTTGCATTTTAAAAACGTACAGTTTTTACCGTCCATAAATAGTAGTTCGCAGCGTTTGGCGAGGTCTTATTATTTACTTGCACTGGGCTGGTATGTAGGGCCGGTCATATCGCTAAATCTACCCGTACCTGGATAGTTCGTATTGGTAAATAACATGTTTTATATTGAAGTATTTTGCGTGGCTATAACTAAGTATTTGACTAGCTGAATAACTGTTGACAATACGGCTTTATCGTCGTATTCAAATACATAAAAATATATTGACTCTTTACGAAATAAGGGTTGTAAAGGTCCCCAGAATATGAGTTTGACGTTGTTTTTATATGTAAAAGAATGTAACTACAACATAAATATGCATGCATGGTCGCAGTGTTTTTAGAACCTGTGGTAGATTTTTCCCTTATATTTGACAGATGACTGAACCTGATATTTTCCATCGATTGCTGATGTCATTCATCTTTGTTTAAAGTTAAGGGAAAGTCAATTTTGTAATGCTGTACTTTTTGTGCAAGTACCATATACACTATTGTTCCCCTTTACATTTTATCTGTTTTATTTTATTTATTATTATTCTCTCCTTTCTACTTGAACAATTTCCTAGTGTTTACAATTCGTTAATGTTAAATGATGTACCATGATTTTTAAAAATGACAGTATTTTTTCCTGAGTAATTTAATTTACTGGCTAGTATTATTTTATTGTTATTGTTTATTTTTACTAAATATTGTTTAAGTCACTAGTGCTTTAAACAATTTATTCTCTTATTGATTTCAAAGTGGTGTAATATGTGTTGATAATAATATAAAATATAATATAAAATTGTTTTAGCAACAAGTCTCGGATCCTGACAACAAACCAACACAGTTCCTGAATGACTTTAATGAGACTATTACACCAGCACTAACTCTTGTTCATTGCCTCTCTGTAACAATACCCTCATCCTGGGGGAAAGCTAAAGTGTCTCCATTGTTTGAGAAAGGTGATAGCAGCAACCCCACCAACTACAGACCAATCTCTCTCACATAAGTATGAAGCAAGATCCTCGAACATATTCTCCCTATCCAGAAAATGGAACGCCTTGACTAACATAACTTTCTTTCTAACCAGCAACTCGGTTTCCAGAAAAGACGCTTGACTGAAAGCCAGTTCATCTTAACTCTACAAGACTTGTCATCAGCCTTATACGAAAGAGAAGAAGTCGAAGCGATACAGCACACACTGCAGCATCGCCGATCCAACGACAAGCTGGTGATGGTCTACAAGCTCACACGTAACCCCATAGCCATCACAGATGCACAGTACTTCTATCCTCTGACACTTGGCGATTATGGTTACGGAAATAGGTCCAATGTCCCATTCTGTATTCATGTGTTGAGATGTTCTAAGCGAACAAGTAGGACAATTTACTACGTGCAACATCCGTTCAAGGATTTAATTCAAGTCAATTAAAAAAAAATGTTAGAAGGGTATACTTAGATCCATAATAGATCCAGCCTGCGGATACAGAAAGGGGATAAATATATCCATAATAGATCCAGCCTTGGAAGACCGAAAGGGATTAGGAGATCCATAGTAGATCGATCCTGGGAAGACAGAGGCAAAGATAGAGTCAACAATAACCAAAAGACCTACATATAAATGAGAACAACTTTAAAGCAGAGGTCATCAATTCAAGAAGAATGAAAACAAGTGTATATTGAAGAATTATCGGATTCATCACCTGTTTAAGAGATAGTAATAGCAGCCATTTGTATTAATGCGAACATAATTTTTTAAAGGAACTCTTTGTAAGTGTTAAGTATATATTTTTATTTCCAACGCTGGAACAGCGAACGTTTAACTTTAAATGTATACTGCAATTTTAAACATTTTTTCGACTACAGTTGAAACGAACGGTGCTGGTTTAATTTAAACTAGATTTTTTCTGTAATAATAACTTGGATGTATGTATTTGTGTATTGATGTTTTTTTTCTTATATTATTAGATCCAACGTTTACTCTGATTTGACATTTTAATAAAAACTGTTGTAACCACACAGCTGTATTAAAATCCATTTGCATAACCCTTTATAAAAACTGATTGTCATCGCTTCATTGAACAAAACATGCAGATTGTCAAAATGCAAGAAAGAAATATTAAGAAGCTTTTAATAAAATTAATTATTCAAGACGCACTGCAAATAGACATATTCTTTGTATGTATAAGCAGGAATATAAATCTTTGGTTTAAACAAAGAGAAACAAGTATAAACATAAAAAAATAAAGTAAATAGAAAGCTTGAAAAATAGCAAACCTAAAGAATTCTGAAAATATTTTAAAAGTAGTAATAAAGCCAATTACACTAGTATCAATTTGAATGAGTTTACTGAATACTTTGTATATCTTAGTAATGATCTGTTACAGACTAATAATAGGATATCTGAAACATCCTGCAATAATCATGATTTTGTACATGTACCAGTAAGTGAGACAGACAGTCCCTTAGCCAGGCCCGGATTTACCGGACGATCATTTATTTTTTTCTCGACCATAGGTATTGAGTAATTTTATAGACCGTGTACAGATAATCACGGGTATCTCATGCTCTCAGACTATCATATGCTTATCTGCCTCCCATGCTCTCAGACTACCATATGCTTTTCTGCCAGAGCAGTAATTAAGGCCACTCGGCCCCGCCCCCTCCCTCCACTGCTGCTAGCCACACCCATGAGGCCATCTGGGACGTGTACAACATCCGCTGTGTGCATTCGCTGTCCACTGCCCCACTTACATGGTAGGTTTATTTTTGTTTGGGATAATTTTGTCGGATACTTATACTTAGGTATGGGCAGCACGCAACAGCCAGACAAGAATTCGCAAATAATTATCTTTCCCGTTTTAGGAGATATTAATTAGATTCTATATACCTAATTTTGGATCAATCACTCTAAATGAAACAGTACACAATCATAGTTCAATTAATTACTAAATACTGCGATATAATTTTATATTGACAGAAGATGTACCGAGAATTACAAATTTATTCGATCAAAATCCATTAGAATACTTACACTATACCATACCATAACACAATACTCGATATATTAAATGTAGTGGCGAATGTGTTACGTTATGCGTTTGTATTAATGTTATGATAAGTTGTTTTATTTAATGTATCGCTTTACACCGTGAAGCGCCAATTAACATGAATTACTGAATATCCACGCATGAACAATAAACAATAGAATTAATTAGGCATGTAATGTATGTAATAATGTACTCGCTTCCCTATTATCCCCATATCCAGGGCTCTGCACAACTTGTACAAAATGTACAGGTATTTCCGCCTGTATTGTAACATTGTTATTCATTTGACTCGAATAACTCCACAATGACACTTTTGTGGGATTTGCCAAAGCATTAAAAAGAAGAAGAGAAGAATTTGTCTTATGTCCTACACTAGAAAAAGAACTATCCCGCCGATTAGCAATACATTTTAGGCTAGAAAATTTAATAAAACTGTAATGATAATGCATATACGTTAATAATAATAATAATAATATAATAATAATAATAATAATAATAATAATAATAATAATAATAATAATAATAATAATAATAATAATAATAATAATAATAATATAATATAATAATAATAATAATTTATAATGAGCAGTTTAATCTATGTTATTATAAAAGAGGTGTTAAATACACATGTAACAGCAACGTGTAAATCGGATACATTATCAATTACAATAAGGACCAATACTTTTAAGCAATAGGAACGTATTTATAATAATAGACTTTACTTACGAAATTAGTTGTAAAATAACTTAGTGTGAAACAATTAAATGCCAAATGATTTACACTAATAATAAAAAATGATTTTCTAAACCGCGCATATTTTCCTAGGAAATCTGCATTTAAAAAAGAAATGAATACTCACTGCAACGGATGCTGAAATTGTCTCTGTCGATAATAATGCATGAACGCGAATGCACGTAAATGAAGTTTGTTCATTATCATTCAGCAGCGTGCATTTCTCGTGTAAATAGAGTGTGTTCAGTCCCAGATCGTTATGTTCTTACTGTTTATATCAGCAAGAATAATTGAGGTAATAATGAGATTGTCCCTATAGCATGGTCACTATAGATTAATTACATGCATGACTTTAAACATGTAACATAAAACATTTAGTTATAGATTTTCACCATAGACGAATAGAATTAAATCAAAAGTCTGTATCATAGTTTTGTATAAAATAGGTAATTTACTGTATAAGATAGATTCATGATAGTATTGAGGCCTGGTGGCTTGTCATTTTTCAAATGATAAAAAATGGTGTTAAAGAAAATTGGCCTATGCATATCGGTCAGATATCAAGCGTAAATAATTAGTTTGACAATCTTTACGACACAATAATATCATATCGGTACTGTTTGGGCATTTAACAGTAATTTATACGACGTACTATCTTAATGTTCATATGTCACCATTACATCATGAAGATAATTATTACCAGATCATAATTTCATGTCCATGATAATTACCGCATCTTGATGTCGGTTTAAAAAACAAATTATAACTTCATGTCAGCAATAATTACCTCACCATAACTTCATATTGATACCACAATTTCTTGACAGGAACTTATACGGCAAAAAGAAAACAACAACATTAATTTATACGGCATATTAATTTCAGATAGGTACTGTTATGTACAGTAGAACACCAGCTTTTAAGGTTACGCTAGTCAGGATAAGGGGTTGTTTACCGTTGTAGTATTAATGACGTCTTTCGCATGACGTAGCATTCACGTAATAGCTGGAAAGAAATTATCATGCTAGAAAATTCATTTGTTTATTTTAACTTGGCTTCGTGAATGTTCTGGAGACTTCTGCGCTCTAGAAATTCTTTGGGTCTATATAAGGGCGTGTAAGCCGAATTAAGTTTGAGTTTGGACATAGAGTTTGGACATAAAGATTGGACATATAGTTTTGGAAATATTTGCAGCTTCTATATTAAACCTTCCTGTGTTGTAACTTACGTGGACTTATTATATTCTACAGTGATATAAATAAAAAAGTGTTGTATTTGGAATTATATTAATTATAATCGTGTTTTGTTTTTCCTTTGGATTATTTCAACTGTGTGTATCTACAAGGACATTCTACCGAAAACTCTCCAAGATTAATCGACATTGGATTATTAATTGGACTATTAAAGGGACAACTCTAAAGGGACAAGCTGTAAGCTAACATTTACTTTGCATTCCAAATTTTGTTTGATATATGTGTTATTATTTTGTTACGCCATAGATTTAATTGTTATTAAACAACATATTATTGTACTAGTTTGTTGCTGGCTTGTTCTTTCTGTTACACCATTACGTCGTTAAGTAAACGTGCCATTTTATAAATAAATCTTAAATAGCAACACCGGTCTTAACAGTACTCACTACGACAAAATATTTAACATCGATATTAATACTTTAACATTTCTTCATGTAGTTTTATTACTTGCGCATCAGGCGTTCTGATTATGTGTACATCGTTATACCACCATATCAAACATTCTAACCAAATTGTTGTTGTTGTTGTTGGAACTAGTTTAATAAGGGTCTACTCGCCCTGTTGAGGGCTTTTTCATGACCCCGCATGTTGCCCATGCATGGCTTAAATATGTAGATTTCGAAAAGTATCGCCTAAAGTGGGCCCTAATTAGGTACCTAGTTTATGTACCCATTTACTGGAAAGATGGTGTAATTTTGGTAATTTTTGGATCTAAAAGGGGATTGAGCATGTTTTGAGTGAATTCCACTCCCTAATTCCTGGCTCTTTCACCTGAACACTAGGTTCTAATCGGTATTTGTTTATTTATTTTCACCAATAGAAGGTTCCCTGTTTCCGGCTTACCTCTTCCCCTTACGAAATTGTGAAATAATGGGGAAGGGGTGCACCTTTTTAGGGACCTGTGTAGCTAATAAGCTTGGTATTTAAGAGTAGTTGTGGTAGCTCGTTTAGACCCTAGAGTTTGTTTAGTTTGATGTCTGGACGCCCGGGGCCCGACCGCCCACTAAACCATCTTTCGTGTCTTACATATGAAATGTATATGCCAAGAAAGAAGTCCCCGGCTGGTGGTATGAGATAATGCTCGCCTTTGTCTACTACTTAATTTCTATTACTATTTATACAGGTATACAGTATATTCAGCGGCCATTATCTTATGGTTTTCCCTTTTCTACCACACACTCGATTCACGCTCTCAGGGTCTCATACATCCAAGCATTCTTTTAACTACTTAGTCTACTAAATCTACACTACGCATTTCTCTACTATATACAGTAGTGGAAGGGTTGTTTTTTTTTGTTGTTTTTTTAATTTTTTTTCCCACTGTCCTACTAGTGCAAAAACATTGTAAGAAGTGGGAGCCATGCATGTTATAACATAGTAATATATATTACACAAAGATATGTTGTTAGGCTTGGTGAACCTTAAATGGGTAGCCTTTGTTTATACGGACCCCCTATTGGGCTTCCGTTTATTCAGCATACCCTGGTTCTACTTAGAGGTTAATATGTATAGAGTATATTGAATCCTATGTGGGTGTCGTAATAATGAGCCCGGATTGCCGTTGTTTTTACGGGGCCCTTAGGGGGCACCCGTTTATTTGGCAATCCCAGTATACTTTATTATTGGCTTGATGTTGAATGATGTTTTTGTGGGTTTTTCTAGGTGTCTTTTATAGATGGTGGTGTTAAGGTGCCTTTGTTTTTACGGGGTCTTCAAGAGTCCACCGTTTATTCAGCAACCTTCCATCTAATGGATAGTATTTTATATTTTATTTTTCCCTTAATGTGCCTTGTTTAATTGTGTGTGTTCTGTCTTAACTATATTTTGGCCATACTGGGCATTCGAGCGGATTGACCTACTTAATGTTCGTTATTTCGCTTGATTCTGATTGGTTGGTTTGTCGTAACTATAGTTTGGCCATACTGGGCATTTGAGCGGATTGACCTACTTGATGTTCGTTTATTTCGCATAATTCTGATTGGCTGGTTTGTCGTATCTATTTTTTGACCATACTGGGCTTTCGAGCGGATTGACCTACTTAATGTTTGTTTATTTCGCTTGATTCTGATTGTTGGTTTGCACGCACCACATCGAACGCATATTTTTACATGTTGTTAGTGTAGTTGATTTTTTCTAAATATTCGAATAACGCCGCTTTAATTGGTTCTGATTTGTCGGCGAGCGGAAACAGTAGTACTGTTCTATTTATGATAGTTAAACCTAATTTAATACTCAGCTGGTACTCTAGTTCGGTACGCTCAGTTGCGTGCTGCCCACACTGGAATAATACGTGTTCGAAGGTTTCTGTGTCTGCGCAGTGAGGGCAGTTTCTCGGTCGAGCTTTATTTTCCGCACCTAAGTAGCTTGAGCCGATCCTAAGTCTTGTGTAAATTTTATCGTACTTAGTATATGGGTGATGTACTTTGATCCTAGTATTTCGTTCACCGAATTCGTAATTATGTGTTAACTTATAATCAGTAAATCTCGCTTCCGCTTTCTGTTTGTAGTGGTTGGTGATGTAACTATAAGCTTCTGTTTTGCTTAGTTTTATAGGTAGTAGATTTCCACTAAGAGCACCTTTTTTGGCCAAAGAGTCTGCTAATTCGTTTCCTATTATTCCTATATGGCTTGGTATCCAGACAAGATTTATTGTAGTATTAAGGTTGGTTTTAATGTCAGAGTTGAGTCTATATATGTGATTAATTATTTCTTGTCTGTTTGTTCCTTTTATTTGTTGTAGAGCTTGTAATGCGCTGAGGGAATCGGTGAAAATATCAATGGTACTATTGGTTATTTTATTTTTGTGTATCCAGGTAGTTGCTTCCTTGATGGCTATTAGCTCGCAGGAGAATATTGAAACTCTATGATCTAATTTAATTTTTGCTTTTGCTTTGATAGTTTCTCCTTCGTATATAGCTATACCTGCCCCTGCTATCTTTTTAATCGGGTCTTTGCTGCCGTCTGTATAAATCTTAAATTTAGCTGTTGAACTACTTAAGTAATTGTCTGCGGCTTTCTTTATTGAGAGCGGGTTGTCTGTTTTGCGTATTTTTTTTGCTTAGGCCTATATCTATGGACATAGGTTCGATTCCTATGAAGTTTAGATGAGAAGGAGGTGTTAGGGTGGCCTGTTTCTAGATTTGTTTCCTCTAATAGGTTTATAATTCGTTGCGTGTATGTTTTTTTCGGGGAATTTGGGCCATTTTCCTACGCGCTTAAATATCTCCTTATTGGTGCTTAATGTAGATCCTAATGTGGTGTAGCGGGCCCAATATTTCAAACTGAGTATATTGATTTGTTCGGTGATCGGTAATTCCCCTACTTCGGCGTTAATTGCTTCGGTTCTCGAGTAGCTAGGGACTCCTATTATATTTTGTATTGCTCTATTTTGTAATTTTGGAGTTTATCTAGTATAGATTTGTTTGCCGAACCGTACGCTATCATTCCATATTGTATTTTTGATTTGATTAAGGCCTGGAATATTGTATAAAGGCATTTTTTACTTGACCCCCATTCTTTTCCGCTTATTGATCTAATTAGATTTATATCTTTTTCGCACCTGCCTATTACCGTTTTTATGTGTTCTTCCCATGTAAGATATTTATCGAACGTTAGTCCTAGGAATTTGATGCTATCTTTGTAATCAATGTTTTTATCGCATAATGTTAGTTTAGTTAATGAAGCGTCATCAATCGGTGTTTTTTGTTACGAAAAATTATTGTTTGCGTTTTATCGGGGTTGATGACGAACCCGTAATTTGACGCCCACTTTTCTACGTCTCTTAGCATTTTCTGTATTTTATCGATTCCTTCCTTTGGAGTTTTGCTACATACACATATGGCGCTATCATCTACAAATTGTGATACTTTAATTTGATTACTTGTGGCAGTGTATTTATTTGGGTGTTGTGTTTTTGTACCGCATCATTGAATGTGTTCATGAAGATTGAAAATAATATCGGTGATAGAACGCTACCTTGCGGACAGCCGTTTATCGTGGTTCTTGGCGTTGATGTGTTGTTTTGATATTTTACTTTAATAGTCCTTTTTGATAAGAAGGTGGAAAGCCATTTTATCATCCTACCCCGGATACCATATTTTAGTAATATAGAAATGGCCCCTTCAGCCCACATTTATCGAAGGCAGCGGAAAGGTCCAGAAATGCTGCTGTTATGATTTTTTTTTCTTACTTGAGCAACTCTTATATCTGATTCTAATCTTACTAGGTTATCGTCACATGAGTGATTGGCTCGGCACCCTGATTGGTTTTCAGAATATAACTTATTTGTTTCTAAAATCAAGCATAATCTTGTTTTGATCATTTTTTGCATTATCTGGGTAAAACAGGATGTTAGAGATATGGGCCGATAGGACGCTGGTTCGTTAGAGGGTTTATTTGGTTTAAGTATCGGTATGATGGTTGATTCGTGCCATGATTCAGGGATTAAACCTTGGTCCCAGGAGTTGTTGAACATGTTTAAGAGAGGCCAATTTTGATTCATGGGGGAGTTGTTTATAATGTCGTAATTAATACCGTCTTCTCCTGGGGCCCCCTTTTCCACATGTTGATAAGGCTATATTAAGTTCTGTTAATGTGATTCGTGTGAGGCTGTTCGTTAGCAATGATATTATTGATCATAGTGAAAAGTCATTTTTTTTTGGTTATAAACTGTTGTGTGTACCCCTCGTTACTACTGATTTTGGCGTAGTTGTCTACTAGAACTTCTGCTTTTTTCTAAAGGGTCAATAATAGGCTTCCCATTTACAATGAAGGGACAGGTTTGAATTGGCGTATGTCCTTTAATTCTTTGGATCCATAAATCTTTACTAGTTGTTTTAATAGTTATTTTACTGCAGAACGTTTCCCAGCTGTCCTTCCGGGCCTTTTTGAATATTTTTTTTGCATCTCTTCTAGCGTCATACCATAGTTTTTAGTTTGATGGTTGATTTTTTGTCTTTTTTATAATTTTTCCTACAGTTTTCCCTTTTTTTGCCGCGGCCGTGCATTCATCAGTCCACCATGGTACTGTTTTTTGTATTTTTTTATTAGTGTTGGAGTATTTAGGCATTGTCTGTTTAATATTGTTGTTAATTGTGTGTAAATTTCGTTGAAATTATTGTTGACATCTGTTTCTGTTATATTAATTAGGCTTTTTGAGCATTCGTGTTTGAATGATGTCCAGTTTTCATTGGATGCTCTGCTCACATTCCATTTCTTATTATTTTTGGGAGGGTTTCTGTTAATGCTAAATTTAGTGTTTGTTAGAATGGGAAAATGGTCACTTCCGCATGTGTTATCGATGACATTGAATTCGCAGGAAATCGAACATGCTGGCAGAGGCCATAACAAGGTCAATTGCACTGTCTGCTTTGTTTGTTTCGTTTGAGATCCTGGTTATCTGACCATCATTTAATATGCAAAGATTTTCGTCATTAAGGAATGTGAGTAGATCATCGGCCTCGCCGTCGTACCTAATGTCGTTCTCTGGATTCCAACATGGGTGTTTAATATTGAAGTCTCCTACTATTAGGGTACAATTATCGCTGTTCTTAAAAACTTGTCTATAATTAAGTAGTGTGTTGTCTGTTTTCTGCGCGTAGGTATTGTATAGAGTTAACCTTTCCTTATCGCTATAAACTGTAACTGAGGTTATATCCATGGGGGTGGTGTTGTTGATGTTGTTTGTTATGACTTGTAGACCTAACCTTGCATATATGCAGGTGCCACCCCCTATGTCATTATTTTTGCTTTTGTTGGAGATAGGGTTTTGAAATCCTCTAATTTTGGGAAGTTTAGACTTATCTGATTCCCAAGTTTCCTGGATGCAAATTATGTCTACTTCATGTTTGGTTTGGGCCAAAAATGTCATGAGTTCACTTATTTTAGTGGAGTCTTTCCCTACTATGCTCCTTGCATTCCAGCTGACGACGACGAGGCCATTTTTACTTGTGTTGGTGTTTGATTTTTTATTGGCAGTCATCGTGTTAAATATGATGATTAGCTAATTATCTATGGCTGTAAGCCGTGTGTTAATTAGTTTGCTGATTGTGTATTTTTAGTAAGGGTAATAGCCCATAGGGGGGCCATACCATTCGCCTCGGGGCCCCCAGTGACTAGGTGCTACCCATTGATTGGGTCCGTACCATTGTCCCTGTTGGTCCCACGGGAAGTATTGTGGCTGGGGGTGATAATTTGTTTGTATTTGTGTGTGATTGTTGTTTGTCTGTTTTGTGTGTTGTGGCGGTGTCGTTTGTTGGGTCGTTGCCTATTGTTGTGATTGTTGGGCCTGATGTTGTTTTTGTTGTTGTTGTTGTGATTGCGTTTTCTTTGCTGGTGTTGCTGTGTGGGGTTTGGAGGGGTGTTTTTCTTGTTTTGTTTGTTTTGGTGTTTGGTATTGGGTGCTGGTGTGTGTGTTTGTGGTGTTTGCTGTGTGACTGTTGTTTTTAGTCGTATGTTTAGAGCGTCAGCTAATAATTGTTCGATTTCAGATTGGTTTTTTTCCCTACAATCTGGTGGCTAGATCACTAACCTCTTTTGGAGATAACTTGTTAACTGGGTTTGATAGAAACTGAGGGTGGTTTGATTCCCTTGTCCAGGCATTGTTGGAGTTAAATTCCGTTTGCTTGATTGAGTTTGCAATTTTTAATTTTGTCTGAATACCTTAAGTATGCTGGACATCCCTTGTAAGCTGCCTGAATGAGCGTTATTACAGTTTAGCGCATCGTTTGTCGTTTTGTTTTTGCAATCCTTGGACGTGTGGTTAACCCGCACAGTGAGGGCAAGCTGTATTGTTTGTACACTGTGTGGAGAAGTGTCCGTATCCCTGGCAGTTATGGCACATTGACTCCTTGCCTAGGGCTGGGGTTACAAACGTTACCCATAACTGTCAGAGGGAGGGATGGCTGATTGAATTTGATGGCTAGTGCATTTTTGTTTTTGGTCAGTTTTACATCTTCTACTTATCTAACTTCTTAATAGATTCAACAGTTTTGGGAGATGGGTTGATCTGTCCTGATTTTGATTATGCCTGTGATACGTTTGTGTTGTTCTTTAAGGGTCCATTCATGTGTGCCAAAGTTGAAGTTTGATGCCTTTATGAATTGATCTTTCCTTAATTTTAAATGTAATACCGTTTGAAGCCTGCTGAGGGGGACGCAGCATTCTGCTCCTATAAAAGTCCGAACGCTGCCGCCACCTCAGCTGCTTTCCCTTTTTGGGAAGCGCTGCCCACCGTCGTTAACAGTATGGTTTATCTATACTGCAACATCGGGGTGGCAGCAGGCTGGTTTGCCTGCCTTCTTCCATAACCACCTCCTCGTAGGCCGTAGACCTGCGTAGGAGTAGGTGGCTCTGGGCCCTGAGATTGTGGATGGATGTTTTTCAGGGCGTCGGCATAGGAGATTGGCCCTCCTTTTTCCAGCCACCGGGTCTTGGGACCCAGATAGGGAGGATAGGGGAGGGTCAGTACTTCCCTGTTGGTTCTTGGAGGTGTTCCCTGGGTGTGGAGGTTGTAAGGGCAGTGGAGCTTCTTCTAACCAGCCTGGTTTAGGAGCCGGAGGTATTCGGCATAGATAAGACTGCCGGTTGACTCTCACCACTATCGTTTAAGTCTTAGTATCTTAGCCTAAATTGGGGATTCATCCGTGTCTCGGATGAATCAGTGCTCCTATCTCTCTTACCATTTGGGGGTATTAAGGTACTCCATTGCTCAAAAAGTAGTCTCTGCAAATACAATAAAATAAAAGTGCAACAAAAGGTGAGGGGGAGGGGGACGTGAAAAAAAGTGCTTGTGTTTGCAAATATACTTATCAAAACTGTTTCTGTAACTTTACTCTCAGTGCTGATTACGCTGACTGTACTATTCTTTTTGACTCTTTACTTGTTCTTCTTCCTTTTTCCAGATATTCTAAATATCCGAGCTATAAATCACTACAGAGAACTGAAGAACACAACGTATTCTGAAATCACTTTAGAAGTAGTACAATATATTACACTCTAGAGCATAATCTCAAGCGCTGAATAAGCTAGGTGTTTCCAACCCGAGAGCAGAGAGCAGAATGAGGATGTGATGATGTTCTAACCAAATTTGGTGAAGACTGGCCTTTTTAATGTGGCCTTTAATGTGTTCAAACGCTTTTTCTAAAGGTTGACCTAGTGACCTACTTTATAAACACACGTGACCCAGTTATAACCTTTTGCAAGATTTCATGCAGACAAGATTGGGACATAAATTGGGCCTCTAGTGTGTTTACAAGCTTTTGCTAAGATTTGATCTAGTGACCTACGTGACCTAATAACGAACTCCTCCAGGATTTCATGCATACAAACATTCTCACCAAGAAAATTTGGCTATAAATGTGGCCGCTAGTGTGTTAACAAGCTTTTTCTAAGATTTGACCTAGTGACCTACTTTTTGACCCCACGTGACCCAGTTACGAAATCCTTCAAGATTTCATGCAGGCAAACATTCTGACCCAAGTTTAGTGACGTTGATGATGTCAATGTTTCACTTTCTTTTGATAGCATGTCAAAGCAAAAACAAAAACAACAAAACAAAAAAAACAAAACAAAAAAAAACTTTATATCCATGTTTCAACTTACACTATAATATGTTCTAACACAACATTTACTACTAATATTTATTGTAAGGTGGGTACCAGGACGGGTCCCCGAACCTGCCTCCAACTATGACGGGGATAAATAAAGTTAAAAAAAGGCTTGGTGAAGATTGGACTATACATGTGGGTCTCTAGTGTGTTCACAAGTTTTCCAATAATCTGACCATTTTTTCCTAGTTTTTGATCCCAGCTCCCCTTGAGCACGTTGTGCTAGGGTGAGCTAAAACAATAACAACCAAAGCTTGGTTATTGCTATTGACTTTTATAGAACGTCATCGTTATACAATGTACACATATTTAAAGGAAAAAAGTAAACATCGAAACCGAAAGTAGGAAACTAGAAAATATCTTTACATTGAAAGATATATTTTATAATATTCAGGCAGTCATATCATCTAATAAGTAAATGTAATATTGTCCTCTTTAACAACTTTGGCTCAATTGTACTTCTAATTTTAAGTAATATTGTAATTTTGAAATCGAAAGTGTCATGAAATACGGTAAAAGACCGTATAATCGTTTGTTGTGAGTCTTATAAAATGATGAAGTAAAAATAATGTATTATATATGTAAGGAACAAATTCAAATTCTAACCTTTATATGTGTTACGAAGCAGCTGACACAAACGTCTGAAATAACCTCCGTTTGGGTGATGGAGTGCTGAGTCCAAGGAATTTACATGCGTGTTGAGGAATGTGGCTATAAATAGAACACAAGCTTTCTCAATGTTCAACTCTAACAAAAATTCATGCCACAACTACTGTTTTTATTTGTTTAAAGTTTGTCACTGTTTTCGTTGTGTATGTGTAAATTCGGTCTATGATAACTACAGTTTTTGCTCATGTACCAGCTTTGACTATGATACCCCTTCTAGAACAATGTAAATCGAAACAGGGTCTGTTTATTCTGATATCATTCCGAAGGTAGACATGGTTGATACAGGGGCTCCGGGAATAGTCGTACCACTACAATCTCGTACCGTTACAATTTCGTACCGAATTGGGAATAGTCGTACCACATATAAGATATATGCGTAAATGTTTATTATGGAGATTGTATGTAACAACTTTAAGGATTTTATCTGCACTTTATTTTTTAAACATGTATTGATGGAAAGTGATACTTTCTTTGCAATATTGTAGTTGTTAAGATCGACGCTGTTGATTTTATGTTCATTTTTTCACTCTGTAGTATAATGTATTTTAAAATGTCTTTCATAAACGTATTTCTTCTGTTTTCTTCAACCAGTAAATATAAAAACATTGTTAATTTACAATTCGTTCTTATATCTTTCACAAAGAAAAATAACAAATTAAATATTCTGATGAATTTCGAGTGAGACGTGACAACTATCTAATCAGATGTTAATTATCAAATATTTTAAAGGAATGCATGAGGGATAAATGTCTGTCATGCGATTATCTAATGAATAGACCATTGTAAATACCTCCACTACTAAGCCTAATTATCACCTCTAACTAAACCATTTGCCCATTCCCTATACAAATCATATGTGGTACGACTTTTCCCAAAATAGTACGAGTATTCCCGGTACGAGATCGTAATGGTACGGCTATTCCTGTACCCGATACGGGTTGCAAATATAGTACCTGAGGCGTGCGTTCAGTATGAAAAACCGTAAGCCAAGCAGTTTGCAAATCGCAACCTTCCATACTGAACGACCCGGTAGCCACAAACCGTTTTCAATATGGCGGACAGCGATGGTGTGTGGAATTAATTTTACATAAATTCATGTGTGATTGTGTTGTAAGACAACTTGATAAATGTTGTTTAGATTGATTTTAGAGTAGTGAATGACGTGGCATATAATTGTGTTGTCCTTTTAGCAAAAGCCATTTAATTTGACCGTAAATTGGTCGTTTAATGATGTGTAAAGTGAGCAAAATCATAAGTTAAAACGAAACAAGGCCATAAGTCGTTAATGATTTGCAAACAGATTGTTTAGACCATTTAGAGCACAGTTACACTTCAACTCCTCCTTGTTTTAAAACAGATACAATGCTGACTTCACTCTGATAGCATGACAAATGAATATATTTGACATATTCCCCTGTCAAGTTATACAAAAACACAACAACGTATGAAATGACATTGCAGTGTAGTATATTACACTTTAAATATTGTATGTTTTTGTGACATTATAATATAAAATCTTTTGAAATATGTTGACAAGATACCCAAGTTATGATCCCAATTAACCTATTGAACCACTTGTGTTGTTTTTTTTACGATTTTTAGTAAAACGTTTACACTTCAAGGGAATATGTCCCATCTCTTAAAAGTTTGATTGGAATGTCATCTTCATCTAGCTTCTATAGTTTAATTGGAAGAACACCTTGTTTCTCTTCCGAGATAGAGGAGATCTGAGTTCAAATCTCAGTAGAAGCAGCAAGATACATTCCTTTTTTCATTTTACAATTTAACTATAATATTGGACTAAATCATCAACCATAAGATTTAAAAAGGTATCTAATAACAATCAGATTAAACCTTCAACATAATGGTTAAAAATAAGGTTAGGCTTGTTTCATCAAAATGGTATACTCTTATACAAATATTTTTATTTTATTTTACAAAGTATACTGTACACTTGTATCTTACACATTTCCAATGTAGTCACTGTTTTATTTATAAAATGAATACATTTTTATCCAGATAATACTTTGGAGTGTGCAATTATGCTATTGGTTCTTTTTGCAGAAACATTTCTATGCCAGATAAAACAAATGATTTCTTGGTAAAAATAGCGTCATTTCTAAATTCTCTAAAGACCTTTCATACTCATGACAATATAAAATAAAATGGAAATTTTAATTATTTCTTTATTATTTGATAATATCACTGCTATGCCTTAAACATAATACTAGTTAATTACGTTGTTAAATGAGGCATTGTGGTGTAATATCAATTGGGGCTATTAGTGAGACCCTACAACCACAAGGTTTCCTTGGGGTTCACTGAGAACCTATGCTAGTTAAACATAACATCTGCCTCTGTATTTCTAAATTAATTGCTGCAACTAAATATATTGCAATAACTTCTGGCATGTTGTCATAAAAAAGCAAGTATTAGAAAGGTACTAAGAAAAACAACAAAATGTTTTATTTAAATTTATTTTGGTAAGAACAATAAAAAGTACATGCATTTGTAATAATATGCTGTACTAAGCAAACATAGTGTGAAAATCAGAGCTAATCGATGTCAGATACGAAAATTCAAGCTGTGTACATATCCAGTGAAATAGATAAAAAAATTAGTTGATATCACTTGAACACAAAGCAAACACAATTTAGTATTTTAAGTAATATCTGACAAGGCTATTAAGATAAAAAACAAGAACAATGTTTAAAAGACATCATATGATGATTGAGACAATACAATACAGTATCTTTATTCCCATAAATCTTGGAGATTTCTTCTATGTGTACAGAACATGGTATAAAAACAAAACAATGTAAGGGAAAACCAGACATTTTAAAATATGATTGAGATAAAAACACAAAAACAACCTTAATGCATACATTATAAAATAAGACAGCTTTTAATAAGATACTGAGATAAATAACCAATCAGTGTTGTACTGACACTTAATTGATTTTATATTTTCTTTATAGCACTGACAACAGAATAACACAAATATTGCAACATACATGCTGTAGTTCATCATAACCATATGTTGACCACATTTTCATATTTTTCAAGTCTATTGTACAGGTGAGGCCAGTAAAAAAAAATGGGACACAAACATGTGATATTCCCTAAATTTATAAAAGAGCCAAACGATGTGGCAAATTTGTTTCAGTCAACCGGGCTGCAAGGTGTAATTTGGGGCAAGATGGAACATAAATTCCCAAACCCAGGGCTATGAATATCTACATAAGTTCATCAACAGGATTTTCAAGCATTCCTAACAAGTTGTTTGTAACAGCAGTTTAAAATTCCAGGACAAATGTAATGGCTAGTCATGAATGCATGAGGGCCGCATGCATTAAGTGCAGTAGGATATACTTTATAGCAAATGTTAGGAATAACAGTGGGTTCTCTCCATCCTGTCTCCCTTCATCTTGTTGGCTGGTGCTTGAATAGGCGTAGTTATGTGTCCAGTCGGTATGGATCTCTGTGTGTGCTGGCAAAGATCTGTAATTAAATTTTTGTTAAAAATCATTTTTGTAAAACCAATATTTAAATTTGAAGTTTGATCTTTAGTATGAATGTGAAGGATTTATAAGTGATCAATAGCATAGTACTTTCAAAATGATATCAACTTGTGTTCTGTTTAAAATAATGTATAAACCCTTATTAATAGCTGTTTAAACAAAAGCATCCATACTACCAAGTTAGAGTAAAATAAACATTTTGTTACAACTGCATATTGTTTTATTCTTGGCAATTCTAGGGTTGAAATAGTCAACAAACACGTTAACATTTCTCCCCAGAAAAAAATAATTTAAATCAATGACATTTAATCAAAATGGAGAAACTATTCTGAAAATAAAGTTTTGTATATGCATATTTACTGTATTTATGAAAGAAGCAGGTGGTATGGAGGGTCTCTGGCCATGATTTTTTCCGTCAAGGACCATGTCATGTTTCCACGATCACTTCCATTGATGGAGTCTGTTGACTTTGTGCTAAAAAATTTCATACAGATTATTGTTGAAATAATTATCTTTTAAATGCATATTTCAACACTTTTCATGTTCATAGATTGTTTGAAAAAGGAATGTGAGGTTTTGTTTTGTGCAGCTCATGCCAGTTGTTATAATCGATGAACTCCATAACCAAGCCTATAAAGATTTAAAAATTGAAAAAATATCATAAAAATATATTTATAAAAGCAAAGAATATAACCATTCTTGTGTTAATAGTGATTTGATTTAAAAATGATATTCGATTTGCATCATCTTGTAAAGATATTTACAATATGTTATAAAAGTAACGTCAATCTATTTTAGTGGAGGACACCAGACAAATGACTGGGTAGAACCACTGGCTCATGTATGAATCAAAATAATTGGTGCATGACACGTGAGCACAAGCATGAAAAATACCTCTTTCAGTTTATCAGGATGGCCTCTCCACATGCTCCTTCTCCTCTGTCCCATTCAAAAAGGTGTTAAATAGATTTAAACCCACTGGTTCACTGTAATTAAACAATAATGATTTTTATAGATGGATCAATAACAATGACATTTAAAATAATAATTAATGTTAAGAAAAACAAGGAAGAGCATCTGTGAAAGAATTTAAACTACACTGGCAAATCAAAAAGGGAGAAATAAATAGACAAGTTTCCTTATTTGAATTTAATATTATATAAGTTTTATCTATGCAATGAAAAAGCATTGATGCAAGTTTTCTGGCATTTTTAACGTTTGTTTACGTATGCCGGCCAATCACGTAATTAAAACTGTCAGGAAAACGTATCCTGCATAATACCGCATAATATATGACATTAACATATAGTTTTGTCGCTGTAAATTAACTGTAATTGAAGTTATTTCCATTAATTCTAGCGAATCAAAAGTAAACATTCACCTGGCAGCCATCTTGATTTGCTTCGCACACTACCTCCGAAATACGTTTGCGAACCGAGGCAATCGAATGTGGCGTACGGTCGGTTCAGCGTGCTAAAAATACGAACCGTTTCAAAACCGTAGCGAAACGTAACGCTACGGTTTGCCATACTGAACGCACCCCTGCTGACCTAACCGCTCAACCGTATCACCACTCGGAACTCCTCGGGTAATTCCGTCAACGTAATCCGAAGCTTGTCGGAGATCGCCGAGTAGGTACGATTGCCGTATCACTCGAGCGCACACGGGTTGTTTGTATATATAGACTCTCTGCGTCGACGGCCATCTTTAACGGCCTTTTTATTGTGTTTACCTTTTACAATATCCCACCCCCTTTGACTTATTTTCAGAAAGTGTCCTTTTTAATAAATTCTACCATACAAGGACACACGGAATTATTATAAATACTTAGATTTATTTACAGCGTGAGGGTTCCTATTTTGCTATTTGTTTCTACTTGTCTCACCCGTTAGCGGAGGAAAGCAATCTCCTTCGACTACCACACACACACAATTACATACATACTATCTGTGATATCTTCAAGACAAATATTGTACTATTTTATATAAACATCTGTGATATACTTGTGAAACTGTGATATACTTGTGATAATCAAGTTCGATTATTTAATATTATTGTAATACATGGAAATAAGTGTACATCACTTAAATAAAATACTAGCACAAAATCTGTTGTTGTGGCTATTGACAGAGTTAAGTGTAAAATGTTCCAGTCCACCGCTAGAGCGCGGAGGGGGGGGGGGGGGTGACAAAATCTTTCTCCCTTGCTTGGTAGGCCTTGAACGCCTAACCAGAATCATTTAATTAGTAAGAGCACATGGGCTCATAAACTATTAATTCGGGCCGGGGTGGGCCAAACATCATTGGGCGAATTGTTCCTTATTTCAGTGGCCAGGGAGATTAATTCAAAATTCGGTAAGGGAGTTAAGAGGGTAGTGCCCCTAGCGTCAGGAGCCTACCTTCTAGAGATGGCGTCGGCCGAGACCCTGGCAGGCGCTTTGAAGCTCAAACCTTTGACTTTGGCGGGGGTGGGGGTCACCGCGGTTGAGCTTTCTTCTGGAGCTTTTTGTGAGGGGGTAATACACAACATCCCTCTCAATACAGACACACACACCATTACAGAGCAATTCACTACACACATCACAAACCAAATAATCACGTCAGCATTTCGTCACAAAAACAAATTTGGAAGAGAATCGACCGCGGTGCTACTGAAATTCACAGGAAGGGAGCTACCATCACTAACAGGCTAACAGTTAACTGCGGGCTAACAGTAAACAAACATGATAATATCTTGGAATATTTAGGCAAACATGAAATACATGTCACCTGTATCCTGGAATCAAAATTAGCAAAAGACAAAATTAAAAAAAATACCTGGATACAAGGGGATTTATAAATATTATTTAAAAAACAACAACCAAGCGTGTGGGGGCTGATAGTGTATGTCAAAGAGTCTATTAACTATACAGAGGTTGAAGTGGAAAACATCAAGGATCAAAATGGGGACACGACGGTTGAATTGCAAATAGTCAACCTTCATTTAGAACAATTCCCTCTTACACTGGTTGGAACCCTGAAGTAATTAACAGATTAAGCTCACTTTTGGCTCCTGAGCATAAGGACAGCATTATAACTGGCGACTTCAATGCACACCATACAGCTTGGGGTTTGACCAGTACTGACCGTCATGGGGAGGTAGTTTGGGACTGGGTTAATGAAAATGGAAAAGTCCTACTGAACGACGGCAGTCCAACCAGGGTAGGCCAACGATTAAGTTGTTTAGACCTAACAATTGCTAGTCCAAGAATTTCGGTACTTTCAGACTTGAAAGTAATGGAGGATACATGGGGGTCAGACCATTTCCCAATCATCACTTCTATTCAAAAACATGGTATCTCAGTACCAAAAACAAACTATGAGACTAAGTTCAACTAAAAAAAAGCAGTGGGAAGAATTCACACGTATGTGTGAGGGAATAAATCCTGAGGAAGTACAATCAACCAATGTAGACATGCACTGTCGGCTCTTAACAGAATAGTTTCTGGTGATCACGGGGGAATGTGTCCCGGTCTCCAAACATAAAAGTAACAGGAGAAATCTGGTCCCATGGTGGAATGATTCTTGTAATGAGGCTGTCAAGGGGCGAAAAAAATCATTTAACAAATTAAAGCGAAACCCATATCCTGAAAATTATGACAGGTACATGGAGGTTCAGAGAAGCGCAACTCAGGTTATATTAAACGCCAAAAAACAAAACTGGGAGGAATTCTGCAATTTGTGCAGTCACCACAAGCATTCTCTAGATTTTTTGAAAAAAAATCCGCAGAATTAGAGGAAATTCATTTAGCCTCATACCACTACTTAAAGACAACAAAACATCCGCAGTTACCCCAATGGAGAAAGCTAACATACTTGTCTCCCATTATAAGGATGTTTCCAGTGACTCAAATATACCAACAGAAATTTTAAACATTCAGGCCAAATTTGAGAAAAAATAGAACTCCCAGGAAAGAATACACCTCTCAATAATAGCTTCTCTCTTTCGGAACTTGAGGACATAATCAGAACAAGGCGTAATTAAGCCACGGGAAAGAATAAACTATTCTACATGTTGTTCAAATACATCCCAAGGACTGCATTAAACCTTTGGCTGGACTTATTTAATAGGGTGTGGACAACAGGAATATACCCTGAAGCCTGGAAAGAAGCTACTTTTATACCACTATTAAAACAAGGCAAACCGGAAAATGATCCCAAATCTTACAGACCAATAAGCCTGACACTCCATGCGGGGAAATTGCTCGAGGGGATGGTTAAGGCACGTTTAGAACACCTATTAGAGACCAAAAAATCCTTTTTAAAATTTCTCAAAGTAAAACAGTAGGCATACTTTTCGGTGTTAAACCAGAGATGGATTTGGACGTAAATTTAGGCGGGGAAAGGGTAAATTTCAAAGACAACGTAAAATTTCTGGGAATGACTCTTGACAAGAGGTTATCATTCAAGAGTCATATACAAGACATCGTGGATAGATGTCAGAGAGACTTGAACTTAATGAGAATGTTAAGAGGGACTGACTTTGGCTCTGATAAACACACTCTCCTGTTACTCTACAAGTCTCTAAAACGTCCTAAAATAGAATATGGCTGTCAAATCTATTCCATCGCAGCCAAATCAAATCTTAAGAAACTGCAATGCCTACAAAATCAAGCTCTCAGAATTGCGCTAGGGGCCCTTAGGTCCACACCTTTATGTCTATTAGAACAAGAGGCCGGGATAACTCCCCTTAGTCTGCGGAGAGATGATCAGTCAGTTAGATACTGGGCCAGGGCTCGTACCAGACCGGATAACCCTGTAAACAAAATCTTCGTCACTGGTTATTACTATAAAACTCCTGGAAAAGGTGTAAAGAGCCTACCTCCCTTACCATTTGGGGCCCAGGTACAAGATTTAGTTGAAGTATGTGGTGTCGAAGATAGCAGCGTAGCGGTGTTTGACCCGTGAGAGGTGGAACCATGGACCTTAAAAAAACCCGAGATCGATTTAAGTCTCACAAAACTGTTCAATAAAAATGACTGCCCCATTAAAATAAGAGGGCTAACACTGGAGCATTTGGACAGTAATTACAACAATGAGGTCAAAATTTATACAGATAGAAGCAAAGATCCATTAAGTGGTAGGGTGGCATTCGCTGTCAGTATTCCATCTCTAAATTTAACCTTTTCGGAACGCATAACTGATAAAACTTCCATCTATACAGTGGAAATGAATGCCATCCTCCAAGCTCTGAGCTGGTTAAAAGAACAAGAAAAAACAAGATCTGCTATTCTTTCAGACTCTTTGGGATCATTATTATCTATTTAAAACAATAAAAGCAGATCCAGACCTGACCTCCTTCAAAAAATCAAAATTCTAGCAAACCAGTGCATGGAGAAAGGTCACTCAGTCACTTTAATATGGTGCCCAGCTCATGTAGGGATCTCGGGTAACGAAAGGACCGATGGGGCTACCAAAGCCGGGTTAAATCAAATGCAGGTGGATCGTCACACTGGCCTCGCTCCATCAGAAATCTATTCTATTTCACGTAGCCATCTTTTAAAGAAATGGGAATACCACTGTAACACTTTTAATTATATCAATATTATTGTAGACCAATAAAGCCATCACTCTCTCGCCCACCAATATATTCAAATAATTTTAGGTTAGATAGATGTATAACAAGACTACCTTACTTCCAGGTAGCCACGGGCAATACATTTTAATATTCATCCCAATTGTTCCTATTGCGGAGTCAAGTGTGACGATGACCACCTGCTGCTACAATGCGATGTTTACAGGGGGGAGAGGATATATTTAGAACAAGTTTTAAATTCAGAAAATTTGGTTTTCAATAAGACAAATATCCTCTACCCACCAAAAAAACTACAACCAAAAATCTTCAAAGCACTGGGTGACTTCATTTATAGCACCCAGTGGCACACAAAAATATAGAAATCCAACCAAAAATCCGGACTCCCCTTACCATGCCTCGACATCAAATTTCAAACAATAAAAACTTATAATAATAAATAGGATTTATTATCATTCTACAACTAGAACTATGACCAGTTCTTTCTTTTCTTCTTTCCTTTAATATTTTAAGATTTATATATTGTCATAAGTTAAAGGACATTAATCATGGTTTTAATAATCAGTTTGACATAATTGGACCTACTACCAGCCCCACCCAGAATTGAACTGGGAAACAAGTAACTTTTCTAATATATAGATATAAAGTACAAGTCCTTCCAAATAGGGCTACGATGAAGCTATCCAAATACATCAAACCGAAATTAAAAATGTAGGGCCCCTTAGCGGGATGTGTTACTTTAAGTAATGGACCTGGCCTGCTCGGATCGGCTACAGACTGTGTCGCAACTGTTAGAGTGCAACAGGGCCTGTAGAAGTCGGGAGAGCTCGATAGGCGAATTACACTATATTATAAATAATAAATACTTTCACATCAGACAGTGGCTTGCTTGCCAGGTCGACCCCGGGCCCTGTGGATGGATGGAGGTCCATAAACAGGGCCAAGGGGAAGTTGGTAGGGCCTGATAAGCACACTGTCACATGTATTTTTTAGACTTGTATTTTAGCCCGCTTGTTCGGATCAGCTCCTGACCCCTTGCACACACTAGGGGGGTGCGGGGCCGGGAGAAGTTGGGAGAACCCGATGGGCAGTGAATTATTATTCACAGATAGATTAAAATTATGCATAACACACCCCAGGGGGGGGGGGGGCATGCAAGAGACGAGGCAGGGGAGGGGGATGACGATAGGAGCCCTGGTTAAGCTAGCCTCTTCAGGAACCGGAAAGCGAACTCGGGTCACAGTCCGACAAACACCGAGCGCCAAAACATACCCAAAAAGGTGACCAGTGTCCCTAAATAGAAAACTATCCCTTTCATACCATTATTCAGATTTAACATCAAAGAAACCTATTCCACAGGGCTGTTGACTACCCTTGCTAAATGCAATTGTCAATTCGGGTACATAAAGTCACGGTTTTGTTCTATTTCTCCTTCTATTGTGTTTATCTTTCATACAGACTTTACTCCACTCCAGGGAGTACATGGACTGAAAAATGATTAAAACCAACTTGAATAAAGACATGCTGATCCATGTATTAACCCGTCTTTTTCTATCAAACTAATATATAATATATAAATTATGTATTAAATACATGCCATAGAGTAACATCAAACAACAACATAAACCGAATGTGAAATAAAATAATAGAAATTTAAAAAAAAATTAAAAAAAATCTTGGACACTGGTTCTACTCAGGAAGAGCACCGAATTATGGATGATACCTTATCACTGGTATAGTCGAAGGAATTGATAAAAATATTATAATAGTACTACAGTATACGCAAAGAACTAAACCTTAGGTGATGATAAAAGGGTAAAATAAATATTGAAAAATTAATATTGAACAATTTCATATATATACTGCCTAAAGGGCTAAGCTCTTCAATGTTCAATTTAGTCACTTATACCTGTCTCCCAGGTTAAGTGTAATATAAATATTTTACAAAGATAAATAAAATAAACCATGATGTAATATAAATCACTACGGTTACACTGTATGGTTAGAGCAACCCTAAAGAAGTATATTGGACTGTTGTTAACTAACTGAATCAAAAGGCAAAACGGTAAAAAACGGTAATCAAACCATGTTCGGTCGCTCTTCCGGATGTAACAGGTTTCGAGGGTTGTGGGTGAAGGTCATCTCGTGGACGACACCTTTCCGAAATAAAAGCCTTTACTCCAACTGGTAGCCATGTAAAAGCGCTCGGTGTAGCTAAATATACACATCATTTATCCGTTAGCGTCCTCCCAGACGTGACCAGGGTACCAGTAACACTCAAAATCCATTTAAAATTACACAAACTTAACACCAATTCCATTGCAAATAGCGACCAGTGGAAAAGGATTAACCTCTAACTACTATTCTAAAACCCCAGTTACAGCTTTTAAAGGCTTTCAATTGCATTCAAATTATATATTTAAAGTTAAACAAAATAATGTTATAGAGGTTATTTTTTATATATTTCTAAAGAAAAAAAAGTGTACTCTGATCACGTTTGGGGGGCAACCACGGTGTATGTCGGACGCGTGAGGCATCCAATAGGGGAAATGTTTCGATAAAACTCTTCCAAAGCTCTCTAGTGTTGTCGCCGAACCGTACCTACGATGGACACAGGCCTGTTCCCTCGTAATGAACAATTACTGTTAACTTAGTTATAACAAACATAGAGGGACAGGCCAGAGTATTATATTTTGGGGTTGTATATATTCAATCTCATTAAAATCACATCCTAACTTTCGCTTCATTACTTTTCTGTTGGTTAGGAACATTCGCCAACAATTTGTCTTTCCCAGTGGTTACATGTCTATACAATGATTAACAGGGTAACCAGTCTATCCTCATAATCTTGAATTACCAAAGCCACTAACTTAATTCCATATTATTTATTTCAAACTTCTCACAAACACACAAATATATTTGGGCAGCACTGACCCTATGACTAAAATAAAAATGTACACTATTGATGTGCTGTAAATGTAACAGATTACTAGTTCATACCTATGTAAAAAGCAGAAATATTGGGCATTTGCCGTAATCTGTGGACTTGGTCCTCTATTAGCGATTGTAATTGACTGCAAACGATAACTTTTCCGTCGATACCAGCTAACTTGTACATGGCTGTTAACATCTGATAGGGCAGAGACTTGCCGAAGCCGATTGGTAGAACAGCCATGCAGTCCCTTCCTTCCCAAGACGCCTTCAAAATCTCTTCTTGTTTGGGTTTAAGCCGCAGAAGGTTGAAAATCTTAAGCGTTTTCGCCACTAATTGATCGTAAGGTATGGATGCCGCCATTTTGATAGATTAGACGAACTTGTGAGGGCATCTGTTTTCTGATAAGCCAGGCTGCCACAGTCTGTAACGATGTGTCTGTCACACAGGTATTGTTCAAGATCCAAGTGTATGTATGCTATATCTGGGGGTTGAACATAGTCATTCATAGTTTGTAAAGGAAACAGTTGTGAACTTCAACTTCAACTTCAACTTTGTACTGCCAAAAGTCAATACTGACTACATAAGGCAGGCGCAAGTCCTGAACATTGACAATTTAAGACTAATAATTTAAAATATCAATTAAAAAGCATAAAACTTATTTAGGCCATTTGCAAATGCAGGTACAGTTGGGGCATCCTTAATCTCAGTCGGTAGTCCGTTCCAAGTCCGTGAATATACCAATTACGCAATCCAATATATATATATATATATATATATATATATATATATATATAGAGAGAGAGAGAGAGAGAGAGAGAGAGAGAGAGAGAGAGAGAGAGAGAGAGAGAGAGAGAGAGAGAGAGAGAGAGAGAGAGAGATAAATCTTTATTTGTTTTCTTTCTTACTTTGTTGGTTGATTTTGTTATTTCTTATACATTTTGTTATTTCTTTCATTCTTTTAGTTCTCATATATATTTAAAGTTATATTTTATTTTGATTTGTAAAATGTAACGAAACGTTTTTAACAAAAGCAATTTAAAAAGTCATTCATTGTCAGAATAATGTCCTTTAGAGTCATTTTGAATACTAAAACTTGTATCTCTCATGTATTTTCAAAATTAAATATTTAGCTATGAAATAAATACATAATATTGCAGTTACAAAATTGACACCTAGTAATTAATGCAATAAAGAATTTGTAAGGGATCAGATAGTAAACAACCCACATTATCACAAACAATAATGTTTGTGGCTTTGTGTAAAACTAGCCTACTGTCTCACATCCAAACTAGCAGGTAATTTAGTTTTGCATTAACCCATCAGAGGTATTACTGTGACAGATTAGTACTACGTTGGCTAAAGACTCCCTGCAGTGATGACCAGCAATAAGCAGGTCTGGTCATAGCATGTGGGGGCCTGGCTCAGTGGGATACCACATTCCTTTCGAGATGCCTTTAAAGGTCACTTCGAGGCGACCTTTTTAATGAGATTGGTATATATTGTACATAAATTTGTATCTAAGTTTTTTTTTGTTTGTTTGTTTTAAAAACAACATACTTTTATGTGCTTTTATGTGGTCCTGAAAGGGTGCAGTTGCTGGCTTCTTTATTTATTTATTTATTTATTTATTTATTTATTATTTTTTATTATTATTTATTTATTTTTATTTTTTTGAATAATAATAATTAGTGGTGTCCCCAACACCAAAACATGTCCGGAGGAGGCTACGGTTCATGCAATGAAAAAGGGCGACCTAAATCTTGATTGTTAAAAAGGTGGAATGGACATCGTGATGTTAAATAGAATATAATGTAGATCTATATGCAATAATATTTTTTACCTTTAAGATAAAATATAAAACTGTGTATATTTTAAAATGATAATATGTTCTTGACTACACGACAAAACACTAATACATATCAAAACTACATACCACTAGACTATAATTTTATTCAACGTTGCTGAGCACTCCATGACAGTTTATATTGTATAATTTTAAAATTTGTCACCATACGTTAACCCTCACGCCATTAATATAATTATTCTGTGATATTTATATTTTAACCTCCTGTAAATTAATTCTCGCCCAATAACAATAGTAAGGGCGAGGGTAAATAAATCCAAGTAGTAGTTTATTATGACATCATTCGTGCACAACTTGCACTGAAGTATCACTGACGCATACATTTATCTGGTAAAATTTCAAGTATGACTCGAAGTCGACCAGGTTGTTAATTTATCATGCTTATTCCGATGTGTTTAGTTAAGGGGGTGGGGTGGGGGTGGGTGGTCGGGGGGAGGGGGGCTTTATACACATAAGTATCCAATCAACACACATAGCCTAAGATATTAACTGGTTACATTTCCTTAAAAAGTAAAGCATGACAGACCCAACGATTTGACCTAGTGACCTACTTTTTGACCCCACGTGACCCAGTTACGAAATCCTTCAAGATTTCATGCAGGCAAACATTCTGACGAAGTTTGGTGAAGATGATGATGTTAATGTTTTCCCTTTTCTTTCTTTTGATAGCATGTCAAAACAAAACAAACCCAACTTTTATATCCATGTTTCAACTTAAACTATAATATGTTCCAACACAAACATTTACTACTAATATTTATTGTAAGGTGTGTACCAGGACGGGTCCCCGACCTGCCTCCACCTACGACAGGGATAATAAAAGTTAAAAAAAAGGTTTGGTGAAGAAAGGGCTATACATGTGGTCTCTAGTTTGTTCACAAGTTTTTCCTATAATTTGACCATTTTTTCCTAGGTTTTGATCCCAGCTCACCTTGAGCACGTTGTGCTAGGGTGAGCTAAAACAATAACAACCAAAGCATGGTTATTGCTATTGACTTTTATAACACGTCATCGTAAAACAATATACACATATTTAAAGGAAAAAAGTAAACATCGAAACCGAAAGTTGGAAACTAGAAAATGTCTTTACATTGAAAGATATATTTTACAATATTCAGGCAGTCATATCATCTAATAAGTAAATGTAATATTGTCTCTTTACAACTTTGGCTCAATTGTACTTTAAATTTTAAGTAATATTGTAATTTTGAAATCGAAAGTGTCATAAAATACGGTAAAAGACCTAAAATCGTTTGTTGTGAGTCAAATGATGAAGTAAAAATAATGTATTATATATGTAAGGAACAAATTCAAATTCTAACCTTTATAAGTGTTACAAAGCAGCTAACACAAACGTCCGAAATAACCTCCGTTTGGTGATGGAGTGCTGAGTTCAAGGATTTACAACCGTGTTGAGGAATGTGGCTATAAATAGAACACAAGCTTTTCCAATGTTCAACTCTAACAAAAATTCATGCCACAACTAGTGTTTTATTTGTTTAGTTGTCACTGTTTTTCGTTGTGTATGTGTATATTCGGTCTATGATAGTTACTATTTTTGCTCATGTAGCCGCTTTGACTATGATACCCCTTTTAGAACAATATTAATCGAAACCGGTCTGTTTATTCTGATATCATTCGTGCACACCTTGCATTGAAGTATCACGGAGGCATATTTGGTAAGATTTCAAGTATGACTCGAAGTCGACCAGGTTGTTAATTTATCATGCTTATCCCTATGTGTTTAGTTAAGGGGTGGGGGTGGTGGGGGGGGGGGGGGTTTGGGGCTTTATACACATAAATATCCAATCAACACACATAGCCTAAGATATTAACTGGTTACATTTCCTGAAAAAGTAAAGCATGACACACTTAACGCCTGTTTACAATAAAAGGAAGCCCTTTATATAAAAGAACTAATATAATTGTAATGTTGTTGTTGTTTATATATAGACCCTTAAGGGATGGTAATACAAGACACGAAGGATGGTTTACCCTTTAATTCAGATGCTCACACATACATTCTCCGGCAACAACTACCCTTCAATACATGCATACAATAATCTTATAGGATTAGAAAGGCGGGACTTATCAGCCAATGGGCGGGCTTAGCCACGTGGGGCTTATGAGCCAGTGTGCGAGCTTGGCCGCTACAATGATTATTTATGTTATACCAGTTAATTAAAATTCCATTTTAGTCGTTTAATGGCTAACAAATGTAGACGCGAATACGCACGAAACAAAGAGGAAAAGCTACTCCGACCAGATTTGACCTATTTAATCGTGGTACACATGCGTTAAATGTGAATACTACAATTATCTGTTGTATTATTATATATATTAGGATACAATTTCAAATGTTGTTTTTAGTTTTAATATTATACCAAAACACATCTTATGTGTAATCTACGACGGGATGCGCCCATGGCCTATGGGTTAGAGTTGCCGACTTGTAATTCCTTTGAGTCCATGAATCCTTACCACGTTGATTACATTTTAAATCCAGGATTAAGATTTGTATGAGGGGAGGTCTTCTTCTAACATGCGTGTGTTGCACCGGTGGTTATGTGCATACATGTGTCATTGCCCTTCCCCAATCCATAACAGCTAGATGTCGCGTATGAATTACATTAAAATTCGTCAAAGTATAACCTTATTCAATATCTGTAAAAGCATTGAACATTGGTATACGAGGCATATGACAACTGCTGGTTACATGCTGGGCCTAGTCACCTGGATAATGCTGGAGGGTTCAGCGTCCCTGTTGGTTTCATACTGGGTCCAATCAGCTAGGTACACTTGGAAGTCCAGTGGTCGCAGCGCCCTTGCTGGTTACCTACTGGGCCCAGTGAGCTGGGTACAGCTGGAGGTCCAGTAGTCGCAGCGCCCCTGCCCAGGTAGTTGGGTACAGCTGGAGGTCCAGTGGTCGCAGCGTCCCTGCTGATTACCTACTGGGTCCAGTCACCTGGGTACAGTTGGAAGTTGGTCGCAGCGCCCCTGCTGGTCACCTACTGGGTCCAGTCACCTGGGTACAGCTGGAGGTCCAGTGGTCGCAGCGCCCCTGCTGGTCACCTACTGGGTCCAGTCACCTGGGTACAGTTGGAAGTTGGTCGCAGCGCCCCTGCTGGTCACCTACTGGGTCCAGTCACCTGGGTACAGCTGGAGGTCCAGTGGTCGCAGCGCCCCTGCTGGTCACCTACTGGGTCCAGTCACCTGGGTACAGTTGGAAGTTGGTCGCAGCGCCCCTGCTGGTCACCTACTGGGTCCAGTCACCTGGGTACAGCTGGAGGTCCAGTGGTCGCAGCGCCCCTGCTGGTCACCTACTGGGTCCAGTCACCTGGGTACAGTTGGAAGTTGGTCGCAGCGCCCCTGCCCAGTTAGTTGGGTACAGCTGGAGGTCCAGTGGTCGCAGCGTCCCTGCTGGTCACCTACTGGGTCCAGTCACCTGGGTACAGTTGGAAGTTGGTCGCAGCGCCCCCGTTTTTAACTTACTGGGTCCAGTTAGTTGGCAATTTTATTTACACTAAAACATAGCTGATTTTTTTTTAATCTTTGTACACGCTATTTTACACTTCAGATATGGATGATCTTTTACGTGATACATGGTACTTCACAATTCAAATAAATGAACCCTATTTTAAGCTATTTTAGGTGAACTTGTAAACGTTTTTTCATGGTACTTTTGGTTAAAATTATAATAAGGATTCTTCGAAATAAAAAGCGCTTCGTAGAATGAGTCATCGACCTGCACGTATTTTGTTTGATGCGCTCTACATTGTGTATCTGCAGTTGTAAAAAAACACGTACGAAAATTTAGATACAATCCATAATTGAGGCTTAACAAAGTTGTATATTTAGCAACTAGTTAACAACTACGCTTGAAGCAGATACAATATTATAAAATGAAAGATATACATCTCCGACTACATTATTAATTAATTGATTATTATTATTATTATTATCATTATTATTATTATTATTTTATTATTATTATTATTATTATTATTATTATTATTATTATTATTATTAATATTATTATTATTATTATTATTATTATTATTATTATTATTATTATTATTATTATTATTATTGACTGTACTATTAATTATTGCAATAACTGATCTTTCAATTTTACAATGACGTATGACGTGTACCATTTTTACTTTCCTAATTCATCAATTTGATAGTATTCAAAAATCATTGATTTACTTTCAATAAAATGTTTTATCGGATGTTTACGGTTTTTATAATAATAGATGGTATTGTTTTACAATTGTATTATCGAAACTACAGAAAACGGTTATTCACTATCTATCAAGTTAAGATGTACATCTCATTCAAATACGAATGTTCGTGATGTTCATGTATCTGCCGACTGATGTCTTATAATGTCTTATGTATTGTAACGTCTGCAAATGTCAACGTAGACCTGTGACTAACTTTGAATAAATTTATATCTTTATTGTAAACAATTTGAGTTTAATTAAGTTTATGTATGTATGTATGTATGTATGTGTGTGTGTGTGTGTGTGTGTGTGTGTGTGTGTGTGTGTGTGTGTGTGTGTGTGTGTGTGTGTGTGTATGTATGTGTGTATGTATGTGTGTATGTGTGTATGTGTGTGTGTGTGTGTATGTGTATGTGTGCATGTGTGTATGTGTGTGTATTTATGTGTGTTTGTGTGTATGTGTGTGTATGTGTGTGTGTGTGTATGTGTGTGTATGGGTGTGTGTATGTGTGTGTGTATATGTGTATGTGTGTATGTGTATGTGTATATGTGTATGTGTGTATGTGTGTATGTGTGTGTGAGTGTGTTTGTGTGTGTGTGTATGTGTGTTTGTGTGTGTGTGTGTGTATGTGTGTGTGTATGTGTGCGTGTGTGTATGTGTGGGTGTGTGGGTGTGTACGTGTGTGGGTGTGTGTATGTGTGGGTGTGTTTATGTGTGGGGTGTGTGGGTGTGTGGGTTTGTGGGTGTGTGTGGGGGTGTATGTGTGGGTGTGTGGGTGTCTTCGTGTGTGGGTGTCTGTATGTGTGGGTGTGTGTATGTGTGGGTGTGTATGTGTGTGGGTGTGTGGGTGTGTGTATGTGTGGTTGTGTGGATGTATGGGTGTGTGGATGTGTAGCAACGTAAATAAGACTAACTATGTACATCATTTATTCATAAAAGGTACTTGAGATTGAAAGGAGTTTACCTTCGAAACATAAACCTTTGGCAGGAATAAGCTGCGTGATTTTATAACAAGTAATAAACACTCTGTGTTCAGGCTTGTATTGATAGAATATATAGCGAAATACTTCGTAAAACAGCAGAAAAGTGTTCAAACATAACTCAAACAAGAATGGTATCGTCGTTAAAATCTATAAAACAGAACAAAATACACCTGTCACCAGATCACAGAATGACAACTGTTTAAAGTTTTAATATTTACATCCAAATATTTGTATTATTCAATATGAGAATATTAGTTTACATAAATCAATTTCGTTTGTAAAGTTACATATACACAAATAAAGATATAATTGACCCCAGGTAAGTGTATTTGCGTTGACTTAAAATAATATAAAAGACGGTGAATCAACTTTAACAGAGGTAACGTGTATTGTCGTCCGAGTTACACAGGTTATTCGTATTGTAAAACAAACCAAAATGAGTAACATAGCATTAAGATCAAGGTTCGCAATATTTCAGATCTAAACTAAAATGAATGAATGAAGACAAATACACACGTTTACAAACACACACAACTGCACACACACACACACACATGCACACACACACACACACACAGAAAGAGAGAGAGAGAGAGTGAGAGAGAGAGAGAGAGAGACACACACACACAGAGAGTGAGTGAGAGAGAGAGAGAGAGAGAGACATGTATATATGCAATATATTGAAATTTGCATAATGGCAATAAGCCTTATGATTACCTAGTTAAATAGACAAAACATGTATGAAATCCATGTTCTTATGTTCACATGATGAAACACGGGTTCGTTATGGTAAAGTACTCGAGGTCATATCTTACCAGTTTATATACAATTTTATTTCAATTAGGCATACTATTCACAATATTAATAAAACGACACAAACTACTAGTATTTAAATATAAGTCAGAAATACGGACACATATAAGACACACGCTATAGGTAACTTAGTAATTTGTAAATAGAAGGTAAATACCGTACTAAAAGAATTCATAAGTTTTATATTACGCTTATCATAGCTACCGACATTGATGTAAATCCCTTATACTATATTATGCTATATTACTGGTTATCAGTGAAACTGTTCCAATCATGAACTTGTAAGCATAAGGTTATATTAGGTAATAAGAGATATATAACGTCATTGAATTCAACTTGCTATAGTCCTTTGTTCTTTATCGTTTCCATCTTCCTCTTGGTCAGAGGTTATAAAGTGTCAACTCATAAGCATTTCACTAGCTGGATATTAAGGCAATTTGAAAATGTGGATAGATGTTTGCGTCAAATCTCAGAATCCAGTTAAACGGTTTTATAAACTTGACCAGGTTATCTTATCCCATGAGATCATGACCCTCCGCTAGGCCCTTTTTGAGAAGGTTGCCTCCGTCATTAATAAACATTGCAGGCCAAACAACGTATTTAACCTGGGCTCCGGCTGTCATATATTCTCTGTAGATATTCTTGTTGAATGGCTTCCCATTGACTTGGCTCGGGTCGTCTAGAACCATCGGAGGGTCCTGTATGGCCATAAGCCATGTCAGAGACACGCATTCGTGTAGATATCGGGCAACTCTCTCCCTCATGGCACCCTGGAAGTCAAGATGCTGAATCACTTCCTAGAGATAAAAAGCGTAGAAAATGAAAGGATTTGTAGATTCATCTTTCTTTGGTTTTACACTAAATAGCACCTAAACAACGATGTTCAAATTGGCTATGTCAAGCTATTGGTTATAGTTTTAGAGGTCGACAAATGTCCGATCTCCACGCAATGGTTTATACAAAGAAGATAATACTAATTTGTGATAGTTGTTTAGTAAATTAATAAATAGTACTTAGTATGCTATTAAACTTTTATCCTAACGATATAGTCTAAGGAATAATAACGAGTTAAAAATGTATTGTTTAAAATACATTTAAATACTTTAAGACTAATTTTGTGTTTACATCGATATCGACAATAGCATAATCTCCACGATTGTCACGTGTTTTTTCCACCCGTGTTCGCAGGGTTAGTGTTCGTTATTCTCACAAATATCCCCGCAACAGGTTTACGACCATGGATGTCAAACTTCTTGACGTAACTAAGTTTGTTGTGTTTGGGAGGTTCGTGTATATGTAGTGATTTAAATAAAATATTTTGTTTTGGTATAAACACTTTAGATAACTTGAATAATATAGCTATAACATTGAAATTATTTTCTGTGCTTTTTACGCAAGACAGATTATGCGAATGCAAACTATAACACTTTTATATCTGAACATAGAAGTAGATAAGAAAAATCCTTAATTAATTAATTAATTCCTTATTGACATCAATTAGTTAATATTGACATATTTTTTCCAATGATATTTCACAAGCTAAATGTGTAGTCCTTGAAACGTCTAAAATCAATTTCCTAACTGACTTTTGACCTGACGTCATACTGGCATACGAAGCCTTATAAACCCCGAACCTGTTACACAGGCAAATGTCTATATATAATGTGCCGACAGCATAAGAGACTGGCGTTTTTTAGAAGACGGTTGTGGTTACTGTAGCACATCAAAGTCGCAACAGGCCTGAGTAGTATGACAAATGCCTGTAAAGAACCACCGACGCACTTCATGTAAAGTGGAATAATTCCTCATTTTCAAAATTGTAAGCCTGACTCGAAATCGAACCAACGCAAATGTTACAGGTGTAAAGTTTATAGACTCTAACCGCTTGGTCGAGGGCGATCCTTTTCAGTACTATGATGTTTAAGGATGTTGTTTTTAAATAGTTCAGCATGACGGAATGTGCATTTAACTTTATAAGTTATTACATTAAATTTTAATATAATTTATAAATTAAATTTTGATACGTGTAGCAACCTGGTAACGTAGTTATTAAAACATATGTTGAAAAAATGATTAATTCGCAATATGTTTCCATAATGATAATCAGGCAAATAGTACAAAAATACACCATGACTGATTCGCCAAATCATCCAGCATACCTACAAAAGTTATCGGCAAATGTGAACGACAAGAATAGAGGGAAAAAAGGCTCAGTGCCATTGCTTATTTGGAGGAAAGGAATCTTAAAATTGGAATACAGTGCTGTAGAATACGAACTGCCCTTTAAAAGTTAGGCGGTTGAACTTTTAGCCAGGTACCAAAAATAACGTTTAGAACATATAGCTGGCGGTTTACTGACGTTATAAAGTGACAACTCTTATGTATACGCATCGCACCTACGACTAAATATCACTGCAGTTACCAGAATTATAATCAAACCATTACGTGTGGCCTCTCCGGTCTTTAATTAAGGTGTTATAATATGATAATACTGTCATGAAACTGCATATCCACATGAGTTCATATGCTGGGCTTTGTCCGTCTACGAGTGTTACATGCATTTAAGGCCAGGACACTCTCGGGATGGTGGAACGGCAGAGCTTATCGAGGATCATGCATCTAACCCTTGGTGGATGGCTTCCAGCGTTCGTCTGCACAACTGAACAATAGCCAACTGCTTTTTTCAGCAGTCTTTTCGAGCTCTTTCTAAGCAACTCTTTTTCCCCATCCTACAGTACCTAAAGAGTTCAACATTGTCCATCCGGAGCTTGCAAGGAAGCCTCTGCACCCAACTTAAACCGGAAAGAATCAAGTCTGCCATCGACCTTCTTTGCACAGTAGCTGCAGGTTTTGTATTTAGATCTCTTGAAATCAAAAGCAGTTTGGCATTTCTGGCTATTTTTTGCCACGATCGACTGCCATGATCCAATCATTGGATTGTTGCAGTATTTCAGTTCTAGACCTGCTTTTCAGTGCACTTGTCTTGGCGTATTCCTTCATTAATCCGATCTGTTGTGGACCTGTTTAAGGTCTCTAGTGCTGTTTCTGCCTTGTCAGCTCAAAAGTTAGCATGTTAGCTAACTCCCCGATCATGGCACCAAAGACACCTGCCCTGTGTCAGGGCTATACACTGATCGAAGCTAAACCTGCAAGCGGAGTGGTTGACAGTTCCAGTTGTCAAATATAACTTCTTCTCTGGAACAATCCGTATTGTCCTTCTTGCCTTCTCGTCAGATTCTTGATCTCTTGTTGAATCATAGCTTTTTGCTGTTGAATTCCGGATTGAATCCACTGACTGCATGGTGTCCATGCCTACCCCTGCAAGTGTCCAATCAATGTCCTTAATACTGAGCCGTGATTCCGCTTGGTCCACTGCTTGGCTGGCTGACCTTGTTCTAACTGTAACTCCTGCCTTACACACCAATTCATCACTCGAGTTTCTCAAAGTCACAACTAGTAATGTCTTTGCCAAATTGAATTCTTCTACCAAAGTATGAAAAGGTAGTTGCAACATTGTGATCTTTCCGTAGAGTCCTATGCATGAGAAACTTGAAGGTTCCGCCTAGCCAGCATCCAAGATACTTGTGATACTTGTTGACTTTGCGTTCGAGCTCTACTACCGAGGTTATTGAAATCTCATACAGAGTCGTCAGAAACCTGACTCTCCATGATGAGAAAACATCTTGATATCTTGAGTTTGAACTTCATCCGTGCCTATGTGTCTGTGTCCCCTGGGTCTTGAGTACTTGTCGTGTTTGTATGTAGATTTAAGTAAAGATATTCAACACGTCCATGAACCCTCTCTTTTATGAAAGTCGAATCCTACAATTGTCTATGAGCCTCTGTTCTTCTTTTCTGCCGAGCGGATGAAAAGGTTCAAGCCCATGATGAAGAGGATGACCGAAATCGTGCACCCAGTGACGATGTTTTTTCCAGCGCTTGCCAGCGTATTGTCTCGGGGAAACGCATGTTTATCCCATGATTATTAGTTCTTGGTTACTAACTAGACTTGCTGTTTTTCATGGTAGTGATGGAGTGCTTCCATGATCAGTTGGTGCTGTATTATTTTTTAAGTCAAGCAACACTAGTGTCAAGTCACTGCTTTGTATGCGTGTATCCCTTATAATCTTGAAGAGTGCACTTGTGGACTCAATACAGCCAGAAAATCCACCCTTATGTACTGACATGTCGACGTAGTTAGTGTCTACCATATTAGTTAGTCTCCTGGCAAGAACAGAAAATAATGTATTTCCCCTAACTATGACGAGAGAGATTGTTCTGAATTGATTGGCATGCTTTGCTTAATTCCGTTCCGCAGTCTGCCAACACGGCGGGATTTTCCCTTCCTCCATACCACCTTCGTCAGTACCCAAAATATTCTAAGCAACTTAAGGGGTTTCTTGAACACCCTTGTATAGTATGCCCGATGGTCCTGGTACTGACCCGTTGCGTGCCTTCTGGGCAATTTGCTTGAACACTTTCCACGTTTGGTTCTGATGTGACAAAATCAAACTCTGGAAGTCCGTCTGGTGTGATGCGTGGAAGTTCATCTAGTTGTATGTTTCGCCATTTGTCACCAAGTGTATCCTGAAGGACATGCATGACCCAGTTATTATTTTTCAGTGGCAGTCTTCTACTGTTTCTTGAGAGATCCCATACTTTTTTCGACTCTCTTGTTTGCCTGGGTGGCCTGGATTCCAAATTGTTTCCTTCCAACCAAATAAACAATTGTGGTCATCGTTTGGATTTTCTTCGTCACCACTTAGTGTTGACTCTGGAATAATGTCTTATTCAGACTCTTAGCTGTTCCATTTCCTGTTCACATTTAATCCGTGCCACTTGATCTTGCCACGCCAGTTTTAAGCATTGCGTTAATCAACTTAATATAAATTTGAAAATTAACGATATCTCTTATGGTATGATAAAATGTATTTAAAATACACGTAATTACATTTCAATGTTTATAAACATAACTTATTTAGCTGATATAAACACATAAATAAGTCACCAAACACTAAAACTAGATTATATATGTTCTGGGGGACGGTAAAAATCAGTTGGGTCATTACAAAAATGCCTGACTATTATGTGTATTTTGATGTTTTCAGTGCAGCAGGAAATTTCAAAACACATTCAATTAGTTAAATCTATTTTTTGAAACAATATAATATTACTATTAATTTCCTTGCTTAAAAAGCATGTTCTGCATGGCGCCTTGAATGTCAACCAAATGTTTTAGCACACAAATTAACAACCCGCCTCAAGTCTTTACGGAATTTACGGAACAAACATAAATTAACCATCTTACAATACTATTGAAAGTTAAGAAAAGAAAATGCAAAAACGTACCGTCTCTACTTCTCGTATTTGGCTCTTATATGTAAAGTCCACTTTCCCACTCTCCTTAAGTCCTTTGGCTACTTCAACTGGAAGTTTGTCCATCTGGAAAAAATGATGTCGCATTTCATGATTTGTTGTAGCTCAGTAAATAATAAAATTCGAGCTCAAATCTGGTAGTCTCCCCTAGATGGAAATGAGGACACTTTAATTCCATCTGACCTCCGGTCAGCCGGTGCTCTTAATATCCGAGGATTCTTCATCACTTATTATAGATACAGTGTCGCTGTGATGTAAATAAATCATGCAAACACGTACTTAAATCTCACAGTTTTGGAGGCATGCAGTACAGTGCCTGTATTATATGAAACAACTTACATGCTTTTGAAGAATCAATATAATTTGCAAAACATATTATTCAGTATTTTTTGTAAAAATTCTGTTTACAAGTATGAAACATGTTGAATGATGGCTTTAAACGACCCTGTGTATTCATGTGCATATTGGTGCATGTACTTTTACAGAAATGTATGTCGACTTTAATTGATTACATGGACATATCATGCTTATGATGAATATTTTTGCTTTTAGATATATTGATTAAAGTCTCCTTAATAAGCCCTGTTCGAACTCACACACCTGACTTAGGTTTGATGTATATTATGAAGTAAATGTTTAGAAATGGAAGCATATGAATAATTTTTCATGCGCACAATATTGACTGTTGTTACTCTGTACTCGAAATTTGAGTTCGATATTTACAGAACAAGTGAAAAAGAAGATACAAAAGATACAAGCAAAAAAGCAACTTAGTATATAACTATCGAAAAATTATCGAAAACATGTTAATATGGCATCGAAATAGCAACACAATATCTGTGCTTTCTTTGAATTACATTGTGTATGCGTTTCAAGTGTTTGCATCACATCTTCTTGTATGACATCAGCATGAATTTAATCTTAAGGCTCTTTGGTTATATTTGCCATGTCAATCACTTTTTATTTATTTTTATAAAACATATGAAGCCTGAAAACATCCAAACTTACCCCAGCAAAACAAGACAGAGCCTCGAGCTGAAGTCTGGCCTTTTCCTGACTATGTTTGTATGAGGTCTAAAACAAAATTACTGATGTATATAAATAGGAAGAAACAAAACTGAAGATTAGTAATGGTGATTATGCTAGATAAAACAATATGATGAATGCAACTATGTTAAATTAATGTGAGCAAATGTAAAACGAACATTAGAACAGGAGATAACGACGTACGTGTTCTTTAGTACTGTTGTTGATATTAACTGGTGATGCCGATGCTCAAGATTAATTAAGGTTATAATATTTATTTTGTTGATATTGAAGCAACCGGATTCTAGCTAAGTTATCATAGTCGTGTATCAAATCTTTTGCAGTTTCGTAAAAAGACAGAAAAAAATATCTGCTTATTTGCGCGGGATGTCGGCTGAAGCGTACCAGGAAGGAGAAACCATTTTTTAAATAACCAACAATTATTTATATTTTTAAATAAACAACAAGTTTTATACATGTGTTTTGACAGGTTATTGTAGAAGAGTGCATACCATATGTTAATGTTAACTTGTAAATCTCATTAAAGTGATGTGACACAGTGTGGAGTTTTTGTTATTTTTAGTTGTATCATTTAGAGATTTACCTAACTTTCTTAACTTCATTCCATATACTTACTACCAGGATGTTGAGTAGAGCCTCGATTGCCTGTTCGTTACTGAATGCATCTTTTTCGAGAGAGTCGTATGCATCCGGCCATTCATTGGTGTAAAGTTCTGAATATCTTTCGCCTAACTTGTTGGGCCTGTTACGGTCGCCCAGATTTACAACACTGGGATTGTTGTCAGTAATTTTCGCGGAGTCTATTTGACTTAACCTTAAACAAAGACAAAAGGAAAATAAGAAAATGTCAGCGTAGAAAGACAATTTGTAAATCGGAGGACGATAAATTGTACCTAATAAATGAACACACTTCATTTTCGATTCATTTATATTTATAGCAAGAAGGGTAAACATTAGCTTTCAGTAAGTTCATTTCATTTAAAACATACTTTTTGAGTTTTGAGTCGTCTCAATGTAATTTTAAAAGGATAAATGCGACATTTCATGAAATATTTCCGAACGATATATTCCTTTTTTCACAGATGACAACAGCTTGATAAATACAAGAATGACAATAACAATGAATGGGCTCATATGTTACATTACATTAGTGGTCCTTACAAAAATGGTTTAATCTGAATCAAATTTTGTTCCATCGAATTGACCACACTACATTTTGTTGTGCTACAGTAACACTGCCGTCTTGAAAAGCGCGTGCTAATAGTAAAGATCATGGTTGTTTATATCGATATCTGTAACTATACAGGCATATTATTTTACGAAACAGCATTAAATAGGATGTCATCGTTGCAATCTTTTTCATCAGGCAACGTTAACGACTTTTTTGGAAGCAGACCTTGTTTATGCGATCTAAAAGATACTTGTCCTTGCGCATTGGCAACAAATGAGCAGGTGCGATTTCAGAACCTATCCAAAATCACGCAGAATGAGAAGTGATAGCGAGATTGATAATACTGAGAATTTCCGTTTAATTATCTGATAATATTCTCTACGAAACAAAAATATAGAGGTTCATTATGTATTTTGCGGTAAGTGTCTGTTGAACGCTTCGTGTACATGTATAAATTAACTTTTTTAGCTTATTAGTTGAATAAGGTAAGCGGAATAATTAATATTTATGGACTTATTTTGTGCACTTTTACCGCAAGGCAGAAAGTTGTCGAATGCAAACAAGAACATCGTATACGTAAAACATAGACGTCGTTTAAAAGCTAAATTAAAAATTTGAATTAACATTTTAAATATTAAAACATATTGTTTTCACCTTGCTCATCTTTAATAAAATTGAAATTTCCGTTCCCTATCTTTCCGACGTCTAACGTGACGTCCTCAAAAGTCACGTTATTATAAATACAATTAAGTCTAAATCTGTGGTGCAGAACACAAACAAAATCGGCAGATGCATGCGTTTTAATTGAATATGTAGCATTCATATGCCATTCTTCACGGCAATAATGTCATACTACAAAATGTAACTGTAATGGGGAACTGCCAATCCGTATGCAGGGATTTTCATGCGCTTTAGCTCAGTGGGTTACGCATTGTCATTGTAGGTGTTAAGATATTATACGTTTTGGTTTGTTTTTGTTTTTTTATTTCAAAATAAACTTTCTTACCGCTGTCAATCATAGAGCATTCTCGTTAAACACTGTAATCAATTTAAAACAAGAAGTGTGTGGCACATGATACTGACCAAAACAATTGCCGTTTTATCCGTACTTCAGTCCGACTTAAATAGATAAGCATATATTTTTGTCTCTCTCTCTCTCTCTCTCTCTATCCATCCCCTCTCTCTCATCTCTTCTCTCTCTCTCTCTCTGTCCCCCTGTTCTCTCTCCCTCTCTCTCTCTCTCTCTCTCTCTCTCTCTCTCTCTCTCTCTCTCTCTCTCTCATTGTGTCTCTGTGTGTACCTCGTTTGATATGTGTTAACATCCTCTTGGAGTCGTACATTTTCTTGCTGTAAGTGTTGGATTTCCCTGCAAACAAAATAATGAACGATAAACTATCGATTTTAATAAATATGATGTATACTATTTATGGATTAGACATATACGACACTTATTCTTATACATATCATATGTAGATAATCACTCGTGTAGATCAGTGCAACGGTCGTTATGACGTTTAATCAAAGTCTGACACGTATGACCATAAATGTACGATCAGTCCTAAAAGTAAATACTACCTTTGCATGTATGCCTTAAGTCTAACACACGTCCTTGAACTTTTTTTTTGAAACGCATTTAAAATAATTAGAAGCCGTATGGCCATAAACGGGACGTTTGATAAAACGGCACCCTCCTCCTCCTCCTTCTCTTCCTCCTCCTCCTCCTCCTCATCATCATCATCATTATATCAACAATATAATTGCTAATTTATTATCTTAACAATGTGAAAGAAAGGCCAAAAGAGAAAAATATATATGTAATACTTAATTGAAGAGAGGAATTGTTTTTAATTTTTAACCTAACTAAATAAATTAAATGAACTTGGTAGCAATGCGACGAGGACTATCGAGCGTATAGTTAAACGCGATTACATCAAAGTTCAACTTGTCCTTGTTAATTCATTTAAAACTAACCAGTTTATTCATAACCATTGATTATCTAAAAGCTAAATTACTTACAGAACATAACACACCTTAATGCCTACATTATCCCTATGCCAACTTTCTTTTTCGGAAAAAAAAAGAAAAATAGCAAAGTAGAAACGTGAATGTTTTTTTTTTATAATTTACAATTAACAAACATGCTTGCGAAAAAGAAAAGTATAACAAATGAATATATTTTAACTGTCCATTTAATAAACTGGGGCACACTTACCTTTTACAAGGGAAACTATATTTTATGACTAACAAATCTACAGCTGAAATGTTCTATATCAATCCTGCAATCACGTCTTTTAAATCAATCAACATTGTATACGTTCTAATCACGGTCTTACCGCTGAGACTGTTGTAGTTCTTGTTCCAAGCGACGACGGGGTTGTGACGTCACTATCTGCCGGCTCTCACTATCAGCACAATTATAGCATTCCTCGGCACAGCTAGCACACTTGTCTCCACACCAGAAACACATGACGTACCTAAACAAAACTTACACTATGTACAAGATTACGTGCAGGGATCCGATCCAGTATTCGTTCTTGCGTCCGCCTGCATGTGTGCTCGCGCTTAATTTTATGCACTGACACTGCCTTTGGATGGTGGGACGTGCGTTTGTCGAAATGTTCGTGTGCGCGCACGCGTGAGTTTTTGTATTGTGTGTATTTTTTTTAGTGACCCTTTTCGAAATTATCCGATACGAAAGCTCTCTTACTGCACAGGACCTCGCTTTTGTACATGCGATCAGAGTTATTAATTATTTATTTTAAATCATATTCATTATGCCTAAATATTTCGTATTATACTCAAAGTTTACAGTAGGTGTTGTTAAATTTGCATGCTTCATACATGTTATACACTGAAAAGTAATTTACAAGATTTATCTCTTAGTATTCATTACACAAAGTATAATGTAAGAAAAGTTAAAACTAAATTCACATGCGCTAGTCGACCCCTTGTTCTATAGTTTTGTTACTGTGCATGAACTGAACAGAAACAAACCTGTCAATAAAATATAATTAAACATTTCACTTATCAAAGCAAAATTAACCTAATTTCAGAAAACAGAGCATCGTACAATTAAAATGTAATGAATGCGTTGTTTCTAATTAATCTTATAGGTGTACCAGAACGAAACAGTACATAAATATATCTTAATTAATTACGAAATACGGCGTTATAATTTGACATTAACAGAAGATGTATTAAAGTATAAGATGAATTAGTGACGATCCACGTGTGAACACTAAAAATAAGTGGATATGTATGTTATTATGTTTACAACATTCGTTTCCTTATTATCCCCATATGTACGGCTCTATACAATTTCAATCTTAACTTACATATTAATTTACATATCAATTATCGGTATTTCCACTGTCAACTTTATTATGAAAAATTGTTTACTGAGTTAATGTTTAAATTGTTATTTCATATAAGATTTATTAACCTTCAAATTTAAATTATTCTCTGGAAGTTTACTGACTTTTACTAATTCGGGGTGGTATATTGCATCTGATATTACTTAATGAGCTGTTTGACTTGACTACACTCTCTAACAATCTCATCCAATGCTTACGTAGGTTTTTAAGCAATGTGTCAGGAAGGCCTTTGTAATAATAGTCTTCAATTCATTTAATTTTAAGTTATTATAGTATTAAACAATTTAAAGACAAATGATTTGCACGCAACCGCATGTATAGTCCTAGGACATATGCTTTAAAAAAGAACGAATATTTGTTGCAAAGGAGGCCAGTACAATGAAATTGTATCGTATTTTAGCCGATAAAATAAGTACAATCGGAAATGCGTAAAATGATAATGAATGAACGCGAATACACGTGAATGAAGTTTGTTCGTGCCCTTCTCTTGTTGATAACGTGGGTTAAATGTTCGCTTAGCGTGCGTGACGAGTGCGTTTGGAAACAACTTATAAAGGTTACACCTGAAAATATTTAATTTATTTAGTAAGCATCTAAAAATCATCGATGTGGTGAAAGTTTTTTTTAAGTTATGAAGCAACATAGCATTTTAACATTTTATTTGCACATCCGTTTTGCATGCCGTTCTCATCATCATCATCATCATCATCATCATCATCATCATCATCATCATCATCATCATCATCATTGTCATTATTATTATTATTATTATTATTATTATTATTATTATTATTATTATTATTATTATTATTATTATTTTAAAAGCGAACTATATATTATAGATATAATAAAGATTAGAAAAAGAGATATGTTTTAAGCGTTGCTTATAAATAAAAAATAAATAAACATGCATAACCGGGCACATAACAGGGGCAAAGCATGTGTAGGGAGAAATAATGTCTCAAAAACTGAAGTACTTTAGTCGGCTTTGCCTTCCCAATTCTAGTAACTGTTAACTGACGTGAAGTGACACGATATTACTCCCGTAAGTGATTCGATTTTACTCCACACGCGAAGTGACTTCATTCACTCCATTTTCACGCAAAGTGACCAATTCTTTTAGTCTCCGCTTCAGCGAAACATGATGTGGATTCCTCCATACTTCGCGTTTTTAGGACATTCCTCCTGAGCTGTGCTGTAACACATTTATAAAGCCACACAAAGACATTATATTATGCTGTCTGAACACACACACACAAAAAACGGAGTGTTCTGGATTTTTTTAACTGTGTAGCTTACAACTATAAAAACCTAGCAGGCATAAATAGGAGTTCGCAGCCGTTTACTTGCGTTGGGCTGGTATGTAGGAGCGGTCATATCGCTAAATCTACCCGTAACTTGATAGTCCGTATTTGTAAACAACCTGTTTTGTATTGAGATATTTTGCATGACTATAAACTATGTATTTAACTAAGTGAATAACTCTTTTTCTTTTAAATTTGACTATGTAATACTAACTATATATTCGATATACTTGTGTTCAGCATTACTATATAAAGAGGAATTAGTTTATGTTTATGTTTATTGTGCCACCAACAGTATTATAGTTATCCGGAGACGGTTTTCACTTGAAACAGATATTGCGCTGCCTTCACACCTAGCATGATACCACACCCTGTCACATTATCCTGACACCGGGCCTACCAGTCGTGGAACTGCCCTTATATTTGTTTGAGCGTTAGCAAGGGAGCTGCACCACTACCATTTTAATGACATTGGTATGTCGCGGCCCGGGTTCGAACCCTTAGCCTCCCGTACCTGGAGCCGACGCACTTCCGATTACCTTGGACCCTTTACGATGTTCAACTGATATCTTAACGGAATTTTGATTGAATTGGCGGATTTTTTAACAGAGCCTTGTAGAACTATCATATTTATTTATATTTATTAAAGCGTTTTTTTTTATCGCCACATGTTTGTCTGTCTGTCTATCTGCCTGTCTGTCTGTCTGTCTGTCTGTCTGTCTGTCTGTCTGTCTGTCTGTCTGCCTGTCTGTCTGCCTGCTTATGTGTCTGTCTGTCTGTCCGTCCGTCCATCCGTCCGTTTGACAGTCTGTCTGTCTGTCTATCTGTCTGTCTGTCTGTCTGTCTGTCTGTCTGTCTGTCTGTCTGTCTGTCTGTCTGTCTGTCTGTCTGTCTGTCTGTCTGTCTGTCTGTCTGTCTGTCTGTCTGTCTGTCTGTCTGAAGCCGCTATTATTTGCGTTTACCTGTGCTCTTTGGGCATTTCAGTACGCAGGGAAAAAGTTTAAATACGGAAGACTGACCAAAAATAAGAGCAATATGCAATAAGGATAAACTGATAAGTGTCGGTTATACCAGTCAACTCATAACAGAGAGTAAACTATGTTGAAATCCTAATGTAAATATTAAGCCCGTTTATAGCAACGTCCGGACTGTTGGTGGAGGTAGACCCCAGACACATATTTGGAGAGAACCACCGGCGCATCGAAATTCAGTTGGTTAAGCATGTTATTAATATATAATGAAACTACCACTTTTCTTGCAACAAGATTAAGTGGCGCAGTCCGTAGAGCCCTTTGTTTATGTTTTGGGCTTTAGCGATCTTGTTCTCTGTTTCTTTATTTTGTATGAAAATTTAATCCAAAACAAATGGCACTCACCTTTGCTATGAATATGGGTATTTCCCTGTATATGAATGTCACTATTTCAAAAAAGCGATCAAAACAATCAAAGATCTAAGTAATATGGCGTTATTTTCCAGTCCGATTTAATACAGTTGGGCGGATGTTTATAGGCTGTGCGCGTGCAAAGCACATGGGCATTCTTCCTATCAATATATAGATCTTGTGGTAAAACAATTTCATGAGGAGTGCATTGAAATGCTTTGTTTGTTATAGGGACAATGCAATCACAAGGAGTCCAGTATGTCAAGGTCTTGTTTTCAATGATCTGATCATTAGCATTTATGAACAAAAGACGGGAAGTAAGGTATGAAGCAAGGTACTATTCCCTCCGAATCCTTTTGTGTTTTAATGTGTCGTGTTTACGACAAAAGTAATTGTATAATTCAACAATATTTTCCTTGTAAACATGAATACATATATTGTTTAGCCTAATGGAAGCTGTCATTAATGCCAGTCCTTAAAAACTACAATAATATCAAATTTAAACATATGGTCGTCATAGTTAATAAAAACAACAACACTGTAAACAATTGTAGCAGTCTCTTTGTATTACAATGAGAAAAAGATGGTGAAAACGAATGGCTTTTGCTGGGTTCAAACAAGTGCTTATTAGTTCTGATTTCTTAAGTCTACAAAATAAAGAGATTTCGAAATTTCATCCAGTTCATATATTGAAACCACGTTCGGAATTTTAAGAAAAAAAAAACTTACGTGTATCATTTCTTTTCTTAGACTGTAGTATTATATTGTATTATATACATTTTGACCAGTTACTGTTTGAACCTTTAATAAAGCAAAATTCTCCATTAAGGTTAACGCGACACGTTTATTATATATGTATACATGTTGTAAGATGATGTACACTACTATATGTACAAATCTTTAAAACAAATGTATGTTCTGTTTTGTTCTTATCATAATTGATAATGCATTCAATTAACACGTTGCTGTTACATGTGTATTTCACACCTCTTTTACAATAACATGGACTAAACTGCTAATTATAAATGTCCAATCGAACGTAATCCTTATTCGAAATATACATGATGGGCATCGCCCTTTTTAGCTTTCTAAAATGCACTCGGATGTATTTACTGGTTGTGTTTTAATTGGTGGAGGAGACACACGATCGTATAGTAGCGGGCTGTTGTATATTAGTACATTTCTTCCAAGTTCCAAACAGTGTACATCAGGAAGGCGGTACCAGAATAGATCCAGAAAGCGTTCAATATAGGGTGGTTGCATGAGGGGTACGAATTATAAAAAGCTACGTAGATTTTTACAAAGTCTCGCCATTGAGTAATCACTAAGGTACACGCAAGTTAACGTACCTGTTCATTTAAAATATTTGTCAAGGTAGATTTAGATAACCTTAGCGATTTTGGTGACCTGTTGTGCCATTGGTATATACATGAATCATCATGGGCATTGCTTTAATATTATCTAAAGGTATGAGGTTTTACACCTAAGTCGCGATAGATACATCGGTACAGCGAATCCCAAGCATAGACCTGTAATAAAATAAGAGATATTACTTTAAAGCGGTATCAAGTAATTATCTTTTAAACTTTAGCCTTTCTAAGCAGATTTGCTCGTCTGATTTTTTCATTGACTGGATGCTACATTTGGGTGGGCGTGAGACTCTATAAAATGAAAGTCATGGGATCTCCGGTACATGGAGCCGACACTCTACCAATTGCGCTACCCAGTCGGGTAGGTAGATTGGAAGATGTGGGTTCGTCTAAGTGTGTCTTTGGTAGGTCACTGCATATCAAACTTAACTAAATTACTAGTTTGACGTGATTTGCATTGCTTTAATTTCTTTTCATTGACCCTTTGGTATTGAACTAGATGCATGCACTTTACCTCATGCTAATTTTGCAACGAATATACAAACGTCTACATATCACATGTTATTGTAAGACAGAACATTCATCTGTTTAATGTATTAAATCAAGTAAACTCGGATCGTAGTACAGACTTGGACTAATGCTGGTCATTTATGTAAACGCTTGGTTTCGCCTCTTTTGACATGTTCCTTGTTATCGAATGCAATGTTAAATAGTTCAACAATATACATGTATGTGTGGACACACGTTTATCAACGCTTTAAATCTTTCCATTGTTAAGTGTACAACACATCAACGCTGACATTTTAAAATGACACCGAATAGAAAATGTATTTTAGAAAAAGCATGCGATGAGAGGATAAATACATCAAATAAATAAATCTTCCATGTGTCATGCAAACTTCATTACTTGAGCTGTCATAAGCTATGAAACGTCGACAGATTAAATAGTTACATACAGATTTTATGCTGGTTGAAAACCTTATAAATGATGATATCTACGATGTTTGAAGCTATGTGTAAACATCGTTCTCGTTTGAACAATGTGTATACATTATCAACGATCCTATTTCACTTAGAGTAGGGAAGGTAGGTTGGTAAGCATGCTATACTGATTGTTGATTGCAGCAGAAAAACACAATGGAAGATAGCGCACTGGTAGAAGCTCTGCATTGCAACACAAATACCTTTGGGTGTGTTCTGATTTTATCCATCACGTTCTTCTTTTTTGTTCCTAGTGATTGATATCGACGCTGGAATTGTCACGTAATAAAACGACAAAGAAAATATAATTTAACTTGCTTTAATTTTACAATTTTATTGTTAATTGTATTACTCTGACAACTTTACATGTTAACGTGATTTGGCTCTTCCATGTTTAAATTTATGTAGATGCATCTCATTCATTTCTGTTGATCTATGTGATGTTATAGAGCAGATATTATTGTGACCCATAATACTTGAACAGCTAAAATACGTAGTTTTCTGCTTACAAAAGAAGTATAAAGAAATATGAAACTTTGCCAGGGGTTTCGATCCTGAAAGACTTGGTGCATATCCCGGCGACCGACGTTGCCCCTGTGTTATTTTTTTTTTTACAAATTAAAAAACAAAACAATGTAATACTGAATAGCAGACAAGAACCTGTAGATTATCTTCCGCAATGTTGATTTACACGCACACCTCTTTTGTAAACATTGTAGGAAACATGATAAGGAAAACGTCATATTTATCGTTGTTGTGCAAGAGACTGGGGAGGAAATGCAGGTGTGTATGTATCTGTGAATGCAGAATAAGCATCTGCAGGTAGAGGTGCAATGCAGACCTGTTTCATGTTTTTTGGTTCAGAAAGTAAAGTAAACGTCATATTGTGCAAGGCTTTGGCTTAAGTGCACAATAATACTTTAATGAACACAAAGCATGGACTGGTGCAAGATGGTGATTTTCATACATGTATATATGTAAATGGGTAACATTAGGAATCGACATATGAACATGTTTGTTGATAGCTACACGCTGTTTATACAATGTAGATCCCACGCCTATACATTGACAGTATATACAATGTAGCTTTCATGCATATACAATGACAGTATAATATACAATGTAGCTTTCATGCATATACATTGATAGTATATACAATGTAGATCCCACGCCTATACATTGACAGTATATACAATGTAGCTTTCATGCATATACAACGATAGTATATACAATGTAGCTTTCATGCATATACAATGATAGTATATACAATGTAGCTTTCATGCATATACAATGATAGTTTACACAATGTAGATCCCACGCCTATACATTGACAGTATATACAATGTAGCTTCCATGCATATACATTGATAGTATATACAATGTAGCTTTCATGCATATACAATGATAGTATATACAATGTAGCTTTCATGCAAATACAATGATAGTTTATACAATGTAGATCCCACGCCTATACATTGACAGTATATACAATGTAGCTTTCATGCATATACAATGACAGTATATACAATGTAGCTTTCATGCATATACAATGATAGTATATACAATGTAGATCCCGCGCCTATACATTGATAGTATATACAATGTAGCTTTCATGCATATACATTGATAGTATTTACAATGTAGCTTTCATGCATATACATTGATAGTATATACAATGTAGATCCCACACCTATACATTGACAGTATACATGTATATAATGTAGCTTTCATGTATATACAATGATAGTATAAACAATGTAGCTTTCATGCATATACAATGATAGTATATACAATGTAGCTTCCATGCATGTACATTGATAGTATATACAATGTAGCTTCCATGCATGTACATTGACAGTATATACAATGTAGCTTCCATGCATATACATTGACAGTATATACAATGTAGCTGTCATGCATATACATTGATAGTATATACAATGTAGATCTCACGACTATAAATTGATAGTATATACAATGTAGCTTCCATGCATATACATTGACAGTATATACAATGTAGCTGTCATGCATATACATTGATAGTATATACAATGTAGATCCCACGACTATAAATTGATAGTATATACAATGTAGCTTTCATGCATATACATTGACAGTATATACAATGTAGCTTCCATGCTTTTACAATGACAGTATATACAATGTAGCTTCCATGCTTTTACAATGACAGTAAATACAATGTAGCTTTCATGCTTATACATTGACAGTATATACAATGTAGCGTCCATGCTTATAGTAACCTTAGTTTATTTTGGTAATTCTGGGTGACCTGGTGTAAGAATAATAAGGTAATTCCGTATTATTCAATTATCTGCTTACTGTTGTTGGGAAACAACAGCTAACAACAACTGACTTATGGCTTAAAAATGGTGTAGACACGTGTCAGCATATAGAATTTAGTTATTCTCATCTGAATTGTGTAGGAAAGAAATGTGCCAAAATGACTTGTCAACATAGAGAAGCCATTACTGTATCTCCTTGTGGGATGGAATCAAGTCAACTCGGCATCTGGTGAATTCGGCACCAGCGTAAATAGTCAACTCGGCACCTGGTGAACTCGGCACCTGGTAAATTCGGCTTTACGAATCTAGTGAATTCGGGACCTCGTTTTTTTTAAAGATATAAACCATTATGCAAATAATATATAAAAATAAAAAAGATAAAAAATAGAAATAAAAAAAAAAAATTCACATGTCATATTGTCTAATGCGTGTATAAAAGCAGTTAAAACAACTAACAACAAAAAGTATATATGATTAATATAATAATTAAATATAAAATTAACGAAGAAATAAGGTAGATTTTTAAACACATTAATTTATTCCTTATATTATAGATCTGCATTGTATTTATAATAAATTTACGTATACTCAACATCAAAGGTACTGTACTTAATCATGTGTTATTCAGTGTGTACCTTGTTTAATTTAAATTGCTAAAACAACAAGATGACAGCGATGTATTCCTAGTATACATGGAAGGGGTACCAGGTGCTGTTAGACAATGTATTCCCCGTACACATAGAAGGGGTGAGGTACTAATTATGAGGAGGTTAATGAAGAGACCCTGTCACCACAAATTGCTAAAACAACAAGATGGCAGCGGTGTATTCCTAGTATACATTGAAGGGGTACCAGGTGCTATTAGACAATGTATTACCCGTACACATAGAAGGGGTGAGGTACTAATTATGAGGAGGTTAATGAAGAGACCCTGTCACCACAAATTGCTAAAACAACAAGATGGCAGCGGTGTATTCCTAGTATACATTAAAGGGGTACCAGGTGCTATTAGACAATGTATTCCCCGTACACATAGAAGGGGTGAGGTACTAATTATGAGGAGGTTAATGAAGAGACCCTGTCACCACATGGGCTTCCCTGTGTCACTTGTTCTTGCGCCAGCCAAGATGAATCTGGAATGGATAACTAACAACCAAATGTGCAAATGTTCATAAAATTTTCATAGAAAGATAAATTCTTACAAAAATTATATCAACTAATTCAATTCAAAAATAAATGTTATGCCAGTAGCCAATGAATTATTTTGTATCTGTTGATAAATGTGGTCGTAATAAGTTACTTTGAAAATTCACCTTTCTTCACAAACAGACATTTCCAAGATAACAGTTTAGGTCATACATTGTGTAACAATAAATATTGCCAAATTGTCTAGAAGCAAAGAGATAAAAGAATAATATACAAATGCCGAGTTAACTAGATGCCGAATTCACCAGGTGCCGAGTTTACCAGGTGCCGAGTTTACCGGATGCCGAATTCACTATTCTCGGTGCCGAGTTCACCAAGTGCCGAGTTTACCAGGTGCCGGGTTGACCAGCATTCTGTGGGATCACCTACTATCATGAAGAGAACTTAAGGTAAGATTTTGAATCATCAACCATTTCGAGAACCAGCCACGATTTCATCCTTGCATTTCCTTTAACCTCGATATGCTTTAGATTTAATGGCCTTATTATTAATAATAAGCTTTTAAGTTAACCTGTATAAAACTGTGTATAATTTTATTGAGAAAAAAAAAACACAAACATTTTAAATATTTCAATATGTAAGCAGTGTTTTACAACCCACGAATGTAGAATAAATTAAACTAATCACAGAGCTGAATAACTCAATTAGTGTCATACCTCTACTTATTAATGTATTGTTATATAAATGCCAAAACTATTAGAGAGCAAATACAATATCATTTTACGTATAAAACCTTTTGATAAAAATACTTAACAAAACATGATCAATCAAATCGAAAAGAAAATATACTTCGCCATTTTGAAGCAGTGGAGAGTCGTTAAACAGTAAAAATATGACGCATGCCTATATTTGCGTTAACATGAAATCATGTACAGGTAAAACGCGATAATTTGTATACAAACACTGGCCTGTCTGAATGAACATTGAATGGATAGGTAAAGTTAAGCCATACATTATCTCATTTTATTTTTGATAGAATGTATGTAAATACAATAAACAGCTTGGTCCAGTTGTTAGGCACTTGTCCATGCTGTTATTTTTAGGCCTATTCGAATAATCCACCCAAATCATTTTATTCATGTTCTCAAGTTTAAGATGAGCATAGATATTTTGAATATCTACATCACCTTTCAAGCAAATGTTAATATTTCTATATTCAATATTGTGTTAGCAAAAGTCAATGTTTTCTTTAAAATCCAGTATGATATTATATCTTTCAAGCATGTGCATTTTTAATTTAAAATCTTGTAGGAATTGATTAATTTAGGACCCGTTTAACTTACAACAGAATAAAAACTTATCATGGATGGATACATGTAAATGCAGTGAACAATGGACGCTCATAGTATCGTGCGGAGTCAGTGAAATTAGTCTTTCATTTCTATAATTGTTTTCGAGCTTGCTAACATGCATTGCGATCGCTAGCCAGAGTGACTACCCTGTGTAATATCAATATCACGTCAAATGGCAGTGGTGTACTCGGCGTGGTTAGCTCAGTGTGTAGAGCTTTTGCCAGACTTGCTGCATGCTAACCTCCCATGTAACAAATGTGTATGAGGACTGGGTAATATCTTTGCATGCATGCATGCACAATGGTTAAAACATGTTCGAATTTAAATGTTTGCTTTCTTTTAGGCGTAGCTGTCTTACCTCACTTTTGACAGCCTTAAAAATGCCGATTCTAGCCTCATTCCACGCCACGAGCAATCATTGGTAGAAACTTTAAATAACACTTTATACCAAACGTTAAAATGAAGTATTTTCCAAACGGAGCAGGTGGGGAAAACGCAAAATCGATTCAAGACAAAACTGTTGTGAATGGTGAGTACAATATCACTTGATGATCATTCATCTCTTAAACTACTAACCATAACGTTCAAAACCTCACTGTATCACTGCTTAGGTCGATAATAATGCACAAACACAACTAATTGCATCAACGAATGGAAAATGTCGAATGTATAGTAAGTACGTGAAGATCGTATGGTAGATCGATTCGTACAAGCTAAAAGACCAATCATTCAGGTTAATAAAAGTCCTAACAAATTCGCATTCTTTTATAATATTTCTTATTTAGACTCAACGTCAGTGGAAACAATACATCAACAAAAGAATGGAAATGTTTTTCTTATTAATTGTTGATTCTCGTGTATTTTGCAAACTTGACCATAAATTTTAACCCAAAGTATTCAGTTGCCAAAGTCACGAACGCACACAGAGCAGGAAACTTCGACTTCTCCGGTACATGATGAAGTCATGTAAGTTGAATATACTCAACTATAGTTATATATGCATTGTGTTTGTATTGATGTTCTTTCATTATTTGTAACATGTGGTTGCACTTCAGGTCTATGCCCGATGGACAGATTTATCATGGATATACGGTTTAGGCTGTGCATTGTCTTGGCTCTTTTAGTAATAGCGAAAGGTAACGTTATTAAGCCTCCGTGTGTATGTTTATATCAAAAGCAAACATTGTCAACCCGAATCCTCATCTAAATCCGTGTGTCTAAATAAAATAAACCGTTAATTAAACTGAAGTTTAGTTTTACTATGTGATATAAGTTTGCAATATAATTATGCAAACATATACTCTAGTCATATTTTAATAATTGAAGGTTATGTTTACTGTCAATTTATAGATTTTTCTAAAGGAAGCATCGGTCATCAGTCGATGTATGTAATGTTTAAGCGTATATGCGGGCAAGTGTATTTAATTGGACTAATATCAATGTATTAAGTTGTGTAAGCGTATTAATTTAATATGGTTAAGGGTGTCTCTCCAGCATCATCTCGGCACCTGCTATCGAATGATTGTATATATTGATCCAATTTGTATACTTTTTACATTATTTATAGTGATATTTTTTTATCTTTAAAACGATGGCTTTTTACAGGTATCGAGATTAAACCATCTCTTGAGCCGAGTATTGGAAAATTCTACCATGCCGGGAAAGATCTGACTCTTTCCTGTTCAGAAAAGGATTTAAGCTACATTGATTGGTTGAAAGATGAGGTGTTGGTGGTTCAGTGTTTACTTGACGGATTGCCATATTGCCTTGAGCAAACAGGACGATACACATACGAGAACGGGTCATTCAACCAGAGACTTGTCAACATGAAGTCCAATGATTGCGGTCAATACACTTGCAGAACAAACACAGGATCCAAGTCATTTGACCTGCATCTTATAGGTAGGCATATTTACCCAAATGTACACACGCACACATGACACACGTACGAAACCTGCACATGCGCAATACATGCACACATGCTTATATAATTGGAACTGTTGAAATGTAAAAATCCGGATTATAAACTGTGACCGAAAAGCAATTTACAATCTGTCGTTATAAAGTTCATGGTTCTAGTAATTTTAAAACTACCGGCAATAAAAATGTAAAAAAGTTAAGACTTTCTTAAATTTGTTTTCGCCATTTCATAAAAATAGAATTCTAACACTATCAATATTGTACGTCCTTAAACAAAGAAGCATTCTGCCGTGATAAAATAAACGATATATCACGGCATTAAGCGGAACTATTTTACTGCAGTAGAATAGCTGTTCCTTTCACTTTCCCTACCCATTTTCGTATTGCTGACCAAGCTGACATGTTTTGATAACTTGTTCTTTTCGTTTACATTCGCCTAAATATTTACCCTATCTTGGAGAGTAATGGTTTTGTTTCACTATTAACATACGTATTAAATGATAATAAAAATACATTTATTAAATTTGCAATTTGGTCGGTTGTTGATATTAATAAATAAACAGGAAGTACGCGGGGTGAATTAGAGCAGCCAAGGGAAACAACCTAACAACATTGCGTTAATTGTTGTTCGCATTGTAGTTCGCATTTGTGTCCCTTATACATGTAAGTAAAGATTTCGTGTCGAACGTGTTAGAATAGAAAAAGATTTTAAGTTTGCGCGATCTAACGCGATCAAAAGCCCAATATATCACGGTTTCTAGTTCAAATGCGTAAATTTAATCAATTTATAATATTATATAATTTTCTTAATCTAAATGATAGGTAAAAGCACAGAGTAAACATATCTCGGTGTAATTTCACTTTGTCTACTGGTTAACATTTAAATGTCTTTTTGGTGTTTTTTTAAACAGAGTACGTGAAAGATATCAGTTTCGTGGAATACAACACTTATATTACCATGACAACCGACTGCGTATATCCGGCTAATACAGTAAATGTGCAATGGTTTTACATACACAAGGTAACGTTCAAAAGCGACGAATATATCCAATGCAATTTAATAAAAGATTTCGGCTATCCTTTCAGAACGTGCCATTTTCAATTGTTTTACATTAATATATAAAATTTAAATTATTCAATATAATCTCCTTTTTTGATAATTTGTTTAAATTTCTTTGATGATAAATATATTAAAAACTGAACTAAAATCGCTTTAAGTGAACACCGTATAACTGAATATTGTCGTGGACAGTTAAAACAATAATAAGGACCAGTAAATTATTGCCATATCTTGCAGGACGGACCGCCTTTTGTTTATAACAAGCCAGACAAACGCTTCGAAGAAAGGGGAAATTGTGTAGACGCATGCTGGGAAAGCAAAGCTTTAAAGGTAACGAGCACGCTGGAGATACCACCAGCCGTTAAAAACCCGATTCAAGTAAAGCTGATGGTGTATCTAGAACAGGGCGATGTTGTGCTGCAAAAGACGTCATTTAAGTTTTACACCATTGAAGGTAAGTGGACGTATAACTGTTGATATGAACTGCTGCTTGATTTTAAAAGAAGATTTCAAATTTATTGCAAAACGGTGACAGTAAGGCGGTTACAATATTTAACATACAATGAACATTAGATATGAATCATTATAACAACGCATCAGATTATGTTACTAATATTGCTCGTACTGTCGATTACGATAACAATATAGTATGCAATCCACGAGCAATTATGCAACGAAATTACAGGAAACCATGATGGCTATGGAATTACAAGCAGTCTAATATAAACACATTCCATTTATGCCTTATATATATGTTGACGACCTTTTCTATGATAGACTGATGTAATTCACGTTGCACTGAAAGCTAATATTTAACGCGAAAATGTACATATATATATAATCACTGGGTAAAATTTTGAGGTTTTTCAATGATGACAAGTTGCTGTCCTTATTTTGTTGTAGGTTGTTTGCCTCCAGTGAAGGTTGGTACCATCACAGCAATATGCTTAGCCTCAATTCTCTTTGCTGTGGACATTATATATATCGCTCTTCATGCCGTAACACACATATTTGCTGACCATGCTCAAGTTTCATCAGGTAAGTATTGGAAAGTGGCGCACTGTTTAAATATCCTTTAATTGTAACAAAGGGAACCCAAGCAAAATATATGTCGTTGTTTATTCAACATTTAAGAACTATTCGACACGTTGTAACGCTATTACATAATACTAACGTTACAATTTGGTTGCAGTATGAAGTTAACTCCTTACGACCATGAATTGTTTGTTTTTTAAATAAATATTAAATGTTATCATTTTTCGTCCAAATGATTGACTGATATCAAATTGAGCATTTAAACCTATTCCTAAATAAGTACATCTACAAGTATATACGTATTGTAATTATGCGTAAGCATGTAATTTCACAGGTTATTGGCCAGGTGTCAAGGTCGTGTAAGAGGTACCATATCAGTTGCTATAATATTACACGAATTGCATGGAACAGTGTGCCTTATACATCGTTATTTTCAACTATGACACATTGATAAAGGTACTTTCGTTAACGTCATCTTGAAGGCAAAAGGAAAAGCAAAACAAATGAGCAGACACTTTGTACCACGTTTTCAATAATTTCGATGCAATACTTAAACAAGGAAACATGGCAGAATAAACTAAAAAAAATATATAAAATTAAAATTGTATTATTTATGTGACATTTTATTAAGCAATTCATATCTATAGCCGCCTACGAGAAACATGCCAAGATAAGCGATGTGCATGTAAGTGAAGAAAACCACACGGAACAAAGCCATCGATCCAAAACAAAAGTTTTTGAAGGTATGTACATCTTGATAGAATTGCTGTTATTTTGGTTGAATTACATACTTCGTCTAAAAATTAATATCTTTACATTGGAAATGATATCAGTATAAAAAAAGAGCGAATTTAAGCAAAGAGAGCCACGCGAAACAATGTCTGATACTTATTGAGAAAATAATTGGCCATTTTATTTTATTTTATTTTTTACAACATTATGCATAAATATTTTATTTACATAAAATTGTATAAAAAGAATGCTTTTATATTTACTTCGATTTTAACTTCAATATTATATCAGTTACAACGTAAACCTTTAGAAGTCAGAATAACAGTTTGTAAATATTTTTTTTTCGTTCGAACATATGTTTTGTCTTGCAGATGTAATTCTTGCCATTGGTGTCGCCGTTGTAATAGTCATATTTTGCGTTATAATGGTTTCGTTGAAACATGGTAAGATATAGATGTATGTAAATGATACATTTCTTATTATTAACATTTATTTTTACTTTATGTTGAATATTGCTAATTTTTTACAGTCTTGTGATAATCGAATGACCAAACATTGCTTATCAGTCACGGATAAAATAGAATTGTGTTCCTTATTTTGTTCCGAACAGTATATTTGTCACAACATGATAATTTCCATTTGATAACATATGTGAATTCATATTCCTTAGTGCTATTTTACATTCTCATCTAGTTATTTCAGGGCAGGCAACTTCCAAAGATATTTTGCTGCTTATTCGCATGTCCTATTTAAGTCGCGGATACTTTTTTACAAGCAAGGCAATGGAGATGTCCTATTGGTTATAAGGCATGACGCGGCATGTTCGTGAACATTTTACAAAAATGTCGTTTTAAGAGAAGCATCAAAAACGACGCAAAAAGTGGAAGAGGTAAAGTGAAGATTAAAGCAATATGAAAGCAAGTAACACAGACATTTGAAATGTTATGGACTTTTTATTTGAAAGATTTTAGAATGTTATAAATCTCGAGAAAAAGTATGTAAAATTTATTTATAACTATGTATTTCTGAGATCATAGAATGGTTCAAAACAAACTAAAAGCAAAACCCGGCACCATGTTTTATGTTTTCTGAGATGTCACATATGTAGATGTTGCATATGTAGAAAAAAATGCAAAATTATTATAATTAATAATAAAACTGTGTACAAGCAGAAACTGCACATGTGCAGCAGTCTAACAATACACAAATAAGTATTGTTCAGATTGTATTTTTTCTCGAACGTAGTTCTTTTTCTCAGTATCTCACGCCGTTAACCGAATTAGGAACAGTATTTTGTCAGGTTCTAAAAAGTCCGCAAAACAGTCTTCCCCCATGTGTAAATTTCAGTGAGCAGCCGCCAATAAAAGCGTCTGTCTTTTATAAGGAAACTCCATCCAATAAATTCAAGTTTGTTTTGTCATCGTTGAAATTGGTTTATTACAGAGACGTTTGCGACAATGACATGATAAATGAGAAAATATGAAAATTTCAATAATAATAATGGTTTATAAAATTTTAAAAAAATGTGTAAATCACGTGTCTCATGTAATTAACCTTTTTTAATATCTACACTTTTGTATTGACCAAAAGACTGAAACGACTGCTGGGATAACATAAATTATTGTTTCAATGAATGACTTCAGTTTTGCACTTTTGTGATTTGTAAGCTTTCCAATTTTAATGATGAAAATATAATAAGAACAAATACAAGAATACGTAAACGTTCTTTTTAATCAAGTAAATTCAATTTGCCATGAACGTGGTATCGAGTAAAGAAATAAAACATTGTTACAATCATTATTTTCTGGTTATCCTGTGTTGATGTAAATATGATATCTGTAGAACATTTGATGTGATAAATCTGGATAGATATTAATGTTGTTATGTCCTTGAGCTTTCACGTAGACTGACGCAGTCAACGTTCGTGCCCTTTCATCTCCTCCATGTAAATAGAATTCAACGCTAGATTATGTAAACCTCATCTACTCGATATGCTAATTTGCCTGAACATTGCACTTACGAGCTACAGTTGCAGTTTGTTCTTTCTTGTAATTTCGCTAGTCGTTCAGATCAAAGTAAAAATAAATAATTTTCAAAGTTAAATGTTTTTTTTGTGATATAAATGTAGTAGTTAGTTGTTCAGATATAAGCTTTGATGTATGTGTTTTTACAGAAACCAAGATTCCAGATGTAAACGGCAAGTGCGTAGATGTAAAGGTCACAAATATGTTTACTGTAGTAGGGATTGCCTTTGTCATCATAGTGATATCTTGTTCACTGGAAAATTATCTGGGCATTCGGTAGGTTTACCCTTTGAGATATGATACACTTTGACTTGTGCGCATCTCTGGGCAGTTAGCTAGTGCTTCTTCATTGCAGTGACTACAGATTGCCCCGTTTTCACAACAAAAGCTTACAAAAAATGGAAATGAAGTTTAAGTAAACCGAATCATTCAATAGGTGCAAATCTACAGCATACGTCTAACGCATGAGCTATTGTACACAGACGGATGCTTAAACTTTCTTTGTAATGCACGTTATTAGTGCCTGATATAAGTCTTAAAGGTGGCATCCTAAAGTTTGTCTATATCTAATATATGTAACAATATCTGACCTCTGTTTGGTGTATTTGTGCATAATTCATGTAGAAAGTCATCATACTTAAGTCTAAGCATTGACGATTTTCAACAGTAGCTCGATTTTAGGGCAATAGAACTCGTTAATCAACACTTACAATGTGCATACTTTTCAAATCTATTGATAAGAACGATTTAGTTTTCTGCTAAAATTAGACATCGACGTCACAGCGGATGACGTGGATGAGCTAAGACATAAGCGGTCACATGGTTGTCATAGTTTTAAAATAGCTAACTGTGCAGCGTGGCTCCGATAGGAAATACATGTTTGTAATGATGATTGTGGCGTTATGGTACACTTTCCAGACGCGTGTAGCACATCAATAAATAGCAGATTGCGAGATCTGTTCAGGTAACAATGGTTTCTTAAGAAGTTAATAGAAACATTTTTGGTCCAAACTTTCGAATACCACCTTTAATAGAACGTGTGCAAATATGAAAAAAGTGGGCAGCTGCAAGAAAAACTAAAGATCCATTAAGTATACGTGCGTTTAATAGTAAAAGAAATCTCAATTATTTAAAGCGAAGTTTAGTACATAAACTTCCTTTATAAAATGGTGGATATATTAGATGCATTTTCACTGCGAAATCTAATGACTTCAATATAAATCATAAACATTAATTAAACGGCGATATTATTTCAACTTTGAATAAAAATAATGCCGCTTTGCGATAAGAATAATGTCCGACATTTTCTTCAACAGCTGTTACGATATTATTGTAAGACTACTTTTTTTAAAAAAAAACGTTTATCTATAACTTCTGATTTGGTATATAAAACTGTTTAATTTTATTGTATATTCACGATTGTAATCAATATAAATACATTTATCTATCAAATCATGTTTACAAATTAATGACGTCGACATTTTCCGTAGACATGTCCGATAATTTCCTCATACGTATGCCATTTCATGAGGCATATCAGGGGCAATTAATGAGGTCCCCAACCCCACATGGAAATGCTAGGAAAGTGAACAGATTATACTATTGCAATGAGCATTTAAAAGTTAACTGGAATTGTATAAAGACCCGTCAAAGATCTTTGATCATTAAAGGTATGACAATATGACAACCGTTATTATGGAATACCGTTCGCCATTTGTCTGAGGTCATATCTTGTTACCTAAAGCGTGTTACAACCTTCGTTATTTCATTTGACATGCTTACATAAACAATTACAACAAAATCATTCTATCGTTGCAATTCGTTATATTTATTAAGATGTGTTGCATAGTATCGACTGTTAGCATAGATATGCAAAATTAGTACTGAACTATTTGCTGTTAACATTTGATCTTCTCAGTATGGTTAGATGGCTTCACATGTCATTTTGAGTAAATCCTTCTCGATTATTTTATGTCTGCGCATGTGATCAAATTTCTTTCTGCTGTTCGTAGTAATTAGGCTTTTTGCATTTCCTTGGGTAGACCCAGCTTGTCAGCAAAATAATGTTTATTAGCTCTTTATGTACATTACAATTAAACGGTGATAAATGTAACACGGGAGCCAAGAGACATTTGTTTCACATCTCGAGTACGAAAGGTTTGACCCCTGGAATGGATAGGACACTACCCCAGGACCCTGAAAAGGCCTTTCTTAAGTTCTGGAAATGTGGATAATCAGTAGAGGGCGCCACCCAAAGAAGCCAACAAAAAATTATTTGTTTCACACTCCCATGTACATCCACCAAACCTTTGCCGAAATGTTCTGCCATGGGGTCTATTGACAAAATGTGATTTCTTAAGTTCACCAATTGTGGAATTAGGGGCTTAAGAAGGGCCTAAGCGAACCCAAAAATCACATTTTATTCACATCTTGAGTACATCCATCAAACTTGGCTGAAATGTAGTATATGACCAACGGTTTGAGAATCCATGATTCTTAAGTTCATCAGTTGTGGACAAGGGGGCTTAAGAACGGGCCAAAGTGCCAAAATACCCAAAATAGCAGATTTAATTCACATCATGAGTACATCCACCAAACCTCTTTCATAATGTTGGGTTTGGGGATGACACTCAGAATCAGTCTTTCTTAAGTTCCTCAACTGTGGATAAGGTGTCTTAAGAAGGGCCCAAGTGACCCCCAAATTCACAATTAATTCATATCTCGAGTACATCCATCAAACTTGGCTGAAATATAGTCCATGAACTACTGTTTAGGAATCCATGATATTTTGGGTGAAAATAAAAAGGTATGAAAAGAAGTATAACTAAACTAAATTTTATTATATACGTTTTGTTACGAAATCAAATATTTGACTGATCTGAATGTGCGCTTCGTGTTTTTAGCAATGATGATGGTAATTGTCATTGAACCCTTGACCTATTATGTTTTACCAGCGTGATCTTTAAATTGAGATGTCGCAAGAAGTGCCATCACTGCTTTCAAATGAAAGTAAGCAACATCAGTCAAGACTAACATAAATAGCATCAATTTGGGGGGGGGGGGGGGGGGGGAGGTGCGTCTTATCTATGAGTGCGTCGTCTTACACATGAGATTTTACGGTACATGTAGTATGGGTGATTACAGGAAATTAACCATTGCTCTGTGAAGAATGTCCCAGTAAAATAGTGATAGCAAAACATCATTGCATATCAATATTTTATTAACATTTTTCAGGGCTATTCCTCTTTTGGCAACGCTACAAATGTAACTAACAGTTATGTCATGAATAAGCTCTATTCTGAACATGTCAACTAGTGAAAGCCAACTTTCGAATCTCCTGAGTACTGTATAACTAATAGTTTCACAAAAATGATGATTGATTACAAAATAAACGAACTTACAAAACTAAAACTACATGATAGTTATAAACTCTGAACATGTCAACTAGTGAAAGCCATCTTTTGGATCTCCTGAGTACAGTATACCCAATAGTTTCATATTATAATTATGCTTGATTACAAAATGAAGCTACACAAATACATAATTGTTTTCAAGTCTGAAAATGTCAACTAGTGAAAGCCATCATTTAAATCCCTGAGTACTGTTTACCCTACAGTTTCATAATATTCCTTGATTAACAAAAGGAAACTAAAAAATTAAAATTGAACATAGGCCCCACTACTACCATGTACCTGAATACTAGTAAAGACTTCAATTCAATACAGTCTGTCTTAAAAACGTTTGCTAAACTTCAACTGGACTCTTACATCCCTTTCGCAGTGGTTTACCTCTACAGTTTAGAGAAAAATGAATAGGATACAACTTCAAATTTGAAATCAAAGACAGGTTTAGTCACGTCTGAACATGATTGCAACCACTACTGCTCTTCATCAGAATCTATTAACTCCTCTGCATCGCTGTCATCATCTTCTTCATCAGAAGAAGCCGCTTAAAAACTGTCATTGTCATCAATCTCATCGGCGCCTTCATTGTCCTCTGGCACCAGAGAATCAGGTAACTGAGGACCGTCGAAACAAATTGGGGTGTAAATTCCATTCTCCAGCATACATCCATCATCTTCTGAGGGATGTTGAACGAGTTCTGCCTGATCAGCATCAGCCCACATTTTTTAAACAAATGCCACTCGTTTCAAATGAAACATGACCTCAGCTTCACAAGGCGGCAGACCACTGGCATCGATCCTTTTCAGTTTTTCGAGTGGATTTTTGCCTTTCATCTTTGGTTTATACACCATCTCAAAACGTTTGTACCTGTGGGAGTTCAGTGAAACCTTGGAGTTTTCTCGGGCTCCATAAATACTAGCCGTGAATTTGAGAAGAACCTTACGGCTTCTGTCATCTTTGGGTTTCGTTGAGATTGTTTCGAAGGCCTTCTGCTCATCGGTGTTCTTCAGAAATTTGGCAAATGGCCTAATCTTTCCCTTCTTGACAAATGCTGAGGTATAGTCTGAACCCGTAAATGCATGAAACGCTGGTAACGACCTGCAAACCCCTGACCCTAGTGACTTTTGCATCTCAGTGATGTTGATGACTCTTCGATTCTTCTTTGACACTGTTCCCACATCCATCCAGACTCTTCTGTCTATTTTCCCACAGACTAAGAGCACAGCAATGTCTGTGCCATGTGCTCTGACAACTATGTCTTCTCTGTGAGCAAGCTTGTCAGCCTCAATAGCATGACGTACAATCTTGGTGTCTGCCTCTTCGTGATTTGACTTGTTCTCAGGAATGCAATGACTCTCAACCTTTCCACCATCATTTACGTAGTGGAAGCAGTCCCCAGATGGGACATCTAGGACCACTTCACAATTCCCAATAAACGAAGCATAAGAATCATCCTGCCATTCCCGTGATTAAAATACTGGCAATTCCCGCTTGAAAGATCTGGATTCTAACGCCTGTGAAAGGTCCTTTGGCCTTCTTTGAGATGAACCAGTTATGACATATGGTTGGCTATCCTCTATGGTACCCACACGTCTAGCCCTTTCTGCATCTTTTAGGGATGGCTGAGGGTAATCGTCAAATGCTATGAAAACCCTACCTAGATGTTGGTAAATGCTGAGATCCCTGTTAACCGGGAGGCAGCATCTGCATTTATAGTTTGCTCCAGAGTCAGGTCAACTGGACATCTGCTAAAGGGATGCGCTGTCCGTCGTATCCCGAAAGCTCCACTGTCAAGTATATCCCTCAGGCCGTGGTGGTGGGAATTCTCCAAGTTGATGAGATCCAGCTGAAATTTGGTGAGCCATCTGCAATAATTCGGGTGGTTTGCTGAAAAAAAGACCAATGACAGAGCTCAGGGACTGAACATAGAAGTCTATGTCATTCGTTCGGATGGCAAGCTCAAGCTCATGGTAGGTATGGATGTAATCCACATACATTAGCCAGAATTGGGCTGTAGCACCATGTTCACCTCTCCTGGCCAGAATTGTATAGGCCTCGTACTGTGTGACACAAGCTGTAAATTCACTGGAGTTCAGAGCAGAATCAACTTCATCTTTCTTCCCCAGGCTGCAGTTATTAACCAACATGATAAAGTCATCTGTGCTATCGTAGGATTCTAGGAATTTGCGGAAAGGTAGTGTCTCAAAGGCGAGGACAAGAATAGGATGTAACCTCTTGCATCGGTTGAAGTGTTTTCCTGCCAAGAAGCCATTCAAAGATCCAGGGGCCAGAACCTCTGACTCAGTGAGCATCTCTGGCCCCCAGATTAAGCTATCAACTTGCATATGGCATTGAAAAGGGCCATTATTGTGTAAAAGGACCCAGGCATAATAAACACATTGTCAAACCTAGGGGCTTCAGTTATTTGAATCTGCCAGGCTGGTTTGGCGGCGTTAAGGTCATATGTCACAACCCCATAGGCCTGGTAACATTCCTCAGCACATTTCAGGGTTGTGACCAGGGTTTCTTGAATAACATCCAGACTTGTAATTGGCTGCTTCAGGTTTGGCATGTATCTCACTTCCTGCCTTGGTAAGGGATCTTCGGATGAAATGGCAAAAAATCCAACCCACATTGGGACAGCAGTATTACCAATGGCATGGCTTATCATCCACATCAGGTCTACTTGTCTGGACCTGGTGTTGACATCTTGAAAGTTCAGGTCTGTTGTTCTGTAACTAAATTTAGTCATCTTTGGCACCTTCCTGTATGGAGCGAATGGTTGTCCAGTGTCCACATCCGGTGTTCTTTTTCTGCTGTTCTTTTGTTGGGTTGCTGGAGCTCTGTTGGTAGGCCTGCCTCTTCCAACTTCAACAGCATCTGCTGTAGGAACATTCTGGTAGAGAATACCCATCGAGTCATGTAGCATATCGGCGCCTGAAAGGGTCTGGGTAAATTCATCATAATTATCAAACACTAAACCCATCGTTCTACCAACTTCTTGACTGATGTTGCTTACTTTCATTTGAAAGCATTTTGTTAATTTGTAGCGTTGCCAAAAGAGGAATAGCCCTGAAAAATGTTAATGAAATATTGATATGCAATGATGTTTTGCTATCACTATTTTACTGAGACATTCTTCACAGAGCAATGGTTAATTTCCTGTAATCACCCATACTACATATGCCGTAAAATCTCATGTGTAAGACGACGCACTCATAGATAAGACGCACCTCCCCCCCCCCCCCCCCCCCCCCCAAATTGATGCTATTTATGTTAGTCTTGACTGCTGTTGCTTACTTTCATTTGAAAGCAGTGATGGCACTTCTTGCGACATCTCAATTTAAAGATCACGCTGGTAAAACATAATAGGTCAAGGGTTCAATGACAATTACCATCATCATTGCTAAAAACACGAAGCGCACATTCAGATCAGTCAAATATTTGATTTCGTAACAAAACGTATATAATAAAATTTAGTTTAGTGATACTTCTTTTCATGCCTTTTTATTTTCGCCCAAAATATCATGGATTCTTAAACAGTAGTTCATGGACTATATTTCAGCCAAGTTTGAAGGATGTACTCGAGATATGAATTAAATGTGAATTTGGGGGTCACTTAGGCCCTTCTTAAGACCCCTTATCCACAGTTGCGGAACTTAAGAAAGACTGATTCTAAGTGTCATCCCCAAACCCAACATTTTGAAAGAGGTTTGGTGGATGTACTCATGATGTGAATTAAATCTGCTATTTTGGTTATTTTGGCATTTTGGCCCTATCTTAAGCCCCCTTGTCCGCAACTGATGAACTAAAGAATCATGGATTCTCAAACAGTTGGTCATATACTACATTTCAGCCAAGTTTGATGGATGTACTCAAGATGTGAATTAAATGTGATTTTTGGGTTCGCTTAGGCCCTTCTTAAGCCCCTAATTCCACAATTGGTGAACTTAAGAAATCACATTTTGTCAATAGACCCCATGGCAGAGCATTTCGGCAAAGGTTTGGTGGATGTACATGAGAGTGTGAAACAAATCAATTTTTTGGCTTCTTTGGGTGGCGCCCTCTACCGAGTTTCCACATTTCCAGAACTTAAGAAAAGCCTTTTCAGGGTCCTTGGGTAGTGTCCTATCCATTCCAGGGGTCAAACCTTTCGTACTCGAAGTGTGAAACAAATGCCTCTGGGCTCCTAGACAAATGTGTTTTGTCAGCTGCTTTAAACCACTGGACACGTGCTTTGAACACATGAACGGTTTAATAGCAGAACAAAATACCAAAATATAAATGACGATTCCTTTTTATCATATTCAGTGAAACTGACTCGTAACAAAGTGCACAAGGACGAATGCGTCAAAACAGGCGAAGGAAATGCAGGTATCATTTTTATTGCAATAATATGTCAATTTACATAAGCAGGTGGTTCAGAAAAATTCGAGTAATATCTTAATCAATTGAAAATATTCCGGAAACAATGATATAGAATGGCAATGATGACAGTGACGTTATAAAAATACAACACATAAGACGACCAGTAAAAGCAAATCTGCGACGCCGTATTTGAAAACAATCTTTTCGTAGATTTTGCTATCAAAATCAAAACGTTTTAAACTAGTTAGAAATCGTATTGCTAACTTTGGTTTCTTACTGGACAAAACCTATTATTTCATGTTATTACATTTTAGAAACCTCAACGGGATTTAGTGACAGGGAAGTTTTCTAAGTGTTTGACAACGCCATTCTGTTTTAGCAAAAATGATTACATGTTTGTTTTTTCTGCGTTGTTATGTTATACAATTCCTATCTAAGCTTTATAGCAACTTTAGGTAGAATATTTAGCCAAAAATGTTGACACAAATAGGAAAATTCGTATATTGGAATGCTCTTTTACGTAACCACTGCATCTAATGCTGCTAATGTAACTGATATCGTTCATGTTAATATGCTTGAAAACATTCTGAACAGATACATATTATTTATTTGTTATTTCAGATGAAAGACAAACATTAACAGATGGCAACGGTACTGTAGACACTTGTTTGACTAGTAAGTACATAGGAACTTATTCCGTCACCTTACGTAACACTTGCCTGTAACATTCTTAGTTAACAATGCATCTGGTCATGTGACCTAAGTCAGCCTTAAAATTGGACATAGAAAAATCGCTTAAAACATGAATCAAATTGTACAATGATGAAAAAAGAATGTGACAATAAACGGTAATCGCCAGAACAAGAAAAAAATATTAAGAGACACGTCTCCTTTTTTCATAAGTGACTTACTCATCAAGTTGTCACTGGTGACATTCATGAGCAGTTAAGCCTAAAATGATCCCTTTTATTCAGTTACAAAGTTAATTATTCAAATATAATATTGATATAGAATAATCGGCAGGTCTGCGTGAGCGTTTTGTAACGGCGAGCGTGACATTTGCCGCGTTCACATGGTATCATAATTTTAGGGATTGCCTTTGAATTCCACCATTTACAAACATTTAACGATAAATTTAAGTCTGTATTACTTTCTAACGTTTCTTATGTATTGGGATTAACAGGAATAGCACAAATGATACTGCTTTAAATGAAATACTATATAATTAGCCGAAATGAATGACATTATCGATGACAAGATAAATCGGAAAAAAGTTGGGTGATTATATTGTTTTACCGGCTTTGCTGCATAAATATATTAGACTCCCCTTAGGCTGATGTCATATATTTCTCTGACTATCGCAACTAAACTTTCACGACACCAACATATTCATAAGAATATAACACTGTTTACTTCGTAATACAATGTATATTGCACGCATTGATATTAGACAGCTGCATTTATTTAATGAACTGACCCTGAACATCTTTCATAGTTTTTACCAACACTTTCATCATGTCCTTCACTAGCTTCAGTACAATGAATCAAATCCAAAAACCTTATCTATGATACGAAAAAAACACAAAACATAGGCAAGGCTGCGAATACATGTACGTACAAACATTTGATTGGCATGTTGGAGCTGATGGATACCACCCATAATATCAGTTTTGAGATATTATAACCAAAATTGCTACTACAGTAAAACCTCTACAGCAACATCCGGCGGAGGCACGAAAAGTGTTGCTGCTGAGAGGTGTTGCTGCTTAGAGGTTTCAATGAGACGAGAAAATGTGTTTTTTAATAGTTTTGTACTGATATTAAATGTTCCTAAGTATATGTTTTTAGTTAATTTTGCTTTGGTAATGAAAATGCAATATATTGTTATAAGAGAAAACAGAAGAATTTTTTTTAAATAATTTATTACAAAAACTATATCGTCAGTAACGGACGTGTACCTGAGTTCTGCCGCAGCCCAACTCGGTAGCAATAGACTGTGCTGACCTTCCTTGTTCTAACAACTTAATTGCAGTAACCCTCTGCTCTAACGTAAGGTAAACCTTTTTATAAGACATTTCAAGACAAAATGACCAACATTCTAGTATTGAGTCATGCAAAGACTGATTTACCATTTAAAAAATCGAATTTATAGTCAGACATCCTAAAACAATGACAGTTTGCATTTAGCACTTAACATAAACATCTTTTTAAGTAAGCAATCAATACAGTGATATCTTTTAATCTTTCGATCAGTTAAAGAAAACAAACCAACCGTTAACATCATCAATAGTTGACACTTCTTTCACATGTTCCCGCAATACCCTAGATCTACAATGGCATGTTTGTAGCATGCAGCTGGTTTCCCGTCCTATTGTAACTTGATTCCAATTAACACCTTCTCAACAGGATACAAGCAGTGATCAGCCGACCGCGTGACATTTCTGGTGTACGCGACAGACTGTTCTAAAAATAGCTGCACTGGTGTTGCTACGCAGAGGTTAAACTAGCCTCAGGGAAGAGATTTACACGGCCGCTTACCGCTTCGCGGAGGAGTCGCTGCTTAGAGGTTAAAATGCGCTGAAAACGACTGGGGGAAATTTAACTGCCTCTGCTTAGAGGTAACCGCTGCTTAGAGGTGCCGCTTCGAGAGGTTTTACTGTATATGTAAAAATGGCCATTGCCACTCCTTAAGAAACACTGTCAAGAAATAGGCATGCGGAACTTAGCATAAAGCAATATAATTGTTGCGACTCTTTAATCCAGCTGTTTGTTTCTTTGATGTGTTGGTTGTTTTATTGAGCAAAACCTTTGACTGTTTATTGTACCCTTTGCCAGATTCATACAGACAAGAAGAGGATCCCAGCAATATGACGTTGGCTTTATGTCCATTAAGCGTCAACGAAGTTTTGATAAACTTCGGAGGAAAAGGAAAGTTGCCATGCCGTTCTGATTTTAACAACTACCCATCGTGGCAAGCACCAAGTGGAAAGGTTATTAACTATGGCGGAAAGAAGGAATTTGGACAGGAATTTCATAATCATATCAGCTGGGATTCTGATAAGAAAAGCATCATTGTCACTGATGTAAAACGGGCTGACGCTGGAAAATACGTTTGCTTCTCGTATGACGGCAAGGTTCAAACGCTGGACTTGTTTGTGCTTTGTAAGTTTACTGATTGCCTCTTTGTTGAGTAAAACACTGCATGATAAAACAGTTCTAAGTCGAATATTTCTTTTGACATGAAATTCGACTTTGAACTGTGGGGTTTGATGAGGCGGTAGTCTTTTTAATATAAAATAATTTGTGAAGTTTCGTTTAAGACTGTGACCTTGTTATGGAGGTATTAGGTTGATAGTACTAGACATACATACCATTTTTTTATCTGGCTAGGCGGTCCATATTTACCACTGACTCATAAGCTGAAGTCAAGGCTCTGCGAATGCAATTGTTCTCTTAGAAATATAGATGTATATGTCATTCAAGTCAATGAAAACAACAAGAGCTTCTTAGTATTTACATGTTCGAACCATAACACATGACAAACGTAAGGTTAGTACCTCTAGTTGATTAGAAAAGTACTAAAAGGAAAATATTTGATCTTATATATTGTATTGCGAGCAGCTTTTTTTTGTGTGTTGGCCCCCCACCCCCACCCCCAGTACATACACATACGTCATTCTCTGGGTTCTTGTCTTGGGCTTTGCTACCTTTTTTTCAGAGGACTTGATCGCTGTCTTGTCTGCAAGCTCGGCCTATCATCATTCTTTGGCTCCTTCCTAGCGTATTTTGACAGCAGAATAATAAGTGATCTTCTTCTTAGATGTCTTGGCTTTCTTTGACGAAGCTGCATATTGCTTCTTTGCATCCGGCCTCCAGGTGGTGTTTCGTGTGTGCATTGATATGGGCGACATTGTCTCCAACCGAGTGCTTAGTTAACCTGTCTATCCTTTATGATCGTCTGTCTTGGTGTGAAGGCAGCTTTCTTGAATTTAGCTGGAGCTGATGCTGCCACGACGTCGGCCATTTTGACGTTTTTCGACTATTGTTAATGCAAAAACACTGCCCCGCGTATGTTTCTACCACAATATACTTTTTAATCAAAACACCGAGGGGTAATGACCTAATGCACCAAACCGTATACGAATAAAACACAACAAGCCCCGTGTTGTATTTCTAGCGTACACTTTACTATGTGCATTAGGTGTTGACCATTGTTGTGTTACCCGATTCTTGATTATTTGTGGGTCCTTAAAGTTCATGCAATTATAAATTCTGTTAACATTAAAGATGTTATATGTGTTTAGTCCGCTGCATATTAGAAAACATGGGTGTAAAATTATAACAAAAGCGGTATACTTAATGTGTGTGATAGTTATCGTCAATCGGTAGAAATATGTTCGCCACAATGCAAGAAAACATGAATTCTTACAAGTAGGTCGTCCTTTCTGATTTGAATTAAACAAACCGTGTAAACAAAAAGGTAAAAATATACGGTAAACCACTAAACTTTATTACCCCCACCCCCTTTCCTCCTTCCTGCCGATGACTCTTCCCGTTCTTTGGTATTATCCATCGAGCAATCTTCTTTTCAAATGGCATGTCACGTTCATTGAAAAAAGACGATGAAAGCGAGCATTTCTCGTATCATTTGCGAAATTTACACAAAACAACCGCAGGATGCAGACATGTAACGCAGTTTACATGTCCATTTTATAACAACAGGCTGCCCTGACCAAATAAATAAATAAACAACTTGGAAAGTTTTTTCTCTCTGGATGCTTACACATTTAATTGCATTTACGTTTTGTAAATGAACAGGTATTAAAGGTAGGAGGTTAAGGGCTTAGGGGCTTTCTAATTCAATTTCATCTTTTATTCCAAAATAGTGCCAACTGAAAAAATTGAGGTAAGTGAAGGCGAGATTGTGCATCTGGATCCAGGCAATTACATAACCAGAAAAAGACCAATGTGGCGGCGATTTACCAACCTCGTTCCAGAGCTCTACAATACAGTCCAAAATGACAAGATAGAACTCGGAATCGACGAGAAAAGCGTTGACATAAAACAATGCCAAGTTGGTGATAGCGGCTTTTATGAAGTTGTTGGAAACAACATTATAAAGCGATTCGACGTGTCGGTACGGAAGGACAAACAAGCTGGTAAGTACACAATGTAGATGTTAAATGCTGTAAATATATCTCATGTCAAATAACTATATTTCCAGTCAAATAAAAATTCAATAAAATAAACCTAATTTGGATATATTTTAATTAATTACTTCAACTATTTTACATTTTACCAATTTTCTAGTTTTTATGTTACTCAGTTGCTGTTGTTTCTTTTAGTGTTTCAATGCAATAAACAATAAACACTACTTCTGGGGGAAATTTGAATACATGTATGTGCATACACGTATGTGTGCGTGCGTGTGAATATGTGCTCAAGAAAATTATATCTAACTATTCATTACATAAAAACAATAGTTTAACTATCTATTGTGCTAGATACAATATACACCATCGACGAAGGTGATACTATCCGGCTAGAGAGTTCAAGCCAGGCAGAGAATCCTTCCTGGGAATGTGTAGCAGCGGACGTCTTCAACTATGGAGGTGAAACAAACTTTAATTCAATCAAATTAAGAACCACTATCGGGGAGCCAAGCCGCTTATTCTGGGGTGTTGACGGGAGGAGTCTCGTAATAAAGGAAATTAACACGGATGATACCCATACGTCTGTAGACACCCTAATGGGTTTGTAGAGAATACAACAGTCATTGTGAAAGGTACTTCGATAGTTTTTAAGTTTCTCTTCTGTATGTATTTACAACTATCACTGTTGTTGTTATAATAGTTATGGCTGCATAAATTTAAATGGCGAAAGACGAAAGAAGAGATTGAAATAACCTCGCTCATAAGATAAGATGAAAAATCTCCACACAAGACTTTAAAATAGATTGATAGGGAGTGCATCTAGTTAAGAACTATCATTTCTTCTTATGTAGGTCACATTGACAAAGGTAAGGTCTTCATTGAGACTTAAAGACTTTCGCCTTTTATAAGTATCGATAATTTTTAAAGTATACGTTTGGTACCTTTTGAAAATGAATCTGAACGAGTACTTTGTAAGATTAGCTAAACTTTCCTATAACGGTAATATAATGTGTTTTCAGCTAAACCACAAGTTGCATCTGGATCTAGATCAAACGGAAGCAAAGTGAATACACGTATCTGTCATTTCACCGGCAAAAAGTTTCCTTCTTTGAAATACATATTTGAAGACGGAAAGGGCGAAAAATATATTTCCCACCAAAATTACGAGCCATCAACTTCAACCTTCAAACCGTTCAAACCAGACGAGGAAAACATGGGTGATATAATTGAAAATGAGAAAGATCATGTTGAAGCGAGTAAAGTAGAATGTTCTGTATATCTTAAGCCAGTTAAGTCGTTTATTTTTTCTAGTGAAAATGGTCATTGATATATCAGTTCTTGTTTTCTTACCATGTAGAATGTTCAACCAGAACACACAAACAACGGAGTTTCGGCTTATGACTTAAGTTATTTTTAAGTATACGTCTAAAAGGTTTTTCGAACGAACATAGTCAAGATATTTCTATAATTACTAAGCAGATTTACGCTCCTTTTTCTGTCTAGTTGGCTTTGTACGGATAGTCCATAATCTTTTTTTTCACTTTCTTTTGTGGTTTGAGGATATTAAAGTTGAAATGTTGTTTGGAATGTAAGCTTGCAAATGGTGTATTATCTCATCAGAACCATAACTAAAACAATAAATTATTATGTTTTCCAATCCACACGATCGAATGCTATGCAGCGCTCAACTTGTCATTAATATGACAAAAATAATAAAATTGCATATATCTATTACAACTGCAGAACACGACCAATGCTATTGTAAATTATCTACCTGTATATAGAGAGGAAATATAGTAAAGACATCTTCGACAGGTAAGTCTTCTTTGACTCACTGGAGCATCGTAGATACAAGACAGTAATACTGCTGGGAAGTTATGAATTAATTCTAAAAACACAAAAGAAACGTTTGGACTAAACTATAAGAGTTATTTTTACAAATCGTATAATACGTTTGTTGGTGTGTTGTCACTTTATTTATCAATGTTTCCGTTATTATGCTTTTCAATACCATTGCAACATTTTTTGTAAAATTGTCCGAGATTCGAAGTCTATATTACCGGTAGCATTGGTCTCTGTATATTTTGCAGACAGTGAGCAAACTAATAAGTATATCTACAATCGTGTTTATGGTGAAAACAAACATATTATGAGTCGTGTTATCTCGTTAATAAAATGAGGCACTTTCGAGTATACACATGTTTGGGTATTGTTAACGCGCATGACGTCATGCAATCAGAATGATGATGCCATTTAAATGTCGCCGTTTTAAAATTTGGGGCTTCAAAGGTTACGTCTGACCGTTTGTTTAAATGTCAAATGGACATTTAAAAATATCAAATTGTACAATTGTAATTGCTGTGGTAAAGTTCTGTTTTAAAATGTACGCATGTAGCATACTTAAAACATTTTATTCTTCTAAACGCTGGTTTGAACGTGATTTGTTATATCTGTCATCACGATGAAACCGTTGGCTTATTTAAAGGTTAATGCAGTAGTTCCTTCCGTTGTTCTTGCGAGGAAACTGAACAATAGTGTCCGATAAACGAACCATATTTTTAAATGACGACAATTAAGCATGTGTTTTCATTGTTAAGTGGTAGCTTCTAAGTTTCTAAGTCCCAAGTCTCGTGTTCCTGTTTAACATTAAACCATGACATGTTTTCTTTTTTCTTCAATAAAATGTAAATACTTTTTCGTTTAGTGTATCTATTTGAAGAAAGTTAAATTATACTTTCATTTTTTAACAGTTCGATATGGCTGGTCACTTTTACCAGTATGCAACCACCTATAGCCGACAGTATATTCTTCAGTTCCATTTAATTCTGTCCTTAAAACAGATGTATTTATAGTAAATGGTATATTCTAAAGAAAACTTGTGTTATTTAATAAACTAGTTTGTCAGGAGAAAACCAACCTTACACCAGAACGCAAAGTTAATAATGGTAAGATTTAGTGTGAATAATGCTAGTGGGCTCGACATAACGAAGTGTCTGCTTGCAGAAGCGAACTTTCCGCCGTCTGAATCCTTGGAACATCTGAAAAATGTGCGTTTTGTCAATTCGTGTTTTAACCGATAGGCTAATGTTAATACAGCATCTTAATTTCATTGATGATATGCGTGAAAACGGCGGTGTTTAAATTGTAACCTATACAAGTTATGAGTATTTTACTATTTATTTAATCCGCTTGACAGTATCTTAACCGATGGATTTATATATAAAAACATTTATTTGTATTGTATTACAGGCTCTTCCGTGATATTTAACTTAACGGTTCTTGATCAAAAGAATGCCTTAAATTTTAGTAAAAATAGGTGAAGAAATTTAACAGAACATTCAAACATTTCAAATCAAATAGTAATAACAGATAGTTATTGTTATCATTAAAGATCATTGGAATCAATGTTCGTTTTGAAAAAAGCAAATGCGATTTTAAGTCAAATATAACAATTTATGTATACAAGAGATTCTATTGTAGTGTTTTGAAAGTATTGTATTATTTGCTCTTGATTTTTCGAAGTGCGAGTTAAGTTTTAAAATAGAAGACTTTATGTTGTTTTATTGATTCTTTTCACATCATATGAACATTTACATTAAAACAATACTTAATAGTGCCAAATATTACGTTTGTTATGATTAATCTATTCATAATGCGACAATTTGCGTCTTCGATGATGCCTTAAAAGTTCATTGGCCTGCGAACTGCTATCACACTTTCATTATATAATGTATTAATTTATATGTAGGAGGTATAAAAAAGAATGATGCCTGCTATCTTTACTGAATTGATATTATTAAATCATCTTAAATGTTCATGAAAAGAAACAAATTTGTTATTAATGTCATTACACTATGTCATAGTTATAAAAGATGAAAACAAAGCTAAAACTAGAACGTAATTTTCAACAAGTGATCCCTAATTTTTACCCAATAGCTCATAATTTTAACATTTACACATAAACGTGTCAAAAGGATAGCAATACTCCATGTTTAGCTGACAGAAAAGGGCCAATTTAAAACTACAGTACATGTATTTGTATCCATTATCCAAAGAAAAGAAATCTCAGAAAATAGGTATATTTTCTGTAGACGTGAAGCAATAATATTAGCCCAGCAAATGTGCATACAATATGCAAATCTATGTACAATATATATAGTAGTTGTGTGCTCTGAATTAAATATTTTAATAAAATAGAAAATAAAACAATAAGTAATACAATTTGACAAGCAACAGTGAGTAAAACAACGTACTGTTTACAAAAATATGAGAAATCGGAAAACTGATCATTGTTAGATCTGTAAAACAGAAAAAGGTATAATTGTTCTTAGATTATATAATGACAGTTGTCTAAAGTTTAATTAATTTAGGCAACTAAATTAATTTTCGCTGAATCAATATAGGCGTCATAAATTTAAGTAGTTCTGTCAAAATATTATGTTAATTGTTATTAAAACATAAAAAGCATTAGATATTATTTTAAACAGGTAAAATAATGTTTGCTGTCGTTTATAAAAATATAACTAAAGAAATCAATTTAAAAAGAGACGGTTATAATTGTTTTCAGATCAATATAAGTTAACAGTTAATCACAATGAGGCGATTGTAAAAAAACAAGAAAAGTAATAATTTTTTTAAGAAGTTTTTTTTTCCGCAAAATAATAAGAACCCACGTACATGTACAAAAAAGGATTTATAAAGCAAATAGAATTAGACACAATATAGCAATTAACCCTTTTTACATGTATTTTTTTTTATATTTTTCACATGGTTATAAACGGTATCTTTATGATAAATATTTCAAGGGCATTGATAATAATAAAGGAGCTTATTTGTGTCAAAGTACACATATTAATATATTCACTGTTCTAATAAAACAACACAAGTTACTAGCATTCAGATTTATTATATGGTATATTTATTATATGGTATATTTAATATATTACATGTATATTTATTATATTATCGTATCTGTTGTCCACCTTCTGTTGTATTTCTACAGGGAGATGAAACATCCTGTATTAATGTGTGCATTGTGTATCTACATTTTATCTATGCATTCTGGATCAGTCTTTTTAGACAAAAAAAATCCGTTTCACATTTCTTACTGGTATTGATTAAAGACAGTCTATTTAAATTAACGGAAACCTTGTGACAATATAAAATGACTCCAGAAAGATTAAAGTGCATAACTAGGAGTGTGTAATTGGTAAATATTAATGACTATCAGATACAGAAACACTGTTTCGGACAGTTTTTTTAATTTTGCTTGACGAATATAAACAAGATTTGATGCAGAAGGCAAAGTTAGAGAGTTTCTAGATTTAGATAAAAATAAACATGAAAAGAAAAGGATAACGATGAAACACCTCTCAGTGTACATTAAATACAGCGCTTGTATATTTACTAACTTAATATTGTCAGAAATAAATTATGGTGCATATAATAAGCCTCAAAATCAACTGGCTAGCAGTTACGAGTGATGTCATCGCTTGCTATCTTGTCACAAACCGGAAAAATCGAATCTTACCATTGCGAGCGATCGTTTGATCTCGAGTTTTCGCCAAATACGAGTTGAACTGTGATACAATTAGTCGTATCATTCAGTCAGCTAGTATTATATATAGATATTTTACAAGATTCAAGGAATCTGTAACTATAAAATGTGTCAGTTGAAGTTACCGGATAAAACGTGTGTATAATGCATATTTCTGGGCGAAACTCCCGTATATATCTTTACTTCCTCTGGTTATGAAGATAGAAAACATGCATAGAGCATACAAACAGACAAACCTTATAGAGGTTATAGAAAAACACTTACATACGTATATGAAATTAAGCATTTAACAAATTTTACAAGGATAAACCTTTCATTTTTACGTAGGATATATTACTTAGAGCAGGTAGAAATGCTACGGATAAATAGAAAAACGTGCGTCTACTATCTAACAAATTTAAACAATCATAAGAAAAAAATATTGACAATATTTATAACAATTATTACTATTAGTTTCAGTATCAAAAATGTATACAAGTACAATTATGTAAATAGTAAGATTTAATAAAATAACATTACATGTACCATTAAAACAACACCTGATGGAAAACGCCTGATAAGTGTTTTGAAAGAATCGCCAAATAATGCAGACAACTTGAGCCTCTTACCAAAAACACAACAAAAACAACAACAACAAAAACGTAAAACAAGACTAAGCTTGCGGTTTATCAACGCCATTAAAGAATATATTGTATAAATATAAGATTAAATGTACATAGTTTATAACCAAGACTTAAATACCCCCAAATTTTATTTTAATTTATTAGTGTCCTAGGAATAAAAATTGGTAATTATGTGCGGCCTCTCTGTTCTTTTCAATCAAGCTGTTACAGTGTAAGTATACACTTGTAAAATGTCATTTAAATTTTTTTGTGTATTAATTATTAAAACAATAAATAATGCGTTAACTAACCTACACCACCAACACACATAAAACAACCTAAATGGTATGTACAACTTGCATCAAATACTTACCTAAACCTTGCTTATACAATACATAAAAATAGTGAATGAAAATATTCAAAAGTGAACGCAAATGCTCCTCCTTGCCAGTTGTTAGGTTTAGCTCAATGGCGACTTGGATTTCATACACATGCGAAGTTTCTTGTAAGTAAAATAACAAAAAGCTAAGACAGATTAATCGAACGCAGAAAGTATTTTCGGAACAAAAATATATAAGTTTCCTTACAAACATGTCGAATATTTTAATTAAGATAACAAACATTCAGCACCAGAAAAGTACCTTCTCTACTTCGTGTATTTGGTTCTTATACGTAGACTCCACCTTCCGACTCTCTTTGAGTTCTTTGGCTACTACAACTGAACGTTTGTTCATCTGGAAAAAAAAGGTTTTATCGTATGTATCAAAGAAAAATAATACAATTCGAGCTCAAAAATAAAACGTCTCTTTGTTGTAAATGAGCCGGTGGCTCTTAAATATCTTTGACCAATCTGCGTTTATTATAATTAGAGTGTCATTGCGATGTATACTAAACACATGCAATCTCATGTGTATTTGTTGCAGTTTTGGTGCATGTATAACTGACCTGTATAGTACGAAACAGCTTATATGCTCAGAACTTCAAAAACAAAACAGAAAACCACACAAAAAATGTTAAACATTTTGCAAAAATCTTAATTAGAATAAAACTAAACACAAAGTGTTGAAGCGTCCCTTTGAACAATTATGTTTATTTATGTGCACGTAACTAAGTGAACATTCAAGTAGAAGTATGCCAATTATAAATGTTTTCATCGTACACATCATGCTTATTATGAATATGTTTGCGTTAAATACTTTTGATTAAGCTCTCTTTAATATGGCCTATTATTTAGCTTCTTATTGAGGTTTAATTATTTTGTGTGATGTATATTCGGAAGCAATTTTACAAATGGAAACAAATGCATATGTTTCATGTTGGCTTTTGAAATCTTTTGAAATACTCGACATTAGAGTTTCATATTTATAGAACATGTGAAAATGATACAAACAAAAACAACTTAGAATACAATTATCAAAATATTATCGATAAATATCGATATGTGTATTAATATGTTATCAAAATAGCATTGTCTATGCTGGCTTTGGGCTACATTGCGTATGCTTTGCAATGGTTTTGCACCAGATGCATAGCTTCTTTAAAATAACATTAATTCAATCATCAGGCCTTTTCTTTATATATGAAATATAGATCACTATTTTATTTAATAAAATCTTAAAACAACACTTACCCCACCAAACCAAGAACGAGACTCGTGTTAAAGTTTGGCATTTTCCTGGCTAATTTTGTATGAAGTCTTAAACAAGATCATCGACGAATAGAAATAAAAAGAAACAAAAGATTCTGTTGTTGCTTGCTAGAGATGATGATAATGCTGAAAAATAATACTATAACGAATGTAAATATTTATGTAAAATTATTGTGAATATTATTGTTATCAGTACATCTTGATTGGTACTTTTTGTTACTAATAGTGAGTCTGGTGATGAAAATAATGATGCTAACAATAGTTATTTTGTTGATATTGAAACATAATTTTTACATCCCAACTAAGTCATCATAGTCGTGTATGAAATACTTCACAAATTCGTAAAATGCCAGAACAACATATCCACATATGTTTGAGATGTTAAATGAAGCGTACCAAAGTCTAAACAATCCAGGAAGAATACAATTTTTTTAATAAATCATAAAATCAATGAATCAATGAATTAATTCTTACAGGGTTTGTAACGGACTGCATATCATATGCTGATGTTAACGTGTACATCTCATTAATAATTATGTGACACACCCTGGAGATTTTGTTATAGTTTAGTTCTATCATTTAAGTATGCACCTAACTTTGTTATCTTCATTCCATATTATTACCATCAGGATGCTGAGAACAATGTCGAGTGTCTGTTTATTAATGTAGACATCCTATTCTAGAGAGACGTATGCATCCGTCAATTCACTCGTGCAGAGTTCTGAATATCTTTCGCTGGACATTGTGGGACAGTTACGGTCGCCAAGAGTAACAACATTGGGGGTGTTGTCAGTGATTTTGGCAGATACTATTTAACTTGGTCTAAAACAAGGACACAACCAATGAAGAGAGACAATGTGTTGTTTTTTTTTATTCCTTCATTTATAAAATGGGTAAATTTAAGAAAATTTACATCATCCTATTGTCATTTTTAAAGGATAAACAGCTACCAAGATAGACTTTTCCCGCAATCAAATGCATATACCAGATCATTTTTGTCTCGCCTCACATCCATTATTTAGACTGATAACGACAGTCATATAGGTTAAAGAATGACAAATTCGATGGTTTTGTTCATTGGTACATTATACTAGTAGTGCTTACAAAAATCTATTAATCAACAAGTAAACGACATTGTATTAACGGTTATTTTATCGCATTGACCAAACTCCTCACACCAGTTTCATTTCATTAAAAGCATGTCCATAGTGAAGATCATGGTTGTGTACATCTATGTCGGTGCTAATTTAAAAATGCTCCATGCGGTTTAAATGTTATAAAAATTAATACAATTTAGTTCTAAAATGTATATATGAATTAGACTTTATCGTGAGAATAAACCTATAATGACACGTTGCTTTACAAGACGCTATCAAAATATGACAATCTCGTTGAAATCTCGTTCATCAACATAACGATTTTCGTTTGGTAGCAGACGTTCCTGTGAACAAATGGACATGCAACCCCCGAGATTGTGCATTGACAAAAAATAAGGAGGAGCGAATTCAACGTCTTTCCAAAATCCCGCGGAACGCGAGATATTAGCGAGATTGCAATAAGTGTGAATATCCGTTTATGTATCTGATATTATTATCATAGAATCAAAAATAGAGTTGTTATTGTTTGGGGGTTGGTGTCTTTTAAACATTTTGTGTTGAAATTAAAATAATGTTTACTGAAAACTTCAGACTGCTTGGGTAGGGTATAAGAAATAAATAACATGTATGGAATAAGTTAATGTACTTTAAAAACAAGACAAAAATGCAGATAAATGTAAACAAGATCATCATATATATTATACATACACGCTGTTTTAAATCTAAATTAAAATGATTAACCAGCATCATTCGTATTAAAATATATCACATATACCCTGATTATATTTCAAAAGCTTCGTATGTATTCGAATTTAAATTTCATTTTTCAAAAATCTATCCGACGTTAAATGGCCTTATGAGTCACGTGATCTATAAAATAACGAGGTATGTGCCCGTGACAGAGAAAAATGCAAACGTGTCGGCAGTTGCTTTTGATTTTTGATTGAACTAGCAGCATTCGCATATGATTATTCGCGACAATATTGCCATATTAACTGTAACGCTTACTCAATCCATATGCAGGGCTTTTCATGCTCGTTCGTTCAGGCGTTACGGTATTGGCTTCTTACGCCGTAAGAGAGTGTAAGAATATTATTTGTTGCGGATATTCTTTCAAGCTATTCTATTTTCGCGGCTCTCAGTCATGACACCACTCTCGTTTAACACTATAAATTGACACAGCCATTTACAATAAGAAGTTTATGGCACATAATACCGATCAATACAATAACGTTTAATGCCTAATTGGGCCTCTATTATATATTGTAATTATTTACAACCGGACATGTAAATGAAGAATATCTTACAGTATTTCTGTTAAAGTACTTATGGCTTTACAAGTCAGATTATGGTGTTTTCAATAATTAAAATACACTGTATAGGAATTTATTGAACGTTAAATGAATATGAACGGTTTTATACATTAATAATAATAGTAAAATATTCAAACCTCGTTCGCAAGTTGTCAGCTTCCTATTGAAGCCGGGTACTGTCCTCTTGTAAACGTTGGGTTTCACTGCAAAAAATATCCTATCGTTTTTTTATAAATTTGATTTATGTTATTTCTTGTTTGAATACACGTCTAGTTAGTAATGTCAAATGAAAAGCAACATGTATAACGACCAAGACTCACCTCTTAACTTACAGACAGGTTCTGTACTCCTAAATATAACCACTATGTTATGACAGCTATAGATATTCGATTGTCTAGCGCTCGTGGTGCCGTTTAACCATAGTCTTCAATGTACGACTATTAATGCACGAGCAGTCCTAACTTCGCATGTATATATTGTTTTGAGCCTAATACACGTCCTTGTACTTTTTAGAAACATAATTGAAATAATTAGAAGCCTTATGCCCTTAAAAAGTTGCCACAGCTTTTGATGAAACGGTACCCTGAAATTTCAATTCATCCACCTAGATTCAATTTCTACAGCCGAGGCGAAGATAACTTGAGCCCTTTCTTTGCAATTCATATCAGCGTATAATACAATCAAGGAGTGCTAGGCATTCAAAGCTGAATGTATCTTATGGAATCGGTCTGTAATGACTGTTAAAGGTTTCACAACTTTTCCAAATGCCGTTCACTAAACAGTGTCATCATTGTGTTTAACTTCAACTCCAAAAGTGATGTTAACTGTGTCCATAACTAATGAGTGCTATTGACTGGCAAAACCAGAACAGAAACACAACCAGAGTCTGTTCAGCGTGGCTTAACACAACATCAGACATGTTCTGTTAAAGTGTCGGGTGTTTGATAAAATATATGAAACAATATCTCAGCTATTTTGACAGTGTCTTCTGTATTGTGTTATTTATGCTAAAAACTTGCAATTTTAAGTACGAGTTTATTCATGTAATACAAGACATTTTAGAAAAATAACAAAGCTCCTATCACAATACGTCAGTTACAAGTATATTTATCATTTTTCTCTTTGTTTTCAAAGCCTCTGTTTTTCAAACATTGCGCACATATAAATGGGCACATTTGCAAATGACTAATAGATATCGGCAAGGTAAAAAAACTATTTTTTTTAATCTGAAAAGGAAATTCTTCCATCCAAAATTACTTTTAATTATATTTATCCTATCGGACGTACACATATAATAAGTTAAACATGTAAAATGTTTAGGCCACAACACGTCAACATTTTGTGTTGTGATTTTTAGGTGTAAAGAAAAAATCCAATGAAATAATATGTCTTAATTAACTTTAACATGTTCATTTTAATGTTGATGTGATTTAAGGACATCGCAGCGGCCAAGTAACCATTATTGCAACGTTCTGCTATTTATGTGGAGGAAAGACTGAGAACGCAGCATAGATCCGATCTGCTTATGAAACATGCATATAAAACCCAATCAGGTAAGGGATATATATTTCTCCCCGCCGCCCCACTTGCTCGGGGCTTTCAGTCTTTGTCCCACAAAAATAATACATTGCATGTTCAAATAGACATGTTCCAACTTTGCTTATTTCACTCCTCTTTTATTTCTACTTTTTCATTTCTCGTCTCGTCTCTATTTTTGTCACATTTACATATAGCCTGTTTGCTTTTGTCTAGAAGGTAGTTTAGATTTAAATATCTGTGGACATTTTGATAGGACCTTTTTTTTATTTACCTATTAATCTGTGTTTACGTCATTGACATCATCAATCAAAAGCTATATTACACTAGTGTAATATAAGAAACTATGTAATGGGTGTATTGAATTGTATTGTTTGTTCTGTCTAGTTACCAAGGGCAACAGTCTTTATTCTTGTGCTTATGCTAATAGCCAGATGTTAAACTGTAAAAAATAATATATATGAAAAACATCAACATTTGTTATAATAATAATAATAATAATAATAATAATAATAATAATAATAATAATCACAACCTTGATTAAAATCAGCAATACGATTGTTAAATTATTATCTTCGTCATGTAATCAACGATTTAATATATTTTATTATCTGTTATTGTTAACTTAATAGCAAGCATCGTAGTATTAATGAACTTGATCATTATATCTACACGAAGACTTTAAAGAGTAAATCAAGCGCAGAGCTAAACGTCATTACAACATAATACAAATGTTTCAATAGCAATACACATCAGTGTATTTGTCAACCTTGGTTATCTAATTAGTGAATTATAAACTTTAATGGATACACTCACGCTTTCATAACACTCATTCCAAATTAGAGAAAGTTAGCAAAGTGGAAACATGAATGAAAGTATTTTATCATATTAACTTCAAATAGACTATATGCCTGTGGGCAATAAGTTTCTAAATGAGAAATACCAATGGTGACTAGAATGTACTTTGAACTCTCATTAAATAAAATAGGGCACATTTTAAAAACATTCGTTTTGCACGGGAATCCGAAATTTTGAACTAACTTGTAACAGACCAAATAATCATCCACAGCTGAAAAGGTTTTGCACTGGCCTGCAATCGCGTCCTTGAAGTCAATCAAGATTGTGTACGTTCTAGTCACTTACAGCTGACACTGTTGTAGTTGGTGTCGCAGGCCGTTACGAGGCTGAGGCTATTTTGCCCCGATACTCCTGCTCTCATCGCTGCTCGAACATTCATCAGCACAACTGTAGCATATCTCAGCAAACCTGATGGACAATGTGCTTGAGGTACCCAGAAAACTTAACAATAAACAATAAGGAAATATGACAAAGTCCTATGAGCATTGCAACATATACCAAAATTAAAAAAAAATACACAGGACAAAAGTAATCACATGCAAGCCAAATGTAAAAGTAAACACAAAACTGTGATGGGTCATTCAACAAAAAGAGCACACCCAGCAGTTACCACCTTGGAACGGTGCTTCGGCAAAAGGGACATTAAGGGATGCATATACCTGTTTTACAGAGCTCTAACCTCGCACTTCCTTAGGGTTTTTTAAAATGCAAGCAATAAAAAAGACCCAGAACTAATTGAATAAAAATATGCACAAATGCACATAATTTATAGAGAATCAATGCGTGCTGTGTTTGTTATTGCGTGCTACTGCATGTGTGTGTTCATTCGTAACAGTGCCTTTTGAGGAGGGGACGTGCGTGTGTGTTAGTTTGTGTGTGCGTGCACGTGTGATCGTGAGTTTTATGCTAACTATTTCTTTATATTGAACTTTACGAAATTGTCCAATATGCGAGCTCTCTAACGCTACAGGACCTAGTTTTATTTGTATGTGATCAGTGGAAGTTTAATCAGCTTTGTCAATTTTAATCTTAATTAATAACTTAATTATTTAATAGTTAATTCAAATCATCAAAAATGTGCTGCACAAGACCCATTAATGTCGATCAAACAACTTACCACTTACAACCTAAATTTATAACTGCGAACTTTGGAATTCTGTGACTACCTCTGACAATCAAGCATTGGATTCTGGACTAGATTTTGCATAAAAACTGTTTAATATCTTCCGAGAGGTATATACATGTTATAGGCTTCAATAAAAACATTTTTGAACATCGACAGTTGCAAATTCTTATCCAGCTGTTCCCACATAATCAAATACTTACCAAATGTGTTTGCAATCATATCCTAGAGCAATAGTCAAATTTGGACAACTCATGTGCACTGGGGTTTGTTTCGAATATCCACCATAGATGTGTTCAAATTCAAAATAATGCCATCTTAATAAAAAAAAATGTTTTTTTTTCTTTCTCGAAATGTTATTTTTTTAAAAAGGAAATCCATGTAACAATAAGAAAAATAGACAAACGGGTAAAGTAGTAAAGTAACATACAGTCAGCTCTACGCTTTCCTGGTTAAAGCGCATGCTCTCTGCGGCGCCTTGTATGTCTCACATCGGTGCGTATTCCTGTAGATGACTTGGACACGACTTCGTCCTGCCACCAAACTTACCAAACTCAGTAAGGTGCCTTAGATCGTTGTAACAAATTTTATATCATAGGGGCAGTTATGTCCCATGAAACCTCCTAAATGCACATATGTATTCTTTATACATACAATAGCTTTCAAGCTCGATACCAAGAGGCCAGCCTGTTGTACTTGAGCTTCTGTTAATGCCGGACAGGAATAATGTATTTTGCATACTTTGATCGTGTTTTGCATAATCGATGATGTTACACGAGAATGTAAGATACACATGTTCAATCACATCCTTTATTCCTGTCCTTTAACTACATCATTTAAACAAGTGTCAGTCAAAAAGAAGTTGCTTTACGATGTAATATTATTTTGTATTAGAAATACACAACATTCTTGTTTATAATAAAAGTTCAATATTTGAATGAAACATATAACCCTGTAGAAGAAGTTTTAATAGATGTAGCGTCCTGTTCGTGTCGAGATGGAAATAAAGTACCAATGTCTAATATATGTCAATGGAAAATACACGTAACAAGATTAATTGGATGGAATAAACCAGGCATAAGAACAGGCTGGTAAGAATAAAAAGACGTTAATTTAATTTCCTATAGAATAGGAAATATAAATTTCCTATGTTATAGATACTTTCCACATCGGTGAAGATCCCTTATCCTGTTGTATAGAAGAGTAAATTTTATTTTCTTGTTATTTCTTCATTTGTGGTCCAAAAATTAAAAGCTATACACCATTGGAAACACACAGAAATAAAAAAAATAAAAGCTCATCCTTAAACGAAATAAACCGTGTGTCTTTTTTGTTTGTATTTTTTAACCTTTTAAACTATCAAAATATAGTTTTGATATTTAAAATACTTCATAAAATCTGTTTATTAGATATAAAATTCCATAAAATAGTCTAAAAAATTAAACCACTGTGGTGAGTTTAATACAGCATATATTTCCAGATTTCTGTCTGCATTAGCCTTCAAAGATGGCTGCCTTAAACTGTCTTATCAGTGCCTATGACATCACATGGAAACTATCGATAGGAAATGTATATTTTATACATACATATAAAATACTTGTATGATAAACAAATTATGTTAAAGAGTGCTAAAACTATTTATTTGTACTCATTTCTCTTGTTGTTATTTTACTAAACTATGACATATGTAAGATCTTTCAATGCTAAACCCATAGTGAATAGAGTGAGGCAAGGTATAGGTAATGCCACTAACACACCAAATCTCACTCTCATTTACCGCGTGAAATGACAATTTTGAAAGGTTTAATAGGAACCGTGTGTGTCTGTGTGTGCTTGCGTACGCGCGAGTGCGTGCATGCGTATGTGTGCGTGCATGTCTGAGGCGTGTGTTTGCAGTGTTAGAGGAACAAAATGCTTAAATGATAAAGAAATCGCTTCGATTGCGAAGGGTTCATAGTTCGATTTACAGACTTGTTGCACATTTTTCCTAAATACAATCAGGCGAATAATATGCGATAGATATAGGTACACTATTGTCCTTTTTACGCACATTTTACTACTGTTGCTTCTGTAATTAATATAACTTAAGCATCAACACAACATCTTACCTTGTATGAAGACTTCTATCGTACCAATACTTAGGCTATAAATATATTGAATTATATCATGGTTTTGTATTTCAATCACAAAATGACATGCATACAAAAAGTAACAGTGACATATGCACCTTTTTCTAATAAAAGACTGTCTAATAAAGAGTCGTATATACCAGCTTACACTATTCTCTTTATGAAGCGATAATTGTCGGTGGAAACATGATTCAATGGAAGAGTATTTATACTAGATAAAATTTAACAATAGCAAGAAGTTAGTGGTAGTGGTACTAATAGTAGTAGAAGTAGTAGTAGTAGTAGTAGTAGTAGTAGTAGTAGTAGTAGTAGAGGTAATAGTAGTAGTAGTAGTAGTAGTAGTAATAGTAGTAGTAGTAGTAGTAGTAGTAGTAGTAGTAGTAGTAGTAGCAGTAGTAGAAGTAGTAGAAGTAGCAGGCATACAAATGGTGCAGCATACATATAACATATCAAATGGGGCGCTGTGGTCGAGCGGTTAGAGTCGCTGACTTGTAACTCCTCAACCCATCACCGAGTGGGTTGGAGACCCGCTCGGGGTGGGCAAATTTCATGTGGGGAGATTTTCTAGCGGTGCGCCGACAATTATACCCAGGCATAAACCTATAATTAGCTGGACGTCGCCTACATGACCAAATTGTGTCGATGAGATGTAACAAAAACAACACCAAAAACAAAACAATAACATTTCAAAGACAAACTGTTCAAACATTTGATCAACTTAAGTTAAATTTCTCATCATGAGGCGTACTACTCCTGTGATATTCGCTGTCGTTCGTCTGATAGCGTAATGGCACGCTTCAGCAAATTTGTTTTTCAGTATCGCGTATACTCAGTGAACACAACATATGCTAGCATTCGTTTCTATGCGGGTTTAATTGCAGCCGTATTGGTTAACTTTCGAATTTTAATATATGAAAAAAGTGGGCAAAAGCTTCCCATAATTAGGCAAATTAAAGGATACTATTGATCCACTTAAGTCTTAAAGCTGGAAATCGTCATAGCTTTTTTTGAGAGAACTGTTGACTTGTTTGGCATAACCCGCTTTTTCTAGTCTAAAAGGATTCGATTTTGGATGTGCGTCCGAAAGAGACTGTTGCCTTGCAATCTGCTTAATAACTGGCGTACAGATTCTTTATTTTTCTTCACCTTAGAGGACTGTTTAACCGCATGTCAAGAGGATTCGATTGAGTTTGTATTTGCAACTGTTCCTTTTTGCACAAATTCAACAAAGTGGTTACAGGTTCTTTTCTCATGACCTGCCAGACATGAATCTCCACTAATAAGAGACAATAGTCTAAACTTTTTTTTTTTTATATAATCTCTAAATGTTAATAGGTCCTTTCATTTGGATTACTTGGTTTTATTTCTATACTCTTTGGAGTGTATGTTGACTTTCATGACGTTCTTTTGATAGCTAGGCAAACCATCATCAACAGACTTTTTCATTTTCTTATTTGAATAAAATATCTGTATGCGTATTTCAATGGATATAAAGCTTAAATTTATGCAAAAGTAATAGATTTCAATGTTTTATTGGCATCATCTGCAAAGGAAAAGGCAAGAAAGTACATGAATTCCATATTAAAGGACCTGCCTACTATATGGACTTCCTCGGATATTATCTAACAAGTGAGACAATTTCCATTTCATGAATATACCTAATGTGTAGCCAGAAGCAATGTATTATTTTACGATTAGTTCCAAGTTTTCACTGGTTCTGTACACGACCATATTAACAAGGATATCTACTTTCTCTTTATGTTTCTCCGAGCAACCACAGCCTCACACATTTCTTTCCTCTGCTGTATTTTCGTTTACCGGATTGATTAGTCAATTTCATTTATATCCGCATGTCGCCAAATAACTTTTACGAGTTTACGTGTATCTTTTACGAGATTTCAGTACAAAATTATACCGATCAACAACTGTGTGCTCACTGCCTGCCCTTAAGTAATGAAGTACGAGTTCAGGTCGATGAATGTTCACATAGTTAAAAGGTAATTCTGAAAAGACAAAAAAGCTAAGGTTTAACTAAAAATACACCATCGTTTTTACAAGTCGTTTCTTAGGGTTTTTAGTGTACCGCAGCCATATCTGTGAACAAATATATGCGATATGATATCAAAAACTGAACAGAACATTCCTTTATTTCGTCCCAGGTACAATAGGTACAACATGGGGTAATGTACACTAATACATGTTTACAAAATACAATGTTCCGGCTTTTACAAGAAGGTATCATAAAGAAGTAATAGTGTAAGGATATTTTTGCTGAAGGGTGGAAGTTTGGGGGGGGGATATTGAAATGCTGGTGCAGTATTTTTGTTTCGTTTCATTGCGAAAGAAAGGTAGAGGATTGTAGATGAAGCCGAAAGGGCGCGATTAGTAAGATAGTGGCGAGCTAGACTGTTTAAGTAAGGAGATGAGGCGACAGATTTACAAAAGTTTGCAAAGTAAACAAACAATTCAAGACACTATCAAATAACAGTTTGTTAGTCAGGAAGACAAATGAAAACGTATAAAACAGAAGTATTTTAGTATCACGCGCTCATACACATACTCACGTATTTACACGCAACACTTTTTAACCTAAAAGAGTAAACTTACAAAAGAATATGTATTCTTAAACCGCATTAAGTCATGCATTCAGAGTGATTGCGTCGTTTGGGTACGCGACTATTCGACCCCAGGACTATTCGAACTCTACCTATTTTAAGCAACTCGTCAATCCCTCGACTGATCGATTTTAGCTAAAAAAATTAAGGCGACTATTCGACCATAATATATGACTATATGTTGTTTAATGTTTTTCTGTTAAATATTATATGTTATTTGAGCGTAGGGATCCACGTACAACGATTAGTTTAGTGATTTCCAAAATCTGTTAGTAGTCATTACGCCGTTAATGCTTTGATTGCATGCCATATTTTATTTCTTCACTGATAGCTGAATTATTTCTCACAAGACAATCATTAGTCTCGGGAGTCGGAGATTTTAACATCAGATTGTGTCACCGCCATTTCGCAGATGATAACACATCTTCTACTTGGCATCGGTAACTATATACGCAACATATTTACTTACGTGCAAGCCATTTGATCTTGATCAAATAAAAGTTCTAATATTCCTAAAAATCGAACAATGGCCGATGCACAGTGCAGTAGTAGATAGCTAAATCTTCAGCTTTAGGAAGGTACACATGACCGTCGCATCGGTCGTCCAAATCTGTCAATTATGCGCTTGGGTGGACAAGAGACTGAATGCAAAACAAGTATTAAAAAGAATAAGAAAGCTCAATACACACAATACAAAAACATTGCTTGAATTTAACTAATATCATAAAAGAACATGTAACCTTTATTATCAACTGCATTCATTCACTTCCAGATATAAATAGTAATATCACCAAACGTGCTGCGTTAGTCCCTTGTATTCTAGGCTTGGTATAATTCTCACTGTCAAACAGTTTTGCAATAACTTTGTGACAGTTTTATTACAACTCTGGGAATTGAGATAATTGCACAAGTGTATTATACTTCGTCATAGAATGTATTTAATCGGTTATATGAATCATGACTTTAGCCAGACCTATGAATTGATGTCTTTTATAAAGATTTATTGTAACTGTCGGTTTAAGTCAGTACCGAAAGAAGACTTCAACAATCGCGAGAAAGTGGGTATATAGAACAAAAAAGTGAATATAAGTGAATGATTGAACTTTCGCATGTACCACCAAGTGTTTTTTAAGGGACTCAAGGACAAAATCCTATTTAAAAAATCAAAACTTTAAGCGAAATAACAGTTTGTTGCAATTCTGGGGGGTTGGTTTAGCAATAACTTTGTTCAAATTATTTCAATTCTGGAAACCGATATAAGTGCACTAGTATATAATGAAATGACTAAGTCTGTGATAAATGTATAATATAATAATTTTAGCAAAGAATATGTATAAGTATACTCGAACTCTGTATTATCGACGCATCTCTATTACCGACGTATTCCGAATATTTCAACATGCAAATCAACACAGAATGGCTTTAACCTAGATTTCTAAAAATTAGTTGATTATATGGTAAATTTTTGGTTTAGATGTTAGTTGTCCATTACAAATTCAAAGTTTATAAGCTGATATTGTCATGCATACACATCAAAGATAAGTCAAACAAGTACGACGATAATACAGTGGTCCATGCTATCTGTATTTCTGGGTTTATTGTTATTCCGATTACGGACAGCAGCGAGTAAGGACTCTGCAGTTTTCTGCATTTGGACTATCGGTCAGACATGAACTTTAAAGATCTAAGTTTTAAAACAATCATATAAACCCATTTGAACCATATGATATTCAAACCTTACACTTAAAAGTAAGGTAAATCATTTTGCGTTTTTAAACTATACTTTAGAAATTTTTTCTTCAAATACAGCTCACTTTTTTGACGTTTTTACACGGCACTTTCAGTTTATTTTTTTATCATTTATATGTCGTTTTTACAATATATTCTTCACAAATATAGGTGAATTATTTGAACGTTTTTACATGGTACAATAACTTTCAAATTTAGGTGAATTGTTGATTACTTTTTACATAGAACTTTATGCTTAAAATAGAGGTTGTTAGTGGACATTTTATTACAGATTTTACTCGATAAAATATGCTCCTTGTTTGACTTTTACACCGTAATTTTAGCTTCAATTATACGCAAATTATTTGACATATTTAGCTGTTCTTTAAACTTCAAATGTAGGTGAATTATCTGACATTTTTACAGTTTACTTGTCAGATAAAGGTGTGTGTGTGTTTTTAGTTTTTAAATTGCACTTTTAATTGTTCAAATATAGGATGACATCTTTTTTACTTTTTACAGGTATTTAGCACGTCAATTGTTGATATCAAAATGTTTTTACAGGATCAGACACATTTTATGACAAATGTTATGTGTAATCATAAAATTAATCAATGACATGCAACTACCGGATAAAACGTATATATAAATCATATTTTCCAGCATAGCTCCAGTTCATAGTTTAACTCCCTCCAGTTACTAAGATCATTTTAAAGTAATTATAAAGTGTGTTTATTGGGGTTTTCGTCCCACTAAGAGTATTTCCGTTATCTGGAGACGGTGTTCACTTGAAGCAGATACAGTGCTGCCTTCACTGTGCATAGCATGCCGTGAACACCTGGCATGATACCAAACCTAGTCATTATACTGACACCGGGCCAACCAGTCGTGGATCTATCTTTATATTTTACTCGAGCGTTAGCAAAGGAGCTATACCGCTACCATTTTTACAAACTTTGGTATGTCGCGGCCCGGGATCGAGCCCGGGGCCTCCCGTACCTGGAGCCGACACTGTACCGATTACACTACTAAATCCGGTAATTAGAAAGCATGCATAGAACAGTCAAATAGGCCATCATTAAGGAGGGTATAGAAATACACGCATACCAATATATAAATAAAATATGTTACAAATAATAAACTTATTTTTACCGATGACAATAGATTGCATGTTTTAGAAATGCAAACCTTCACTTATCGTAGAGTCTTCTAGCGGGTAGAAAAATTAAAAAATATGCATGTAATATCCAACAACAAATAGTTTATTTTCATACGAAATTAACATCAATAAAATTTAGAACCATTACTTTTAGTATGATTCTATAATTATAGTACACATCTAAATAGTAAGTGTTAATAAATTCAGGGCACGTATGATGGTTAAGGGTAACACGCAGCAGATAAAATATTAATATAAGGCACTTGCTTCAGGGATAGACTCTTCATTCTCACCGGCCTCTCACCTAGTGAGTTTGAATCCCGGTCGGGGCGAAGGACTACCCAGATATTGGTCTGGAGTCTTATCTACCTAAATAGCTGGACGTCGATAACTTCTAAAAATAAACAAAACGAAACAACCGTTAAACGCGAATAATACAAATGAACTTGTAAACTTTAATATTCTGTATTTACCCTACCAACATAGTGATTTTATGAAACATTATTTTATGATGGTATTATGTTTTAGCCGAATGTACATGAAAAGTTGGGATAAGAATAATGAACTGAACAATGAGAAAATGAAATAAAGATAACTTGTTATGTTTGTGGCTGCTTTTTATACGGAATTCGACATAAAGCTATGTACAAAATACATAAAAAAGGGAATTATGTATTACAAAGGTATATTGAATTGCAATGTCTTCACCACCAATGTCCCGTTATAAGCGTAGTACCCATCATAGATATTCTGGTACAAGCCATCTAACGTGTTCCTATTAAACACTTGCATTAATTATTAAATATAGCGTTTACATTACATCTATGTAACTAGTCAAAATGTGTCATACACCGTAGCCTTGTTATCTAACTGATTCCTTTGGAATCATAACACTCCGCTACGCCTTTCTTGGCGAGGCTGCCTCCTTCGTTCATAAACATTGCAGGCCAAACAACGAATTTGACCTGGGCCCCGGCTGTCATATATTCTCTGTAGATCTTCTTGTTGAATGGCTTCCCATCCACTTGGCTCGGGTCGTCTAGAACCATCGGAGGGTCCTGTATGGCCATAAGCCATGTCAGAGACACGCATTCGTGTAGATATTTAGCGAGTGACTTCTTTATGTCGCCCTTGAAGTCAAGTTGTTTGATCACCATCTAGAGTTAAGAAAAAAATGTAGAAACTGAAGGCTCAATACGTTTTCATTTTAAGACAAATAGCATTAGCACTATGATGTTCACCTTTGGTACGTCAAGATAGTTGTAGGGGTGAAAGACACCAGTAATTTCTTTAAAAGAAGTACCGATGCACTGGAAGTAAACTGGAACAATTCCTAAGTTTCAAAATTGTAGCCTTTGCCCGGACTCGAACCCACGCGGATATTACAGAGTTAAAGTTCGAAAACTCTAACCACTTGGTCACGATCTTTCCTTCTTTTTCGGTTCTCAGCTTTTGATGACGTGTGTGGTTTTAAACAGCTCCAAGTGACGGAATATGCATGTAACTTTACAAATGTACGTTAATACATTATGGTACAAGTAGGAACTTGATAAGGCAAAAATAACTATTTCCTATAATATTGCTTCATTTGGGTAGATTTAAGATGTGATGTACAGAGTGTATAAGAAATACTGAAAACCCTCAATATTTACTTATTTGCTAGTAGGTCATGTCTTTATGTGCGGATATCTGGTTTCTCAATCAAGCTGCCAAACGTTTAAGTATATATTCATGAATATAACATTTATTACATTATTAATATTAATTGATTAGTTATTAAACAATATGAATATCACGTTAACTTATCTATACCGCACCACCATAAAAACAATGTTAATGCTACGTACAACTTTAATTAAACCCATTCATACATGTAAAGCTTCTTAATAGTATATATAAAATAGAGTGAATACAAATACTCTGCCATGCCATGAGTATGTTTTAAGTATATGAATACTCGAGAAAATATAAATTGAACAATTAAAGATGTTTATAAATACAGTACTGGGTCTGTATACTGTAGTATATACATATTAAAGTTAATATGTATAAAAATGCTGATAGCAACACAGTAAATACGTTATTAAACACAGGGACTACTTTATATAAGCGTAAGGTTCCTAGTGGCGAGAAGCCTAGGTTTGTTGATTATTATAAAGATAGCCGAGTTCTATGCGTATACACAGAGAATAATTTAAAATGGGAAATAAGACACAATCCAGAACATCAATGAACAATTCTCTGCAAAATGTTTGAGGAACAGTAGCTTATTTCTGCTTGATTTCGTTTTGCGATAATGTTTAAGACACTATCTTTAACAGAGTAGTGTGATATTTAAGTCATTAGCGCATTTGCATTTTGAAGATATAGTTGAATAATAGCACTTTCTAATTTACTCGAAACTGTTCACACTGTAGCAACACCTTTGCCTTAATAATGTCTTCATAGAAACCCGCACTTTGTTTGCAAGCCACCTAGTTAAACTTGCTGGTAAAGACCGTTATTAATAAATTGGAACGTCCCCATTCGGTCCCGTAACTGTTGGGTTTGCTCTTTTTGTTTAATGACTCATTACAGATTTGTTCTTACATTTACACATTTTGGCTTGCACGTGAATACATTTATCATGTGCCTTTTCAAATTTAAGCTTATGTTGCAGTTCTCAGGACTTCATATTTCTTTATTCCATACTTAAGAACTTTACAAGCGCATACTAGCCTCATGAAGACGTTACTATATGACTATTTGTTATCGCTCTTTTGTGCAGGAGTTCTAATACAATAGGCACAAGCAAAACATCATGTTTAAAAGCATGAAAAGAATGTGTATTGTTAAAATGTCTTTGTGTGTTGTTGTTTTTTTCAGTTAAAATTGTCGTGCATTCTGATTGTTTCAAGATATCTGGAAATTACAAAACATTTAGATTAGTTAAAGCCAATATAAAAAAAAATTACAATATTGCCATTAATTACCTTTCTCAAAGCGCATGCTCTTATTGACGCCTTGCATTTCATACATATGTAACACTTCTTGTAAAATAACTATCAACAAACTTAGACAGATTAAATAACTCCCCAAAAGTCCTTTTGGGATAAAACAATAAATGAATCCTCTTAAAAACTGTCTAACAATCAAATTAAGAAAAGACAACCCTAAACACAAAAATACCTTCTCTACTTCAGGCACTTGTTTCATATAATTAAAGTCCAACTTTCGATTCTCCTTTAGTCCTTTTGCTATTTCAACTGGTAGTTTTTCCATCTGGAAAAAAAAGATGTCTCATTAATTTTTGGTCGAAGATCAAAGTCAAGCAAAGTGAAAACACGTGGTATCCCGTGGTGGAACTGAACATAATTCCTTTTATTCTGGTCTGATGTAAGACGGTGAGTCTTAAATGTCTGAGATATTTCTTCATCTTTTCTAATACCAGTGGCGTTGTTACGTATATCAAACACAATCAATTTTGGACGCATATTTAACAGTGTCTGCATAACATAAAACCGCGTATATGCTCAAGACTGCTTAAAGTTAGAATAAGTCGATAAAATGGGTTTAGTAATCCTTTTATAAACAACATTGTACAAGTATAAAACCTAACAAAATTCTTGAAGGGACATTTACAAAAGCGATCGTTTGATAAATGTTATATTTGTTATTTATCTACTTTCAAGAAAATGTATTACGAATTTAATTTCGATGTGTTCATAGTACAAATCATGATAATTATTAACATTTTTTTACTTAAAGCTATTTATATTAAGCACCTCTTAATATGCCCTACAAATGTATAATAAGATACACATTGAATGCGGGTTTGATTATTTGAAACAAAATTACATACCGACTATGGTCTGATGTATATACGAAAGCAAATGTTGACAAATGGAAACACGTATACATGGTTCATGCACATAGACTTTGAGTATTTCATTGGCAAAATACTAGTTTGTTGTCGAGAAAGAACACAATTGTATATTCATGATGTGGGTTACATTGTGTACGCCTCTTACGGATTGCCTTGCGCCAAATTCCTAGTATCTTGCAAACAACATTTTCATCTTGAGATCTTTACTTAATACATGCCAAGTACAAAAACAACACTTACCCCACCAAAACAAGAAAGAGAATCGAGTTGAAATTTGGCCTTGTCCTGACTAACCTTGTACGAAGTCTAAAATAAAATCATCGACGTATTGACATCAATAAAAACATGTTCTTTGCTAGAGGTGACGATAATTACGTAAAATAAAATCATGATGAATGTAGTCTTTTATGTAATAACTACTCTAAATCACCATTCTTACCACTGGTTATCATGATCTTGTGCCTAAAACTTCACACTTTTGTAAAATGCCAAAAACATATTCACTTATACGTTTAGATAAAGCGTGCCAAATCCATGATGAATACAATGTGTATCACCTCTATACCTTTCAGGTATTTGTAAAAGAACATACCAAATGCTAATTTTAATCAGTACAGCTCTTTATAAATTATATAATACGCTGTGGATTTTTTTTTAATTTTTACTAACATTTATTAACATCCTTAACTTGTTTAACTTCAACCAATAGATTTACCATAAGTATGTTGAGAAGATCGTCGATTGCCTTTTCTGTACTCACGCCATCTTCTTCAAGATCGCCGTATGCATCCGTCCATTCATTGTCGTAGAGTTCTGAATATTTGTCGCGTAATTTGTCAGGTCGGTTTGTGTCGCCCAGATTTACAACATCGGGGTTGTTGTCGGTCATTTTCGCAGAGACTATTTGACTTAACCTAAAACAAGGACAAAGGCAATGTTTATACGTCTATCTGTTCATGTTACCAATACAAATTGCGTTTAACACGGTTCGCTATTTACCTTCACAACTACCGCACAAATAATATCAATAAAAGGAGTGAATTTCACTGGGCTCGGAAATTGCGAGTTAATCCTACACTTTAGAACCAGACTTCAATGAATATTGAACATTTTACTCTCAGACACACATGTAACTGTGCACAAATCTAACGACCATGCATGATAATATCAAAGGCGTAGAACAGAGATTGAAAACTTCTTATTTCCTATATAAATGTTTTGCAACATTTCACTTTCATGTGATTTCCCAAAAAAAATCTGAGAATAACGCTGTTGCATATAAAAAGCTATTAGTTTAGAAAAAAAATCTTATATAACAAAATGTGAAAATAAAGCTTTCTATATCAATTGTAAAAGTAACACATCTGTGGACACTGATAGTTCTTAACACGAATTTAAAAAAAAATATTTTGCTTCGTCTTAATTAATTATTTTGACAAAGGACGGCAGCTAAGTACAAGAATGGCAAGTCAATGAATTTACTCAAATTATTTCATGATTTTATGCTACCAATAAATCGTTCAATGCATAATAGGAAACGAATTTTTTGAAAAATTATTCCATCGCATTGATCTCAGTCCTCACACCGGCTACATTTCGCTGTGTTCCAGTTACAACTGCCGTCTTGAAAATCACGTGACCATAGTGGTGAACATGTTTGTGTACATCGAAAACGGTGTCCATGTTAAATGGCTTAATAGGATTTAAACGTAGTAAAATACTTTTTAATATATACATTCCTCAGACTTTTCCGTTAAAATTAATGTGCAATGATATACTATATTTAAGAAACTATATCAGATTGTGATAATATCCTTCAAATCTTGTTCATTAAATGCATTTACGATGTTCCTGTTTGGTGGCAGCCGTTACTGTGATTTGAAAGATACGTGATACTTCGAAGTGGAGATTGCGCATTGACAACAAATCAGCAGGTTGCTTTTGCAAAACCGCAGAACGCGAGATGTCAGTGATTTTGCAAAAACTCTCCGTTTATTTGCATCTAAACAAAACATCGACTATATAAAATATACACGTTGTTTTCAAAATAAACTTACTCTGATAATATTTCAAAAGGTTATTGTGTGGCCGGATTTAAACTTCAAATACCTGTATGACGTTAAACGTGACGTCATTTTGAGTCACGTGACTTAGAATACAATTAAGTCTGTCGGCAAGTACAGGAAGTAAGAGGGAATTTATATTATTCACGTATCCTTTTTCGCAGCATGAGGGCTATAGTAGCTGTTACGTGCATCGATCTATATGCATTGATTTCCGTGTTATTGTTTTTAAGTTTAGTGGTCACGGTTTCGCGCTCTGTCTATTCGGGTTCGAAGTCCGTTTGTTGATATTATTTTTCAAGCTATTCTTGTGTACGGCTATTAATCAGAAAAAAACATTCTTGTTATACACCCAAACCTTACATAAAACTTTAAAACAAAAAGTATGTATGCAGGGATTTATATCCGTCGAATTAAGTATTCTAGAAAATCTGTTTATCAAATTAATAATGATTCGATTATGCTGCCTCAAAAGCAACACACTGTTAAAAAGAGTGCCGTCTATTCACCGAAAGCCGTACGATTGTATCGTAATCAAATAGCATGCAAGAGAAGCAAAACTGTACTATATTTACATAAGAGTATCTTAATTATTGGAATTTAGTAAATAAAATGGCTCATACCTGACAAGCAAGTCGTCATTTTCACGTTGAAGTCGCTCATTTTCTTTTAATAAACGTGTTTTTTCGCTGCAAAAAATAAATAGAAATATACGATTTACATTTTAATGTGCTCTATGCTATTTGTTGTTTAAAACACTTCTAATTACTGTTTAGATTATTAAATATTGAAAACCAACATGTATGGCAGATATCGCTTGAACCGTAACATGCATACATATAGCTTTTGGAACTTTTCCTGAAACGACACCCAGTCGTCCAACCGACTTCGATGTCTGCTGCACAAGAGAATGTTCAACTTTTTTGAAATTCATATTAGCGTAAAAAATATAATACAATTAACGAATGCTAGAAAAGCTTAATACAATTGGGACACAAACGATTTCTGTGAAATCATTCTGGAATAACTGTTAATTTTTCGAATTGAAAAATAAAAGTACTAGTTCATTCATATAACCATTTAAACCATCAGTGGTACGAGGTATCCATTTGCAAAGCGACGATGCTTTCACAATTTTCTGAAATATGAACCTCTGCACAGTTCAAGACTGAGGTCAACTACAACTCCAAAACTTATATCATATGTAACTATGTTCATAATTCTTTTAGTTAGTGTTTTTGACTGACAAAGAAAGAAATGCACAATAACAATCCATTCACTGTGTCTTTACACAACATCAGATAAATACGGTAATGCGTCTGTTGTTTGATAAAATATGAGATTCTTACAAAAGACCCTTGCGCTTTAGACAAACTGTGTTGCGTACGTTATTTTCATGGTATACAATTTTACAATGTGATTGCAACAAAATTAAAGTAAATATCAATTATCGTATTACATATTCAATAATCTCAATGGTCTTTAGCAAAACTATTTCTTCACAGGCACACGTATTATATATTACTTTCTTTCCTTCCTTCCCAAGTGTTTGCCAACATTGATGAACCATTAATATTTACAAAGTATACATATACTTCTTATCTGAAAAAAAAGATACTTATACACACAGCTATCCAATATTCAATTTCATTTATTGTGTCTTACTGGAAGTACAAATGAAATGAAACCATGTTGTCATGTTATGTCTATGTTATTGTAGCCAGTCTATTTGATACTGCATGTTGTGTGTAGTATACATACAAGGTAGATGCCTCACTGGGTAGAGTCAGCTACAAGTTACATGTACTCACGCTCAGATTGCATCTTTAATACCAGCTTCCATTGATAATCCAAAATTAGTTCTCTTATGTATTTGTGATGTTATTGGAACTAAAAACATTAGTTACAACACGACATTGTCGTTCTATGCATAAAAGCCGATAACAAAAGATGGTGTCAGAATATGTTAGTTTTGTGAGAACTGAGAGTTGGAGTTGAGTGTTATAATATTTTACGGATAAATAATTCTAAACTTTAATTCCTGCAGCCTGGATTTCACTCTAGTCCCAACTCCCAGAATGGACTGGGACCATCAGAATCTGACAGAAACCGTGAAAAAGTTCCGCCAGCATTCCGAACTGATCTTTGAAAGCGCACTTGAAGAAAAGAAAGATGATGTGAAAATCACAGTTTTGTTATTGTGGATCGCTGAGAAAGGTTTTCAACACAGTTGACTTGTGAACTGATGACAAGAAAGTTCGGAAAGAAAGTAGCGGACGCTTTCTAAGACTATGTACAGTCGAGATCTAACCCTGTATTTGTACGTTACAAATTCAATAATGAGCGACAAGGAGACAGTTCCATCGAATTGTATATCACATAATTGAAAACTCTTGCAGTAGAATATGCATTTGGAGAGGACTAAAGAGATGATATGATTTGGCACCGAATGGTGTTCGGGGTAAACTCTGACAAAACAGAAGGAGATAAATTAACACCCGATAAAACTGTAAAGATATGCCAAATGCACGAGTGCACTCAGGAACAATTAAAACATATGAAAAGTTTAAAGTTGATAGACAATATCAAATCAAACTGAAAAAGATTTCCGCGCAATGGGCCATCAAGGAAGCCGCACAGAGCATCTAGCCAATCAGGAGACCGGGTCGTTCGAGTACGTCGGGTGCTACCAAATCGTGAACGCCGGGTACGAACGAATCCAGCGCAAATGTGGAAGGAAACATGACCGCCCCGACAAATGTCCAGCAAATGCCCCTTCCTAGGTTACTATAACCCAGACAAGCCAGTCACATTATAGACGGACAGTTCAAGAGGAGGCATAGGTGCCACATTGTTATAAAGTGGTAGACCAATTGCATTTGCAAGCAAGTCAATCTCTTCTAGGAAGAGAATTAAGGAAAGATAGAGCTTGAATGTCTTGGTCTATTGTTTGGACTAAAACGCTTCCATAAATGGGTTTATGGTAGAAAGTTCAAGGTTGAAACAGACCATTTGTCATTGATTCCTGTGTTCTGAAAACCGCTTCACAGCGAACCTGCTCATTTGCAACAAATGATGTTACAAATGAAACCCTATGACATTAGGGTTAGATACAGACCGGGGAAAGACATTCTCGTTCCTGACACGTTGTTAAGGAAGCCATTTTCAGGCGCTTGTCCAGACCTATCTCAATATGCAGAATAGCAAGTCAATATGGTCATGACTAACTCACCCGTAGATGACAGAAAAATGCAAGAAATTAGGCGTTGTACTGACACAAACCAGCAGTTATCGCACCTGAAACAACTGATATTATTTGGTTGGCCTAACATAAACAAAGAAATGCAATTCACAATTACCAGATTACTGGTATTACTGCGATGACTCTACTCTTGTTGAAGACATTATCATTAAAGGTCACAAAATTGTTGCGCCACAAGCCTTGAGAAAAAGCATGCTCTTATCCACACAGGTCATATGGACAAGTCCTTAGCCCGAGCCCGCAATAGCATGTTTGGCCTCGGATTTCAAGTGGCATTAAGCAAGTTGTGCTTAACTGCTCAATTTGCTTAGAACATGGCAATTCTAATGCAAGGGAACCACTTATGTCACATGAGACACCAGACAATTCCTGGCAAATTGTGGCCAATGATTGGTTCACTAATAATGACGAGAATTACATTGGTGTATTAGATTACTAGTCCCACTACTTTGAGGTTATGGAACTGCCAAACATGAGAAGCAATACAGTCATCAATCATATGAATGGTATATTTGCAAGGTTTGGAATCCCTCAAATAGATGTATAAGACAATAGACCGTGTTACAGTACATGTACCTCAGTGTTTGTCGAATTATCAAAGAGTTATGATTCTAATCATTAAACGTTCAGTCCACATCATCCATCCGGATATGGATTCAGTGAGGTTTATGTCAAAGTCTACAAACGGATTCCTACAAAAGCAAAATCCCCAAAGTGAGAATCATTACTTGGTATTCTTGAGTAAATAAATACCTCATTAGATATTGGTAACACTTTCTCCGAATTATTAATGGGTGGACAGCTCAGATCAATTGCACCAACTAGCAAGTCAAATTTGATGCCAAAATACATAGCCCCAGAGGAAGTTAAACAGAAAATTGAGTCAAACAAGAAGAAGGAAAAGAAGCTCAAACCTGGTTCTCAAGTCGTCACTTTCACTTTGAAATGGCACACGGTCTTGTAATAAACTTGCGTTTTCACTGCAAAAATAGAAATATACGAAGGATGATTTTAATGTGCTATATTGCTATTTGTTTTTTAAAATACTTCTTATTTCTGTTTAGATTATTAAATACTGAAAACCAACATGTATGACAGACATCGCTTGAACCATAACATGCATACATGTAACCTCTGGATGTTTTAAAACGACACCCAAACATTTTAATTCGTCGACCCGGCTTCGACTTTAGCCGCCCCTGGTAATTTTTTAACTACTTTGCTTTTCATATTAGCGTAAAAATATAATACAATTAACGAATGCTAGAAAAGATAATTCAAACTGGGACACAAACGATTGTTGCAGAAACTGCCCGGAATAACTTTTAATATTTCGAATTGATAACAAGTACTGGAATAAGTTCATTCATATAACCATCAAAACAGCATTCATCAGTTTGAGGTATTCATCTTCAAAGCGACAATGCATCCAACAATTTTCTAAAATATGAACCTCTGCACAGTTCAAGACTAAGGTCAACTACAACTCCAAAACTTATGTCAAATGTAACTATGTTCATAATTCCTTTAGTTAGAGCTTTTGACTGACAAAGAAACACAATAACAATCCGTTCAGTGTCTTTACACAATATCGGATGTGTAATGAGTCGGTTGTTTGATAAAATATGATAATCTTACAAAAGACCCTTGATCTTAAGACAATGTGTGCTGCGTGTGTTATTTTCATGTTATACAATGTTACAATGTGAACGCAAGATATATAAGGTAAATACTAGTACACGTATTACATGTCTAATAATTGCAATGTTCTTTAAATTGCAATGTTCTTTAACAAAACTGTTTGTGTCACAGGCACACGCATTATTTATTATTTTCCTTCGTTGGAGTTAATTGTTAGAATATTTTACGGATAAATAATTCTGAACATAAATTCCTGCAGCATGGATTTAACGGGTGTCCCTACCCTCAGAATGGACTTGGACAAGTGGAATCTGGCAGAAACCTTCAAACAGTTCCGCCAGCATTCCGAACTGATCCTTGAAGACGGCCTTACAGAAAAATAGATGTGAAAGACACATATTTGCTATTGTGAATCGCTGAGAAAAGCCGAGAAGTGTTCAACACACTTGACTTGTCAGCTGATGACAGGACATTTCTGGAAAAAAAAGTCGCGGACGCTTTCCAAGAGTATGTACAGCCGGGATAGAACCCTTTATTCCACGTAACAAATTCAATAATGAGCGACAAGGAGACAGTTCCATCAAATTGTATATCACCGAATTGAAAACTCATTGCTGAAAAATATGCATTTTAGAGGACTCCAGAGATGATATGATTTCGGACCGAAATGTGTTTTGGATAAACTCTGAGAAGATTAGAGAAAAACTAGTAACAGAAGTAGTTTATTAACACCCGATAAAACTGTAAATATATGCCAAACGTACGAGTACGCTCAGGAAAAATTAGAACATATGAAAAGTGAAAAGTTTTCAAGAAGATAACCGCACAGTGGGCCAACATGGAAGCCGCACAGAGCATCTACCCAATCCGGAGCCGTCCAACACCGGGGATCGGACCGGGAATCGGGTCGTTTGGGTACGTCGGGTGCTAACAAATCGTGGACGCAGGGAACGAACGAATCCAACGCATGTGGCAAATGTGGGAGGAAACATGACCGCCGCGACGAATGTCTTGCGAAGGGTCTACAATGTCGTGAATGCGAAGGATGGAATCACTTTGCAGTTGTGTGCAGAAGTAAAACAGTACACAATATTAGAACAAACGAGGACAAAATGGATTCCTGCGACTACGATGCGTTTGTTGTAAAATCTAAAGTTGTCAATGGACAGGTGTTTCTGAAATTTGTGTAGGAACAAATCGCAAAAGAATTAAATTCAAGTTGGTAGCGGACTCACGGGGAGCCACTTTCTGAGTATCAAAGTATTTGTGTGAAGGGATCACTGAAACGTTCCAATGTACGTCTTTCGGCAAACGATGGAACGCCACTGATGTCAATGGGTACAGTTCAGTTCAAGTGTTTCCATGCGGGGAACAGACATTCAAAACAGATAGAATTCCATATTGTAGATATAAGGAAAAACTTTCTGTTTAGCCTCCAGACATCCGAAGATGTTGGACTAATTACGGTCTCATATTCTATGGAATCCCACAGTACAGAATCGTTCATAACTAAGCATTCAGTTATCCGGACAAAGGTCATATGTGTGTAGAAACGTCCTTTGCCAGAGCTCGCACTATTATGTTTTGACCTCGGATTTCAAGTGACATTAAGCATTCCCTGCTTAACTGTCCAATTTGCTTAGAACATGACTATCCCTGGCAAACTGTTGCCCCAGATGTGTTCCCTTTGAATGAAAAGAATGACATTGTTGTGGAATGTTACTACTTCCACTACATCAAGGTTAAAGAATTTCCCAGCTTGAGAAGCAACACAGTCATCAATCCAATGTAACTCATGTATTTGTAAAGTTTGGAATCCATGAAGTAGTTGTATCAGACAATGGACCGAGTAACAGTAGCTCAGAGGTTGTCGAATTCGCAAAGAGTTGGGATTTGAATGATTAAACTTCCAGTCCACATCATCCATTCGGAAATGGATTCAGTGGGGTTCATGTCAACATCTACAAACGGATCCTCACGAAAGCAAAATTGAGTAAAGAAATACCCCCATTAGATATTGGTTACACACCCTCGGAATTATTACCAGGTAGACAGTTCAGATCAGTTGCACCAATTAGCCAAGTCAAATTTGATGCCAAAATACATTGCCCCAGAGGAAGATATTAGAAACTTGAGTCAAACAAGAAGAAAGAAATGAGGCATTATGACAAAATGCAAAGTAACTCCCTACACTAAGTACGTCACATCACATCATAACGTTTTTGTGTTTTGTTTTTCGACAAGTTTAGCTAGTTGAGATCTTCCCGAACACACTTTCTACTTGTAAATGTTATCGTTCACATAACACTCTACGATGCTACGTCTTCGTGCGTTTACCATTATTTAAGGTACCTCGCAGAGCCATAATGGCCCTTATATAGTGGTGCCTAAGTATTTTTTGCTGGATGATCCTCTAAAGAAGGCATAGACCCGCCACTTCAATAAAACATGCATATTTAAGCCAATCAGGTAGCCTACCGGCTAGCTATATTTATTCAGCCCTTGCTCGGGGTAGTCAGACGAAATCCTTGTCCCATAAACAAATATAACATAAACATTGCATTTTAGTAGAGTTGTTCCCACATTGCCAACTTCACACATGTTTTACGTTTCCACTTTTCATTTCACGATCTGAGTTTACCTGTAAGCAATCAAACATAATGGTGATAACAAAAAATTCCCGAACCATACTATCACTCATCAGAAGATAGTTTCCACTATGTTTTGTTGTAAATATCACATTTGGTGTAATGTAATGCGTGAAAGTTTCCACTATGTTTTGTTGTATATATCACATTTGGTGTAATGTATTGCGTGAAAATTTCCACTATGTTTTGTTGTATATATCACATTTGGTGTAATGTATTGCGTGAAAGTTTCCACTATGTTTTGTTGTATATATCACATTTGGTGTAATGTATTGCGTGAAAGTTTCCACTTTTTTTTGTTGTATATATCACATTTGGTGTAATGTATTGCGTGAAAGATTTTTTTTTGCTCTTATCTAAAGTTATAATTATGCATAACATTTTCATACTTTTTATAAATATACTAACGGGAACACTTGCATATTATTATTATTATTATTATTATTATTATTATTATTATTACTACTATTATTATTATTATTATTATTTTCATCATTATCATCATCATCATCATCACCATTATCATCAATAACAACAACAACGATAGCAACAACAACAACAACTACAACAACAACTATTATTCAGTAAAACAATTGATAACTTATAATCTCCATCATCAAGAACGAGATGAAAGAACAGCACTAACAAGTAATACTTTACAACTAAATTAATAGATTATTCATATTTTGAGTTTTATGAACTTTATAATAATATCTCCACGATGACTATTAAGAGTAAATCAAGCTGAAGTTAAACAAAACACAAATGTTTCAGCGCTGAATTATTGAATTTTACTTGTCACTGTATTTTTAAAAATAAATCTCTAATTTGACGATGTATTTGCACAACAGAATAAACCTTGATACATACTCATAACCAACTTTCGTTTTGTGCCAACAGTATAGAAAGTTGGCGAAGTGGGAAAAGGAATCAAGGAATGATTTATGAATTTACAAAGGAATGTGCTAAATGCGTGAGCAAAAAAATGTATAACTAAATGAGGAGACTGGAATATAACTTTTACTATTCATGTATTAAATTGGGGCACATTTTAATAACTTCCGTTTAGCACGAAAACCTAAATTTGGTAACTAACTTGTGACAGACCAAACAATCACTCATAGTTAACAACTCTTGAACCGGGCCTGTAATAAAGGCGTATGGGGTCATTCAAAATTGTAGACGTTCTATTCACTTACTTTTGGGGTTGTTCCTGGCGATCACGGGATTGGGGCTGCGTCGTCACTGCGTACCGGCTCTCCTTGCTGCTCCAATCACTGCAGCCTTTCTCAGCACATGTGTTGCATGCTTTAGCACACTGTTTGACATCTTCAGCATATACTGACAAGCAGTTTCCACAACACTTGCACATTGCATGCGACGTCCGTTAAAACCTTAATAAAAATTATGTACATAATTTGTCGTTGTGTTATGCGTGATGAATTTGTTCTTGCATTCTAGTGCATGTGAGAATGTGCGGGTGCGTCACACGTTCGTGCTAAAACAGCATTTCGACGGAGGGGCCTGTGTGCGTTCGTACGTGCGCGCGTGTGTGTGTGTGCGCGCGCGAGTGTGAGCGTGCGTGTGTGCGTGTGTGCGTTTATGAGAGAGTGTGTGCTTGTGTGCTTCAGTCTATTTGCTTGTCTATATGTCTGTCCTGTGTTAGTGTATGCATGAAAGCAGAGTTAGAGGATGGATTTGTTCTGTTGATAAAGCCATCAATTCGATTAATTGCAAAGCGTACATTGTTCGAGTCGCAGACTTGCTGCACATTTTCGACTTCTCCTCAATACAATTAGGTGAATAATATGTGACGGATATAACAATACTATTGCACGTTTAACGCACAATTACTACTATTACTCCTGCTATTAATAGAACATAAGAATCAACACATCTTAACTTGCATAAAGACTTACACTACTTAGACTATAAATAGATTAAGTTCTGTCATGTTTTAGTACATAATTCACGACAATGGTGTGCATACAAAAAGTAACAGTGATATATGCACATTTCCTAATGATAACTGTCTGATAAAGTGCCGTATAAACCTGGTAGATCTTCTGGGTTTATAAAGGGATAATTAGAGGTGGAGACATGACGGCATTGTGTTTGTACACAGGTCCGGATCCAGAAGTTTTCAGCCGGGGGTGGGGTGGGTGGTGTGGGTCGAAGATCAAATATGACATACGTTCTATAGGGGAGGGGGCGGCGGGGGTCCGAAAGAAATGTTTTACAATGTCGGAGATGCGTTCTGAAGTGTATCTGAACAAAAGGGGTTAGTAGATTTAGTTGGTTTTATTATAATGACTCCGAAAGTCTGAAAATAGGAAGACAGAAACCTTTAGCAACATAACTTTGTTGCTGAAAACCGGTTCGAATTCTTCCAAAATATGCCGAAATAGGCAAACACATACTTCCCTTCGCGCTAGATCGTAAAATACAGGTAGAATGCATTTGTAGCTTCGGTTTCCAATCGATCGTCGTTTGCATATATTGGAAAGAAAATAATAATAACTAAAAACAATCTTGCTGTGTTAGCGCAATTTTGCAGCGAACAACCATTTCAGTATCGTCGGATATTATGCTTAACCGATATGCATTAATATTGCCCGAATTATGTTGGATGTTCGTGAACGTGTTGTACTCAATTTCGATGTAGAGTAATTATGGAAGTTACAACTAAAACACGTCTTATAAAAACACCAAAATTTCCAGTGAAGCCTTCATTCAATGGTATGACAAATCAAACAGTACATATATGCCGTGAAGGCCTGACAAAAATACAACTATCAGTAATGATTGCAGAACGAACAAAATAACAAAGTTTTGAGTTTCGGCACATCAAACAAGCAAAGTGTTTATTAAAACTTGGACAAAAATATAGATAGTGCACACATCGTCAAACTACCATCGTGTTCCAGTTCACTGTTCATTTGGATTTTTGGAAACAATAATAATTACAATATGCCAATGCATATTGCAGCTGTGTTTAAATGTTTGAAACAGCAAGAGCTTGGAGCCAAGGAAAAAACTGCACAGTTTGTTAAAAGAGGTTTCAGACTGTTTGCCTATATCTATCAATATCTTATCTCTGTTTGGGTTATTTGTACATGCTTTCTACAGGACAATAAAATCGTTCTTCAGTCTAAGCTTTGATGATTTTCAACAGTATCTCAAGTTAAGGGCAGTAAAACTCGTTAACCAACACGTTAATGTTCATGCCCAAATCTATAAATAAGAACAATTGGTATTCTTGCTGACAAAAGACATCGACGTCAGAGCGTATGACGTGGATGAGCTAAAATATAAGTGGCCACATAGTTTTCAAAGTTTAAAATAGCTAATTGTGCAGCATGGCTCAGATATGAAAAAAACATGTTTGAAATTACGACTATGTCGTTATGGTTCACTTGTCAGACAGGTGTAGGACATCAATCAACAGCATTTTGCAGGCGCGTGTCTGCCATTACGCACTTTACGCACGTGCGTAACCTCTGTTCGAAAATTCAAAATCTAAAATTGCCAAAAACACTTAAAAAGACGATGCATAACCCAGGTTAGGCATAATATGTTTTATTTCCGTATTTTCAAGTTATATTGTGTCTTAAAGTTTTATTTTAGTCAATACCAAACAAAAAAACGTATTTGTTTTTCTTTTCTTTTCACTATTTTGCGGCGACAAAGGTCCTAAAATGCACATGAACCAATGTAGCATGCCCTGCTCCCCCCCCCCCCCCCGCACCCACCCCGCCCCCGTACTTGTGCATAACATAAAAAACGACCCAGATACGCGCCTGGCATCTTGCGAGATCTGTTTAGGTAACAATGGTTTATTATGATGTTTAATGAAAATAGTTTTGGTCAAAACTGTCGAAAACCACCTTTAAGTACTTTTGCTACACATGGTGCTTCCTACAGCTGCAGATCACTAAATTATAAAATAACTCCCAACTTAGCAATATATCTTCCCTTTTCTCTGTTTTGCAACTTAATACATAATTCTTTAACTATGTGTTTGTGCTAAAAACGGAGTTGGGACAGAATCTTTCGATCACACAATTCTTTCTGTTAATTTTAGCAATAGCAGACTAACACCCTCCCGTAATGTTTTCACTGCGGATAAATCACCTTCTGTAAATTTTCCAGATTTTGCAAGAATGATTATTTGGTTTGCACAGTGAAGTCTCGTAAATGGTAATAGCATCCGTATGTTTTTTTCTGATAAAATTCCAACTTCAAGATATATTTTACAGTAATTAATTTACAGGAGTGATTTTGAGTTTGTCCTCCTATGCTATAATGAACGGAAGGGATTTTGTGCGGGAGGTATTTTGTCTTATAAATCTTATGAATGGTATAACTATTCCACTGTTGTTGTTTTTTTAATTTTACTTGGATATAACTTAAAATTGCATTTTTGCTTTATTCTATGTCAGAATCAGTCTCAAAGCTGTGACCAAAATATATTTTCACCAAAAAAAAATCTCCTTATTATAAAACAACACAATTCTTGTAAGCACCTTTTAACCATTTTGTATTGACCTGAAAAAAGTAACTTTAAGTACACTGTAAATCTACTGTGTTCCTAGTCTGGATTACCTGCCCTTTGTCTAAACACAAAAGGTCAGGTACAAACGAAATAATGGCGGCGGCGATGGAATCGCTAAGTTTACGAGCTAATAGCAAAAGGCGGGTCATTGTGATAGTATTGATTTTTTTGTCAATATCAATGTTGTAGTTTTCATTCGTGTAAAGCGTTGTTAAGGAGCTATTACTTATGATGAGATTTTACATTCCTGACAAGTTGAATATTTTTCGGACAAATTTACGCAGTGTAATTTCGGACATTATTTATTTAATTGATAAATATTAAGTTAAAAAATAATTTAAGTGAAAATTTCAGTTCCCCATATTTCCTTCATTAGGTAATTAATATTGAAAATTATTACATCTGTGTGAAATGCATTCATAGAACATTTCTTTTATACAAAAATAAGTCATTTTAAAACAAAAGTATAAATGTAATGGTGTTAAGAAAATTTTTAATAATTTTAAGTTTTGACTTAAGATGCTTTGTGAATACGGCCCCTAGGAGTGGCATGTTAAATTTGGTAAAGAGATCTTATTATTACTTTATTATCGCCATTTTCACTATATTTGTCCATTTTTAAACTTGATCATGTTATACAGTCCCATAGAAGTTATTAGTAATAGGTTTGCAGCAAAAAAATATTTTTTATGCCGCTAGGATGTTGTTTTAGCTGAAAAATGGTATGTAACGTGACAATATACACTGTGTATTATTTGAAGAGCTAAAAATGATGGTTTTTCAGCATTATGTTGTATCATTTAAATATTACTAGGATTGCATAGCAAAATATTATATTTTGCATTAACAATTTATACTCATTGGTTATATTTCACTATAAACATTTCTTTCTAGTTTAATTAGCTTTTTGTTTCATCAATTTTTAAGAAAAAAAATAAAAAAAAAATGACAGGGGTTTGTATACAAGTAGAGTTTGTTATACATTTTGACAATTTCTTTCAAACTGAAATTAAGAAGCCAATTAATTGAAAAAGAAATTAATAATAAAATGTTTTGCAGTTTATTTTTCAAGATTTATAAGTATTTAACACAAAAACATACCTAACTTTGAACTAGCTTTTGTGTGCAATGTTTTTAATTATGTCATTCCTGCACACCTGCAAAGGGTAATATTTTGTAGTGTCTGCAACAGAGCTTCACACATTACAAAAACAGGAGATACAAAGTTTACTTTGCTGTTATATAAATTGCCTTGGGCACATGTTTCTACATTCCAAGCGCTTTCACCAAATGCCTTAAGGTATTTTCGCATTTAATGAAAAGCTTTGTTTGCAACGGTGTAGTGTCCGCAACATAAATATTAATATGCTTCTAAATAAGGCATTTTTCATGTTCTCAAAGTTGTTTTTGCTAATAAATGTTTGGTTTGATTGCAGTTATATAAAAAAAGTGAAATAAATATTATTGTCTAGTCTGATTTTCTGCCAAACAGGACATAACAGTGAAATTAATGTACTTCTAATATGGGCCAATCAGGATATTCAATGTATTTTAACATATATAATGTATATACCAATGGGGTCCTACCGATATACGGAGTTATCCCTGATTTCGCTACGTATTTACCTCCCTTGAACGAGGTGGCGCTTCTTTGGGTAGTTCCGGTTTCGGTTATATACAGTAAACTATATTGAGAGTACGCCGATTTTATGTTGAAAATAGCTGTGGATAAGGAAAAAGCGTGGTCACATGTAAGGTTTTTATGGCCTGAAATATATGTATTGGAATTTCATGTAACCCGAATGTAAACACAATGAATTAATTATGTCGAGACAAAGAAAAACGGCGATGTGCCTTACTGTTAGCTTTAAAATTCCTATTTATTCGCACATGTATCGGCGGATTTGTGGAATTACCTGTGTCAGATCCAATTATAATATAATTGCAAATATCAACAGATCAAAAGACAAAAGCTAACGCTTGGAAATAGCGGAAGTTTTCAATCAAGTATGAAGTTTAAGAGCGTTATTTTTTCAAACTACCTGTAAATCGCAACTTTCAATTAAAGACGGCCGACTGTTTTAAAGTTAATCATTATATTTTTTTTTTAAATAAAGCAGTGTTTTTTACGTTATAAACATAAGAAAACTTGATGAGGTCAATTATATCTTATTTTAATCATTTGAAATTTTGATATTATTAATCTTACTTGTTCTTCGGATTTAAGTCATTTTCTTTCTTTTCTGAAGTATTTCTTTTCTTACAGTGTTAAAAATTACACGGTTGTGTAAAGCACTTTCTGTGCTGCAAGTATGTGAAAATATACTTTTAGAGTATATCCAAAATGACATGTTTATTGTGTTGTGTATACATCCACCCACAATATCTTACACTGACCGGTAATCCACACCAGATGTGTCACCAGGCATGAGGGGCAGATAAGACCCCCACCAGGTGTAGGGGATGACTGGAGAAATGCCCCTAGGGGATGACTGGTTAATTGGCTGTAGGGCTCAATGAGTTAATGAAAATAGGATAAAAGAGCAAAAAATACACACACCAAAATAGGTTGCACATGTTGCCAACTCCCTACATGCCACACATTTAATTTCAATCATGACTAGTATAAAAATGCATTACTATAGTCGAATTGCTCCAATTATCACTTCACTTCCAGCACATTTACATTAAAAACTTGAACAAATTATCTGCAGCTCATCAATGACAAAAAAGACAACAAAAATAGCGAAATTAATCGCAACACGCCAGTATTACGGGACGATCTGTCGAGATTAAGTACCAACTTATTTTACCCCACCTATACAGATTCTTGAGAAACTGTTCCGACTTTAACAGTTTTACTCTATCATACATAATTTCCTTCTAAGATTTGGCTGTACTGCTGTTCTGCATCAGTTTTCTTAAGTTGAATATAGAGCGAACATTGAAATTCCTCTAAGAACACAGGGATAAATCTCGATATTTTATCTGATCATCGTTTTTCTCAACAAACCGGAACTACCCAATACCAAAGGGAAATCACTCTAAACTGACTTCGCAAGGGAGATAACTGTGGATATCGGTAGGACCCCATTGAATGATGAAAGACAGTCCAGGTAACTTAAAAGAAATAAAAAAGATGTGACTTATCTGAGACCAGAAAAAGGGTTTACACATTTATTTTTTTTCAATTATGTGTTGCGGACACTACAAGATGTCTTTCATCCTTCATGTACCAATAATAGGTCTTATTGTTGAAGAACTGATGAAATAATACTTCTATTTTAAAAAGCTTCATCTCAAAAAGCTTAATTGATAACAATTGCAGTCAGGATCAAACACCATTTTTGCATTTATCATCTTAATCACATCAATATAAGTTGGTCATTCAAAGGGAGTACTGTTGTAAGAATTCTTAAAAAATCTGGGCTTACCAGTATGTTGATTTCTCTTTTGTTTTTGCCAGACAACTGAACTATTTAGATATGCAAATTAATAAATCGATAGACTATTTACATGAAACATGCATATAATGATATAACATTATCTAATGAAAAATAAGAAGTTAAAATTAAGCCTAAATGTCAGTTAATGTGTAACATAATACTAATATGGCAACTTATATTAACACGAAGTCTGGTCAGTATAATTATTATTTATGTACAGTGAGTTAGTTCTTCTATGCACTAGGAACTGGGGCAAACATTTATGCATGATAATTCTAAATCAAACTACGGTATATGATTATCAAAAACATAAGCAAGTTAACTGCCATTCCTTGTCATCACCAGCAATGTCATTTGAAATGTTTTAAAATATTACTGTGTGCATGTATACTGAACTCACAGGAAAATTCTTTTAATGCCTTTTTTTTTTTTGTTATTTCTTTTAGATCTGATTAATGGAATTTGTTAAAAATGATTAGAGTGTTCATCATTATTTTGATTTTTTTTTTGTTTAATAACAATGTCAGGTATACAGAAAGGTATTATTGCCACTAATTTGGTTTTCATTCAATTTGATTTTTAATAACAATATTAAATAATGATTTAAGAGAATAGAGTGTGTCATTTACACAACTAGTGTGACATTTGCCAAATTTTTCCTTTGAAGGTGACAAAAATTAACAAGAAATGCTATTATAAAATGAAATACTGCTAATGTTTCTGTAAGAAAAGTCCCCAGGAAGCATGAAGTCCAAACAAATGAGTGCAAAACACTTACTTAATTTGACTTAGCATTTGCATATTCATTGTTATTATTTGCTATCAGTTTTTAAGTGTTTTTATATAAATTAACAACATTAAAACACACAATTTTATCTTCAGTAATTTAGGAAAACTATTTTTTAAAGTTTGCATTGATTTAAGACAACAAATCTGAAGTTTCTACAACATTTAAGACTCCTTATTGTTTATGTTCACTTATTTGTTAGTTTGTATGTTCTACTCTTAAGTTTTTGCATTTTGGCATTGTAAAGATTCTATTAAAATTATTCTATCAACACAAAAATGAGGAGCATGTGTCTAGGTGGATCAGACAGTAAGAATAACAGTACATATTGTGCAATTCTTAGAATGCCCTAATTTTGAAATAGTGCTCTTTCATACACATGGTAAATGATGAAATATTCAAGTAAGTTAATAAAATGACATAACAAGCATCCCACAATAACTGTATAAGCACAATATCTTTGATTATATTGTAACATTTACATTTAAGATAATATATGTATTGTCCGCATGGCAATGTAATACTTTCTTAATAAACATAACTAAAACACATTCGTATTGATCACAATGCAAAACAAAATCATTTTATAATCATTTTACAAGAGAACTTATGATCACATATCCGAAATATCACAATCTTCGTATTTGTCCGAAAAGTACTCAACTTATTGAAATTTAAAAAAAAAATAACATACGGAAATGCTCCACGAAAAGAAACCTTATCTTTAAGAATTTTATATATACATATCGATTGAAAATTGAACAATATCCCGATGAACAACTTTTGAAAGTATTTGCTTAACTTACAGCTATCATTGCGTCGGCCATTGTTTCGTCAATGCCAGACTTCTATTATGTTTACAATAGAAGCTGGGAACCAGACTACTGTGTTCCTTGACTGGGATGCAAGGTGTCAAACAATCGGATACACCTCGGCTAATAACGTCTGCATCATCAGAGAGGAGTGCCGATAAAGCTCGTTAAAGGCATCTCAAAACCCTTATATAAGTGACCTTAAGTACTTAAACTTGTATCTCTCATGTATTTTCAAAATCAAATATATAACTATGAAATGAATACATGCAGTTACAAAAGTGACACCTAGTAGTTAATGCAATAAAGAATATGTAAGGGATCATACAGTAAACAATCCACATTATCACTAACATTATTTATGGCTTTGTGTAAAACTAGCCTACTGTCTCACTTCCATACTAGCAGGTAATTTAGTTTTGCATTAACCCATCAGAGGTTTTACTGTGACAGATTAGTACTATGTTGGCTAAAGACTCCCTGCAGTGATGACCAGCAATTAGCAGGTCTGGTCACAGCAGGTCGGGGCCTGGCTCAGTGGGATACCACATTCCTTTCGAGATGCCTTTAATTACTGCTTGGGCGGCTAATCATATGACAGTCTGCGAGCCTGAGATACGCGTGGTTGTCTCTACACGTTCTACAAAATTTGTGTGAACAGGCCAGTGCTCTATAAATCTGGTCGTGAAAAAACGTATGAACGGCCCGACTGCGAGGGCGGCCATGGCACCATTGGCCCCATGTAAATCCGGGCCTCATACAAGATACACTTCAACAACTACATGTTTCATCAAAGTAAAAAAGAACTACGACTACCATGATAACCACAACCTCTACGACAACACTACTTTAGACATTTACTACTACTACAACTATCACTACAACTACTACCGCTACTACTACTACTACTACTACCACTGCTACTACTACTGCTGCTACTTTTCCTATTAATACTACTACTTCTACTACAACCACTACTATTGCTACTACTACTACTACAACTACTACACCTCAGGCCCTTACTGCGTGGGTTCGAGTCCTGGTCGGGGCGATAACTTTTATGAGACGAGATTCTCCAGTTAACCACCGGTGCGCCGGTGGTTCTACCCAGACGTAAGTCTGGGGTCTAACGTCTGGGGGTCTTCCTTCACCATTAATTAGCTGGACGTCGCCAATATGCCAATAATTGTGTCGGTGCGACGTAACAAAAAACACAACAACAACAACAAAACACCAACAACAACTGCTACTACTCCATCTACTTTTTTTCTTCTTCGACTTCGTTATCTTCTTCTTTTTCTTCTTCTACTAGATCAGTTCGCGTAGAGCAGCAGTAATAAACCATTTAAGTATGCTGTCACAAAATGTCTGTGGGTCCTAACAGTGTATCCATTTTTTGGTGATATGACTCAATGGGTAACTTATATGTAACCCATAAGCATGTTGATTTATGAAACATTAACAGTTTGTTTATCAGAAAAGGAACATATTACGCGGCGGTTAATTTGGATTATTTTCATAAGGAATGTATCAAGTCTACTTTGATACAATTGTATCAACAAAGGTAAAGTGGATACATAGGGAGAGCTCAGACAGTTAACTGGAAATAGGTATGATTATTTATGCCACTCTCAGAAGTACTACTGCCTCTATGATTTCTGATTCTACTGCTGAATTGCATTTACTACTACGACTGCTGCTATTACTACTTCTTCTTTTTCTACTACTACTACTACCACTACTACTACTACATACCTACTTCTACTACTACCTACCTACTACTACTACCTATTACTACTACCTACCTACAACAACAACAACAACAACTACTACTACTACTACCTACCTACTACTACTACTACTACTAACTACAACTACTACTACTACCACTACTTCTACTACTACTACTACTACTACTACTACTACTACCATTTCCGCAACTTATTTTACCAACTATTACTTCTACTACAACTTCTACTTCGAGTAGTAGTAGTTATAGTACATAATATTTCTACCATTACAATTCTACAATTACAAAGACGTTGGCATTGATTGCTACGACACCATCTCAGAGTGTTTGTTTCTAATTTCAAGAGGTTATATAGTGCCATATTCGTTTGGAACATCAACTGATTTTTTTAATCGAGACATTTGTTTTGCTTGTAGGAAAAGATATGAAAATGAAACAGATCATATTTTAACCGACAATTATAAACAAGGAAAGTTTAAACCACTGTTGTTGAAAATTACTATAACTTCTTTTTGTCATATCTGATTTAAGGTCGAACGTAATTGATAATATATCAACATCTGTTATGGTTTTGTTTCTTTTTAAGAGAACGCTATTTTCCATTTTAAAAACGAAAGTAGCGTCTCGATAAATTTAAACTGGTATTCAACTTTTATACACAAAAATCTACCGCCACAGACCCTTCTAAAAACATAACAGTTGTGTACTGTATAAGTATATGTGTATTAGAGTAATAAAAGACGAGACAATATCAATAAAGCATACCCCTTTGCAGCCCGTCAGCCTTAAGAAAATCCCACCTGCGCGGAAATGGACAACTGTTTGAGTTATCTCCCGTAAACTGGTGTATTTCTTCCGGGTTCTCGACTAGAGTGTATGGAAGCGGATATCTGCCAATATTCTAATTACTATTTCTAACTTTCAATACAAGGATTTGTCACTTCCAATGTCAATTTGTAAATTGCAACACCGTGCATGCTAAATACCGCTATCTAATTACATCCTAACTTTTATATATCTCATGAAAATGTTCACATTTCAACATTACATTTGAACAATTTCACAATTCCCGCATATACATTTTACAAGTTACAAATCGCGGGGCGAAAATCACGACTACATTTTACATTTCTAGAATCAAATTTACACTTTATTAATTGGAGGTGCAAATCTCTAATGTAAAACGTACACTGCATAACACCCGTTCAACATTAGGACGCAAGGGGGGCGCTTCCAACACGGGAATGTCTATAAATAGACTGTACTGGTCCGCATTCGTCTGTACTTTTAAGTTGTGAGTTTCTTACCGACAGAATCAGACACATGTATTATTTTTGTGCTATACAATTTTAGGGATATTATTCTGTACTTAACTGGTGATCATTATCTTATATATATAAGGTATTTTGTGTGGCACATTAAGAAAAATGCGTGATACATGTATTCATAATCATTCGTGAGATGTACTGTAGACATGCACCAATAAAAGTCGGTCTATTTACACGTCTCTACTGTTTCCTAAAACTGTATGAAGCGGTTCAAATGTTGATCGTATATTTTTTATCTCTTAGCCCCTACACCCTCTCTATCTACCCCACCCCGACCCCCACCCCCACCCTCTTTAACCTCTATGGTCCCACCCGCTTTCATTTAACTGCATATATCCTGATTTAACAGCAGTGGTCCGAGCTGAAAAATTCCGTTACCGCTACACAGTATATATTGAGTTCGAAACCAAGAGCTCCTCCGTAATCAGGTGCTCTACAACCTGGTCTACCTGGGCTTAGAGCTTGTAACCATCCTTATTTTTAGCCAGGCATCAACTGGACAGAACCACCAGTACCTAGCCTGTTCCTGCTTCACAGGGTTCTCTGGAGAACCTCTTCTGACACCAATAAAAAAGCTGGAAAAATCCCATTGCCGAGGGCGAGTGTCGAACCCAAGACCTCCTGCTCTCGAGGTAGGTGCTCTAGCAACTGAGCTTCATGGGCATCTGACTCTGGGAAAAGTATACTCACTACATTACGTACCCCTGTTGATGTAGTTTAATTCCAATGCATTGTAAACAAATCTGAATGCGACTTAGATCGTATGTTCTTCTGGAAACGTCCGATACGTATATTAAATTGCATTGAATGTAGTTTTAAGAAGACTTGTATGGAAAAATTACTTGCAGAATTTTAATATATACATTAATAACTACTTTTGGCAAAAGATAACGCTTTCAATTTGACACCAAATAACGTTGGCTGCTTTTTATTGTCTCTCCTTTGAAGAATCATTTATGATTCCGTTCTATTTTTAACTTATGATATTCCGTTCTATTATAGCTTAGTAACGTCTATATTAAAGTGGTACCGCCACCTAGCGTCTGAATGTTGTCAATTCTTAACTTGTACATTAGTAATTTGTGACTTGACAATTGTGCCTTTGAGATTTGTAACTTGTAAATTGTAAGCGAACATAAAATTTGTTACTTGATAATTGTGACTTGAGATTTGTAATTTCCCAATTGTATACCAGAAATGTGAAATAGATACATGTAAAAACGAACGTGTTTGTGCAAACAAGTAGCAAATTTAAGCATATGCAGTGTTGCAATATGCAAATTAGAAATTGAATATTAGCGGATATCCCCTTCCAAAAGAGAACACGCTTTATCAGTGTTCGTACACTTACCTGTTGTTACTTGTTCAAGTTGTGTGGTGTATAGTCCTGTTTAATAATACTTGTTATCTCCCTTTGAAGAGTTATCGTTCGTTTTGCGTACAACTTCCGGTGAGCAAAAAAAACAAAACAAGATGGCGTCTGAAAACAATGAAATCGGTGATCTGTGCAAATGTTCAAAATTATCAGTGCGTGAACTGAAAGACTTTCTTAGAGAAAGAGGGGCGCATGTATCAAGGAATTGTCCGGAACTTATAAAACGCGATAAAAAAGCTTGGTACACGGACATTAAGTGACATTAAATTGGACGACGAAAAAGACCGCATCAAACGCGAAGGAGTGTTGTTTGTAAGGCCATTCGGAGAGAATCTTCCAAACCTAGCCAGCTTAAAGGATGTTGGGACGAAAATCTATCTAAAGTTCTATTTTTTCGGCAAGAAGATTTGTATAACTATTTGATGCTAAATCGTAATAGGACGTTTGACAATGAGAAAATGAATGCAAAAAAGCAGCTAAAGGCCAAAGTTACATCAGAGCCAAGTCAACTAAAGGCAAATTGTCGGAGACCATTTTTAGTGGACATGACATCAGAAGAAATACATTTTTTTAAATATTTTTTTAATAAATTGAAAATTTAGAAATACATAATAATTATAAAACATAGTATTGCATTATATGTAACTACATTTATTAAGATTTCTCTCAATACAGTCATTAAGAATTTTCAGCAGATGAAATCCTACATTGTTTTCTCCTCTTTCTAATTGACATAATATGACAAATATACAAATACCGACATAACATGTCAATACATAGTTGACACAATCTTGTTTTGTGAATTTCATCTCTGATGGTTATCACATAATATACGAATTGACATAAAAATTGGGAAGCATGGTCTTGAATAAGTCGGGTGCGGGAACAGCCGTACCACTACATTCTCGTACCGGGAATAGTCGTACCGAATTGGGAATAGTCGTACCATATATGAATTATATATTCCCATATAAGTGACATAATTGCTGTCAGGCATTGCATCTATCGCACTGGATAGCGTGCATTCTTGCTGTAACAAAACTGTTGCAATTTACGCATTGGAAAGTCATTACAGTTTGGCTTGTTTGGAGAGATTCATCAGAATCGGATTCAATATATATCTTATTTGACAAACTTTTGACAAAAGACACAACTGCGAAGTGTTCGTTACTTACAAGTTCCCTCGTATCTATGTTTGACTAAAATTAATCGTAATTAACTTTGTTCTTTAATTGTCGTCCAATCAGCGGTCATCTGAAATTGACATTTTTTTCATTAATTAACATGTAATAAGCGGCCACTCAACAAAACCTGAAAGTCAATGTGTGACCGTCAGTTGTTTTTATTGCGGTCATGCACTAGAGGTGTGACTGTAAATGACCTTTGTGCAAATTCGCTGCTGTAACGTCACGTGGTGGTCTTTGTTTCGATTTGCTCGCGTAACCTATTAATAGCAGCCATTGTTTTATACTTGAATAATAATAAATGCATCGATTATTTTTTTATCTTTCGACATTGTCATAGATTATACACTTTTCATAAACAATTAAATCTTTGAAACGCTTTGGAGTTTTGATTATGCCGTGAACGATGCACACACAAATCCCCACTCACTTTTGAAACTTTGTTGTCTACGACAAATCTGCACGGTATAGGATTCTCTTTGGTGCATTTCCCCTCTAGCAAATGCTCTGAACAAAGTCGATCATGTTTCAGATTGCAAGTGGAAGTTTGGCTCATTGTTTTAAGTCGACTTATCTACAGTTTTCTCAGTTTATCGTCAGTTGGAAATCTGTGAAAGGTGGCGTCCTTCTGTCAACTCTCACCTCTAATTGCTACACACACAACAATAATGTCACCCAACAATAATGTCTCTTTTTTCAGTCGAGTTTAACACCTTTTCTTCCATCGTTGACATTTTTAATTTGCTCTCCACCGGAAATGAAATGCGAACCTCTACGCTAAATAGCGTTAAGGGAGGCAATTATTCAGGGGAGATAACAGAGGTTATTAAACAGGACTATAGTGTCAAGGCGATAATTTGGCCGTTATTTACAAACAGGCATACACAGGCAGGTCTTAACAATCACTGACCACGTAACTCAGGTACCTTTAACGCATGTTTTATATACGTGTAATGCAAAGAGAAATGTATTCGGAAATTTCCGTACAACGGTAACGGAAAAAATCAATACTAGCACGTGTTAGTAGTAATATGATACCGCTGATAACTCTGTAACTATAAACAGATATCCGTATATTGGCGAAGAAAAACGAGTTCACTGACGGAAAATAATCACTGTCAGTTTAATGTTGTCAAGCAATACAGACATATAGTCTTTTAGTAAATTTATATAAATATTGATCTCATTGACTTGTTCTCTGATTGAAATGATCTGTTGTCCTTGTGGCGCAAAAATAATTAACAAGAAATCAGCATTTTTAAGTTAGTATAGGTAAATATGTTTGTAGATATATGTTTCTCGCAAAAAATGTTTAGTGCAGATGAATATTCGCCCTTAACAGAAACAATATTTTTTGAAACATCAAGAGATTGTCCTGCCTCTCTCTGTGTCTGTCACTCTCTGTCTTTCTCCGTGTCTCTCTCTCTCGCTCTTTCGTTCTCTCTCTATTTCTTCTCCCCCCGTCTCTGCCTCTTCTCATGCACCCTCTTTCTCTCTTTTCTCCTCCGTCTTCTTTTACATTTATCCTCTGCCCTTTATATCTGTGTGTCTCTCTCGCACACACTCGTGGCACACAGAAGTGCGCACACGTACCACATGCTAGCGCAAGCACAGAAAAACGCACGCCCATGACACACATACCAGCGCATTAATGACATAGATAAACGCGCACGCACTCGCATGCACCCACACGTAAGCACACATATAGTACCAACGCGTACGTGATCGCGCACGCACATACACTTCCTATTTACCGTTAAATAAACCTGCTTTCACGTGCGCCAAATTATGTAGCGAGTTTATCTACGTATGCAGAAAGACAGGTTTTTGTTTCAGATATACTCTTATGTGTTTTGTATCTGATATAAAAATCAGGTACAGATACCGATTTCTCTTTATATGTCTTAATCAATTACCATCTGCATTTACACTTTTGCATATAACGAAGCTGGCAGCACAGTATGTGGAGGTTACGGAAGATGAGGGAGGCCGCGGGGTTCCAAATCGTAACATATATAGCAAAACCGTCTTAAATGGTAGAGATATAGCTCCCCAGCACACGAACAGTATTGAAGGGAAACGAATGCTGAGGACTGGTAAGTCATGTATTTTAGGATATTGTCACTGGGTATGGTACAATGCCATGTGGTCATAATATGCTACCACAGTGAAGGCAACACTATACATGATACTAGGTCTTTGTAGGGTTATTGCTCTAACACCAGAATACCAGAGGGGAATATACATTCGCTTATACTGAACCATTGCCTACAGTTAATTTATACCATTTTAATAACAAAATAATAAAACATACATTACCCTATTATCTGCTGAAACATTCATAAATAAATAATTCTAAATAAATTTACATTATCAAGTCATGGACGCACCAAAAGAAATGAAAAATATGATTTGAATATTATTGGAAAATACATAAAAGACATAAAGTCAAAACACAAGCCTATTTTAAAAATTATAACAGTGTCTTAATATTGTAAACTAAATATATTTAAGAACAGATTTTATATATAAAGAAAAACATTATACGATAGTTTTATGTATAATATATGTAAATAGTTAACATGTGAATTAAGACGCCCCCCCCCCCCCCCCCCTACACACACACACACATCCCTTCGTAAAATCCTATAAAATTTTATAAATTACATTCTTTTTTCAAGTTAAAATATATACCATCAAGGGATTTATTGTTTCTTGTTTCCATTTTGTATTGTTAATTCTGTTTAACGCCTGGCAACTTCAACGGAAAGCGGCATATATATTTGCGTTCAAATTACACTATTAACCGCAGGGTATATAAAACGCAGTAATATCGCTACTATTTTAAGGAAAAGGAATCCCGCCCTTCAAAATGAAAATCCGCACCGAAATATTCAAAGATAGTGCCGTTATCTATGAGGCCTAATATCGATATAAAAAGGTAGCTCAGAAAGATTTCATCACGATTTTGCCCATGTTGTATAGAAAAGTCCCAAATTGTTATTTAATATTACATGTATGTGAATTATCTTATATTACATAGGTTAATCTCACAAAAGAATAGTGATGACCAGTTTATTGCAACTAACTAATGAGGCTGTCTATGTTACTACCAACTTCGAACACATGTTATTGATGTGAAAGGTTCCATTTTAAGTTTTTTGCTTAAGCATTCAATTTGCTGTTTTTGTGATAAATAGGAAATAAGATAAGCAGTAAATAATTAAAGGGACACACCTGAGTAACATACACGGGGATATTGAGAATAAAACATATCTGTTAAAAATAAATTATTAATTCATAATTCCCTATTTAACACATGTGCATAAGCTTTTTTATGCAGTATATAGCACACACAAGTAAAATATTTAGGTCTGTAGGCCAGCTAATGTAAACAAATGTATTCGGGAAATTAATTCGTCTTATCGCACCGGATTAACGTGAGGTTTCGAAGTTTCACGAGAACAATGGCCGTTGGAGTCACTGGAGACCGTAAGTAAATTGTATTTTGCGTTAAATATTTGGTAGTTTTGCATGATTCTACACAAATTCTAGTTATTTTAAGTTTGTTTTATGATTGACGAAGAGGCCAAATAGAAAGCAAGTTTTGAAACCTTTTTTTCAGTCACCAGTAATGAAAAACATCGGCTTTATTTACTGATGATCATGATTATGGTGAATCTCAAAACACACATTTACTAAAGGATATTGTTTTATAATATCGTGTTTGTGCAGGCAACGATCAGAAATGACCATCGTTTATTTTAGTTTATGATGTTTACACATTAAGTTGACCTAATATTTTGAGAAAACAAACTGGGATACATGCAATCACTAATACAGGGTCATAATTCTTTCAATATTATTGCACTTATTTAAATTTTGGCACCAAGTAATTGGTGCTTGTCCCATCTGGCGGTAGTTATATTTAGCCGTAATATATTTTGACTACAAAGTAAAATTGGCCAGTTTATTTGAGAATTTTGGAAGAAATGGCACCATATATAGTCTGTTTAATATTTTTAATAAGTGTTTTTAAGTATGTATTACTTTCTTCTGTTTTTTGTTGTATTCTTGATAGATTTTAAATTGCATGTGGCCAGTTTGACTGTAACATGCCAGCAGTGGCTCTTCCTTCCTTTCAAATGGCACCATTTATAGTCTGTTTAATATTTTTATTAAGTGTTTTTAAGTATGTATTACTTTCTTCTGTTTTTTTGTTGTACTCTTGATAGACTTTAAATTGCATGTGGACAGTTTGACTGTAACATGCCAGCAGTGGCTCTTCCTTTCTTTTAAATGCCTAGAGTTACAAATAATTTTAGTTGTTTTTTTTTAATTTGTAACTCAGTAAAGATATGTTAGTTTGCTATTGTCATTTTCTGCCCTTTTTACCAAATTATGTATACATTGTCTCTAGTGTTTAAGCAAAAGCTTATGCATTTGTGCTAATTGGACTTTCTTTATCTTTCTTAGATGTCTTCAAATGTAACATCAATGAAAATTAAAGATACGCCATGATAAAAAATGAAGGTTGGACAAGAGGATGAGTAGTAGGAGAAGGGGACTGGAGTCTTGTCAGAGGGTTAAGAAGAGTCTAGATGGTCACATTGATTGCTGAAGAATAAGAAAAATATTTGTAAGCATTCTTTATTTTGATTTTGCCACCTCCACAGATTTATTCTGTCTTTATTTAGTAACCCTTTGCTGTTCAGAGACATATTTACTGTGAGCCACTTGTGCTGACCCTCACTTACTGTCTACAGATAGCTGGCTATCTATCTTTCCACATCCGTGTGAGCATACCAAACTGGCTATTTCGTGGTAATATTTACACTAGCGTTAGTTATGAAAATCCAATTCATTTATAGCATAAAAATACATTTTCTGAAAGCAAACTATTAAAAGTAGTCCTAATAATGCTTGCTAAAATAATGTCCAATTTAAAATAATCAGCTATACACTAGTTTGCTCATGCCTTGCTTTTTTTATATGGTGGCTAAAGATCACTGTATTGGGATTAATTAAATAGTCTTAACAAAATCCTTTAAAAATGCTGGTATTTTTTTAATTAAACATATGATCAACACTTTTAACTCATGCTTTAGTATGTGAATAAAAATGTGGATGAGAACTTAACATGCTTGTAATTATTTTCATATCTTGTACTTTTTTCAGGAATACAAGATTGTCTTATTTCGCTTCGGACCTGACTGAATAGCCTGCCTGACTCATTCAACCCCGTACACCCCTTAATGTTGCCAATGACCCCTTCATGTGACATCATTGTGAAGCTGACAATGGTCCAAGGAAATGTACTTCAGTCAAATGCCAGTAAGTTCATTTTAACCTACTATCTTTCCAACAAAAATTGCACTATTATCAAGATGAAAATTACATAAGTTACGGTCGTAATATGACAGCTTTAACTTGAACCCATTCTCGACCTGAAGATGGATGCAATAGGAGCTTATGGAGTGTATGACCAAAATGTACAAATTAAGCTAAAAGGTTTACTTCTTGTCGCAGTTCTTAGGATTTGGTAATATACACAAAAGCATGGCGGGCTACCAATATTGGCTGGGTCTACTTACAAGGGAGCAAGACAAGGTATCCCAGTTGTAAGTAAGAGGCTCCAGATGCGTAGACAGTGGTTACAATGGTAGCAAATATAAAGGAAGTTCCACAACTGGTTGATCTGGTGTAAGGATAATCTTAGTGGGAATTGTATTATGCCAGGTGTTCACAACATGGTATACACAGTGAAGGCAGCACCATATATGCATCAAGTGGACACAGTCTCTAGATATTTGATATACAGTTGAAGTGAAGATAAACCCAACATGCAACCAACAAGAACCCCTCAAGCACCTGTACCATAACGTTCGCAGGTCATTTACGTTATGCGCCATTGAAACATAGGGAGGAGAATGTGCAGTCCATTATTTTCAAACCACAAGCACTCACAATATTTTTCTCTTCTGTATTATAAACATTAAAAGAAAAAATCAACACAATATTGACAATTTAAAACATAAATGCAGCGACAATAGCAATGAGTGGAGGACAACTTTACTGACTTGACCATTTATCTCAATCTGTATTGATATGTAGGCAAACATTCTGGCTCTGGCAAGGATTTGACCTAGTGATCTACTTTTTGACCTAGTGACCTACTTTTTGACTCACGAGGCCCAACACCGAACTTTTTCAAGATTTCATGCAGTCAAGCATTTTGACCAAGTCTGATGAAGATTGGTCTGTAAATGTGGCCTCTAGTGTGTTCACAAGCTTTTTCTGAGATCTGACCTAGTGACCTACTTTTGACCCCACGTGACCCATGAATTATACTAGTGACCAAGTCTGATGAAGATTGGCCTGTAAATGTGGCCTCTAGTGTGTTCCCAAGCATTTATTACGATTTGACCTAGTGACATACTTTTTGACCCCGTGGGACCCAATTATGAACTTCAAGATTTAAGGCAGACAAGCATTCTGTCCAAGTTTGGTCTCTAGTGTGTTCACAAGTATGTCCTAAAATATGACCTTTTGTCCTAGTTTTTTTACTCCAGGTGACCCATTAATGCACTCCTCCAATAGTTCATGCAGACACACATTCTGACCAAGTTTGATGGCGATTGGATACAACTGTGGCCTCTAGCGTGTTCACAAGCTAAGATTTTCACGGAGCACGACAGACGACGGACAAAAGGGTATCAGAAAAGCCCACCTTGAGCATGTTGCGCTCAGGTGAGCTAAAAAGTGGAATTGAATAATGAAATTAATGGGAAAACATTCAGAAAAAAATATAAAAAACACCCCCAAAACCACAACAGAGGTAGTGGGGACTCGAACCAGCGACGTTCGGTTCTTGTAAAACGGAGCCTCTTACCGCTGTGCCAATTTATTTTCACCTAGTTCGTTCATCAAACAAACATTTTTATTGTAAATGAAGTTACCAAATTCTTACGAAATTGTTCCGATACTATACGGAAAGTGAATAGTCTCAAATTAATTCAAAAGGAAAATATCTGTTATCGTTTGTGTACAAAATATAGCCAATTGATAGGTTATGGTCGATATTTTTGGAAAAAAAGTGAAAATAGTAGTTAGTAAGCACTTTAATTTTTGAACACATCTACGCTTTGTCCGACCAAGTGGTGCACTATGTCCTGGTTTGAAACTCAGATGCTTATATGTGAGGTATTTCTGAAAGAAATAATCTAACACAATTTTTAAAATTGAACTCAATATAATTTTATTAGTAAAATGGGCACTGTAGCATAAAGAGCATAACAATAAATACAGCAAATTAATAATAATAAAAAAGAAATAGTTAAACTCAGCTGAGTTAACCTACTAACATAATACGTCTTTATTAAAACAAGTTTATTAAACCACAATACACAGTCGACCATATCATAAATGTGAAAAATAAGAATTTTAACCCTGTTGAATTTTCGAGCTTGAGGGGAGCTGGATTCGAACCAGCGCTGACAGTTCTGTGTTTGTTCTCAAGACAGCGCTCTACCATCTTCAAACACCCAGGCCCCTGAAGGTTTAAAGATGAAAGTTTAATCTTATATCTGAGCAAAGTTATTAACGCAGGTTTAATTCGGAAATTATAATGCAATCACGATTTCAAGGGACTCCATTTTAAGGTCTTTTGTATCAAATTAATTGTTTACTTAAATGATGACCATGGTCAAGAGACCGAAAATACAGTCTAATAAGTTAAATTTCTCCACGTTAATACATTTTGCACTTCAAAATATTCATGTCTTTCATGCCTTTAAAACGAATTCGTTACTTTATATATCAGGTATGCCTCTTCATTTGAAGAAAAAAATATCGCTTGACAACTATTTTAAAAATTTGTAAAAGATCTGCAAACAACTTCCTATATCAGAAATATGTAAAAATAACGTGCAAACAATTTTTCTTTACCTTTTGACTTTTACAGCCGGAGCTGGATTCGAACCCGCGCGGACAGTTCTGCGCTTGTTCACAGGTCAGCGCCTTAGCCCACTCGGAAACCGAGGCCACCAGGTTCCAATTTCGGAAATTATAATGCAATGACGATTTCGATTGACAGACAAGTTGAGTTCAATTGTCTCACCTTAATTGTTTATTAAAATGATGGCCATGGCTTAAAATCGAAAATTACTTCCTTACATGTATGCTTCTTCATTTGAAGGAAAAAGAAAAAAAAATGACTTGATATCTATTACAAAACTTTGTCAAAAATGTGCAATCACCTTTTTATTTCATAAATATGTAAGAATAATGTGCACAAAAGATTTTTAACCCTTTTGACTTTTCTAACCTGGTGGAAGCTGGATTCAAACCCGTGCGGACAGTTCTGCGGTTATTCACAGGACAGCGCCTTAGCCCACGCTACCACCGAGGCCCCTGAAGGTTTAAGGATAAAAGTTTAATCTTATAACTGATCAAAATTATTAACGCATGTTCCAATTTCGTAAATTATAATACAATGACGTTTTCGATTGACAGACAAGTTGAGTTCTTTTGTCTCACCTTCTTTGTTTACTAAAATGATGGCCATGGTCAAGACACAAAAATAAAATCTAATAAGTGAAACTTCTTTACGTTAGCATAATTTGAATTTAATATGACTCTTGTCTGCCATGCCTTAAAAAAGAAAATTGCTACTTTATATATCATGTATGCTTCTTTATTTGAAGGAAAAAGAAAAAAATATGACTTGATAGCTATTAAAAAACTTTGTCAAAAATGTGCAAACACCTTTTCTATTTTATAAATATATAAGAATAATGTGCAAAAAAGATTATTAACCATTTTGACATTTCTAACCTGGTGGAAGCTGAATTCGAACCCGTGCGGACAGTTCTGCGATTGTTCACAGGACAGCGCCATAGCCGACTCGACCACCGAGGCCCCTGAAGGTTTTAAGGATAAAAGTTTAATCTTATAACTGATCAAAATTATCAACGCATGTTCCAATTTCGTAAATTATAATTCAATGACGTTTTCGCTTGACAGACGAGTTGAGTTCTTTTGTCTCACCCTCATTGTTTACTAAAATGATGGCCATGGTCAAGACACAAAAATAAAATCGAATCAGTGAAACTTCTTCACGTTAGCATATTTTGAATTTCAAATGACTTCTGTCTGCCATGCCCTTAAAACGAAAATTGTTACTTTATATATCATGTATGCTTCTTTATTTGAAGGAAAAAGAAAAAAATATGACTTGAAATCTATTACAAAACTTTATCAAAAATGTGCAAACACCTTTTTATTTCATAAATATGTAAGAATAATGTGCAAAAAAGATTTTTAACCATTTGACTTTTCCAACCTGGTGGAAACTGTATTCGAACCCGTGCGGACAGTTCAGCGATTGTTCACATGACAGCGCCTTAGCACACTCGACCACCGAGGCCCCTGAAGGTTTAAGGAAAAAAGTTTAATTTTATAATTGATCAAAATTATTAACGCATGTTCCAATTTCGTAAATTATAATACAATGAACCTTTCGATTGACAGACAAGTTGAGTTCTTTTGTCTCAACCTCTTTGTTTACTAAAATGATGGCCATGGTCAAGACACAAACATAAAATCTAATAAGTGAAACTTCTTTACGTTAGCATAATTTGAATTTCATATGACTCTTGTCTGCCATGCCTTAAAAACGAAAATTGTTACTTTATATATCATGTATGCTTCTTTATTTGAAGAAAAAAGAAAAAATTATGACTTGATATCTTTTAAAACACTTTGTCAAAACTGTGCAAACACCTTTTCTATTTTATAAATATGTAAGAAGTAAGAATAATGTGCAAAATAGATTTTTAACCATTTTGACATTTCCAACCTGGTGGAAGCTCGATTCGAACCCGTGCGGACAGTTCTGCGATTGTTCACAGGACAGCGCCTTAGCCCATTCGACCACCTAGGCCCCTGAAGGTTTAAGGATAAAAGTTTAAACTTATAACTGAGCAAAATTATTAACGCATGTTCCAATATCGTAAATTATAATTCACTGACGTTTTCGATTGACAGACGAGTTGCGTTCTTTTGTCTCACCCTCATTGTTTACTAAAATGATGTCCATGGTCAAGACACAAACATAAAATCGAATCAGTAAAACTTCTTCACGTTAGCATATTTTGAATTTTATATGAATCTTGTCTGCCATGCCTTAAAAACGAAAATTGCTACTATATATATCATGTATGCTTCTTTATTTGAAGGAAAAAGAAAAAAAATATGACTTGATATCTATTAAAACACTTTGTCAAAAATGTGCAAACACCTTTTCTATTTTATATATATGTAAGAAGTAAGAATAATGTGCAAAATAGATTTTTAACCATTTTGACATTTCCAACCTGGTGAAAGCTGGATTCGAACCCGTGCAAACAGTTCTGCGGTTATTCACAGTACAGCGCCTTAGCCCCCTCGACCACCGAGGCCCCTGAAGGTTTAAGGATATAAGTTTAATCTTATTACTGAGCAAAATTATTAACGCATGTTCCAATTTCTTAAATTATAATACAATGACATTTTCGATTGACAGACAAGTTGAGTTCTTTTGACTTACTCTCTTTCTTTACTAAAATGATGGCCATGGTCAAGACACAAAAAATAAAATCTAATAAGTGAAACTTCTTCACGTTAGCATATTTTGAATTTCAAATGACTTCTGTCTGCCATGCCCTAAAAACGAAAATTGCTACTTTATATATCATGTATGCTTCTTTATTTGAAGGAAAAAGAAAAATATGACTTGATATCTATTACAAAACTTTGTCAAAAATGTGCAAACACCTTTTTATGTCATAAATATGTAAGAATAATGTGCAAAAAAAGATTTTAACCATTTTGACTTTTCCAACCTGGTGGAAGCTGTATTCGAACCCGTGCGGACAGTTCTGCGATTGTTCACAGGACAGCGCCTTGGCCCACTCGACCACCTAGGCCCCTGAAGGTTTAAGGATAAACGTTTAATCTTATAACTGATCAAAATTATTAACGCATGTTCCAATTTCGTAAATTATAATTATCTGACGTTTTCGATTGACAGACGAGTTGCGTTCTTTTGTCTCACCCTCATTGTTTACTAAAATGATGTCCATGGTCAAGACACAAACATAAAATCGAATCAGTGAAACTTCTTCACGTTAGCGTATTTTGAATTTTATATGAATCTTGTCTGCCATGCCTTAAAAACGAAAATTGCTACTATATATATCACGTATGCTTCTTTATTTGAAGGAAAAAGAAAAAAAAATATGACTTGATATCTATTACAAAACTTTGTCAAAAATGTGCAAACACCTTTTCTATTTTATAAATATATAAGAATAATGTGCAAAAAAGATTTTAAACCATTTTGACATTTCCAACCTGGTGGAAGCTCGATTCGAACCCGTGCGGACAGTTCTGCGATTGTTCACAGGACAGCGCCTTAGCCCACTCGACCACCTAGGCCCCTGAAGGTTTAAGGATAAAAGTTTAATCTTATAACTGATCAAAATTATTAACGCATGTTCCAATTTCGTAAATTATAATACAATTATGTTTTCGATTGATAGACGAGTTGAGTTCTTTTGTCTCCCCCTCATTGTTTACTAAAATGATGGCCATGGTCAAGACACAAACATAAAATCTAATAAGTGAAACTTCTTCACGTTAGCATATTTTGAATTTCATATGGCTCTTGTCTGCCATGCCTTAAAAACGAAAATTGCTACTTTATATATCATGTATGCTTCTTTATTTGAAGGAAAAAGAAAAAATATGACTTGATATCTATTACAAAACTTTGTCAAAAATGTGCAAACACCTTTTTATTTCATAAATATGTAAGAATAATGTGCAAAAAAGATGTTTATCCCATTTGACATTTCCAACCTGGTGGAAGCTGGATTCGAACCCGTGCGGACAGTTCTGCGCTTATTCACAGCACAGCGCCTTAGCCCACTCGACCAACGAGGCCCCAGAAGGTTTAAGGATAAAAGTTTAATCTTATAACTGATCAAAATTATTAACGCATGTTCCAATTTCGTAAATTATAATACAATGATGTTTTCGATTGACAGACAAGTTGAGTTTCTTTTTGTCTCACCCTCTTTGTTTACTAAAATGATGGCCATGGTCAAGACACAAACATAAAATCTAATAAGTGAAACTTCTTTACGTTAGCATTTTTTTGTATTTCAAATGACTTCTGTCTACCATGCCCTAAAATCGAAAATTGTTACTTTATATATCACGTATGCTTCTTTATTTGAAGGAAAAAGAAAAAAAAATATGACTTGATATCTATTACAAAACTTTGTCAAAAATGTGCAAACACCTTTTCTATTTATAAATATATAAGAATAATGTGCAAAAAAGATTTTAAACCATTTTGACATTTCCAACCTGGTGGAAGCTCGATTCGAACCCGTGCGGACAGTTCTGCGATTGTTCACAGGACAGCGCCTTAGCCCACTCGACCACCTAGGCCCCTGAAGGTTTAAGGATAAAAGTTTAATCTTATAACTGATCAAAATTATTAACGCATGTTCCAATTTCGTAAATTATAATACAATTATGTTTTCGATTGATAGACGAGTTGAGTTCTTTTGTCTCCCCCTCATTGTTTACTAAAATGATGGCCATGGTCAAGACACAAACATAAAATCTAATAAGTGAAACTTCTTCACGTTAGCATATTTTGAATTTCATATGGCTCTTGTCTGCCATGCCTTAAAAACGAAAATTGCTACTTATATATCATGTATGCTTCTTTATTTGAAGGAAAAAGAAAAAAATATGACTTGATATCTATTACAAAACTTTGTCAAAAATGTGCAAACACCTTTTTATTTCATAAATATGTAAGAATAATGTGCAAAAAAGATGTTTATCCCATTTGACATTTCCAACCTGGTGGAAGCTGGATTTGAACCCGTGCGGACAGTTCTGCGCTTATTCACAGGCACAGCGCCTTAGCCCACTCGACCAACGAGGCCCCAGAAGGTTTAAGGATAAAAGTTTAATCTTATAACTGATCAAAATTATTAACGCATGTTCCAATTTCGTAAATTATAATACAATGATGTTTTCGATTGACAGACAAGTTGAGTTTCTTTTTGTCTCACCCTCTTTGTTTACTAAAATGATGGCCATGGTCAAGACACAAACATAAAATTTAATAAGTGAAACTTCTTCACGTTAGCATATTTTGAATTTCATATGACTCTTGTCTGCCATGCCTTAAAAACGAAAATTGCTACTTTATATATCATGTATGCTTCTTTATTTGAAGGAAAAAGAAAAAAATATGACTTGATATCTATTTAAAAACTTTGTCAAAAATGTGCAAACACCTTTTTATGTCATAAATATTGAAGAATAATGTGCAAAAAAGCTTTTTAACCCTTTTGACTTTTCCAACCTGGTGGAAGCTGGATTCGAACCCGTGCGGACAGTTCTGCGATTGTTCACACGACTGCGCCTTAGCCCACACGACCAACGAGGCCCCTGAAGGTTTAAGGATAAAAGTTTAATCTGATAACTGATCAAAATTATTAACGCATGTTCCAATTTCGTAAATTATAATACAATGAAGTTTTCGATTGACAGACGAGTTGAGTTCTTTTGTCTCACCCTCATTGTTACTAAATTGATGGCCATGGTCAAGACACAAACATAAAATCTAATAAGTGAAACTTCTTTACGTTAGCATTTTTTTGTATTTCAAATGACTTCTGTCTACCATGCCCTAAAATCGAAAATTGTTACTTTATATATCACGTATGCTTCTTTATTTGAAGGAAAAAGAAAAAAAATATGACTTGATATCTATTACAAAACTTTGTCAAAAATGTGCAAACACCTTTTCTATTTCATAAATATATAAGAATAATGTGCAAAAAAGATGTTTAAACCATTTTGACATTTCCAACCTGGTGGAAGCTCGGATTCGAACCCGTGCGGACAGTTCTGCGATTGTTCACAGGGACAGCGCCTTAGCCCACTCGACCACCGAGGCCCCTGAAGGTTTAAGGATAAAAGTTTAATCTTATAACTGATCAAAATTATTAACGCATGTTCCAATTTCGTAAATTATAATACAATGATGTTTTCGATTGACTAGACGAGTTGAGTTCTTTTGTCTCACCCTCATTGTTTACTAAAATGATGGCCATGGTCAAGACACAAACATAGAATCTAATAAGTGAAACTTCTTCACGTTAGCATATTTTGAATTTCATATGACTCTTGTCTGCCATGCCTTAAAAACGAAAATTGCTACTTTATATATCATGTATGCTTCTTTATTTGAAGGAAAAAGAAAAAATATGACTTGATATCTATTACAAAACTTTGTCAAAAATGTGCAAACACCTTTTTATTTCATAAATATGTAAGAATAATGTGCAAAAAAGATGTTTATCCCTTTTGACATTTCCAACCTGGTGGAAGCTGGATTCGAACCCGTGCGGACAGTTCTGCGCTTATTCACAGGCACAGCGCCTTAGCCCACTCGACCAACGAGGCCCCAGAAGGTTTAAGGATAAAAGTTTAATCTTATAACTGATCAAAATTATTAACGCATGTTCCAATTTCGTAAATTATAATACAATGATGTTTTCGATTGACAGACAAGTTGAGTTTCTTTTGTCTCACCCTCATTTGTTTACTAAAATGATGGCCATGGTCAAGACACAAACATAAAATTTAATAAGTGAAACTTCTTCACGTTAGCATATTTTGAATTTCATATGACTCTTGTCTGCCATGCCTTAAAAACGAAAATTGCTACTTTATATATCATGTATGCTTCTTTATTTGAAGGAAAAAGAAAAAATATGACTTGATATCTATTTAAAAACTTTGTCAAAAATGTGCAAACACCTTTTTATGTCATAAATATTGAAGAATAATGTGCAAAAAAGCTTTTTAACCCTTTTGACTTTTCCAACCTGGTGGAAGCTGGATTCGAACCCGTGCGGACAGTTCTGCGATTGTTCACACGACTGCGCCTTAGCCCACACGACCAACGAGGCCCCTGAAGGTTTAAGGATAAAAGTTTAATCTGATAACTGATCAAAATTATTAACGCATGTTCCAATTTCGTAAATTATAATACAATGAAGTTTTCGATTGACAGACGAGTTGAGTTCTTTTGTCTCACCCTCATTGTTACTAAATTGATGGCCATGGTCAAGACACAAACATAAAATCTAATAAGTGAAACTTCTTTACGTTAGCATTTTTTTGTATTTCAAATGACTTCTGTCTACCATGCCCTAAAATCGAAAATTGTTACTTTATATATCACGTATGCTTCTTTATTTGAAGGAAAAAGAAAAAAAAATATGACTTGATATCTATTACAAAACTTTGTCAAAAATGTGCAAACACCTTTTCTATTTATAAATATATAAGAATAATGTGCAAAAAAGATGTTTAACCATTTTGACATTTCCAACCTGGTGGAAGCTCGGATTCGAACCCGTGCGGACAGTTCTGCGATTAGTTCACAGGACAGCGCCTTAGCCCACTCGACCACCGAGGCCCCTGAAGGTTTAAGGATAAAAGTTTAATCTTATAACTGAGCAAAATTATTAACGCATGTTCCAATATCGTAAATTATAATACAATGATGTTTTCGATTGACAGACGAGTTGAGTTCTTTTGTCTCACCCTCATTGTTTACTAAAATGATGGCCATGGTCAAGACACAAACATAGAAATCTAATAAGTGAAACTTCTTCACGTTAGCATATTTTGAATTTCATATGACTCTTGTCTGCCATGCCTTAAAAACGAAAATTGCTACTTTATATATCATGTATGCTTCTTTATTTGAAGGAAAAAGAAAAAAATATGACTTGATATCTATTACAAAACTTTGTCAAAAATGTGCAAACACCTTTTATTTCATAAATATGTAAGAATAATGTGCAAAAAAGATGTTTAGACCCTTTTGACTTTTCCAACCTGGTGGAAGCTGGATTCGAACCCGTGCGGACAGTTCTGCGGTTATTCACAGGGCAGCGCCTTAGCCCACTCGACCACCGAGGCCCCTGAAGGTTTAAGGATAAAAGTTTAATCTTATAACTGAGCAAAATTATTAACGCATGTTCCAATATCGTAAATTATAATACAATGACGTTTTCGATTGACAGACGAGTTGAGTTCTTTTGTCTCACCCTCATTGTTTACTAAAATGATGGCCATGGTCAAGACACAAACATAAAATCTAATAAGTGAAACTTCTTCACGTTAGCATATTTTGAATTTCATATGACTCTTGTCTGCCATGCCTTAAAAACGAAAATTGCTACTTTATATATCATGTATGCTTCTTTATTTGAAGGAAAAAGAAAAAAATATGACTTGATATCTATTAAAAACTTTGTCAAAAATGTGCAAACACCTTTTTATTTCATAAATATGTAAGAATAATGTGCAAAAAAGATGTTTAACCCTTTTGACATTTCCAACCTGGTGGAAGCTGGATTCGAACCCGTGCGGACAGTTCTGCGCTTATTCACAGGACAGCGCCTTAGCCCACTCGACGAACGAGGCCCCAGAAGGTTTAAGGATAAAAGTTTAATTTTATAACTGATCAAAATTATCAACGCATGTTCCAATATCGTAAATGATAATTCAATGACGTTTTCGCTTGACAGACGAGTTGAGTTCTTTTGTCTCACCCTCATTGTTTACTAAAATGATGGCCATGGTTAAGACACAAAAATAAAATCGAATCAGTGAAACTTTTCACGTTAGCATATTTTGAATTTCAAATGACTCTTGTCTGCCATACCTTAAAAACGAAAATTGCTACTTTATATATCATGTATGCTTCTTTATTTGAAGGAAAAAGAAAAAAATATGACTTGATATCTATTACAAAACATTGTCAAAAATGTGCAAACACCTTTTTATTTCATAAATATGTAAGAATAATGTGCAAAAAAGATGTTTAACCCTTTTGACATTTCCAACCTGGTTGAAGCTCGATTCGAACCCGTGCGGACAGTTCTGCGATTGTTCACAGGACAGCGCCTTAGCCCACTCGACCACCTAGGCCCCTGAAGGTTTAAGGATAAAAGTTTAATCTTATAACTGATCAAAATTATTAACGCATGTTCCAATTTCGTAAATTATAATACAATTATGTTTTCGATTGACAGACAAGTTGAGGTTTGTTTTTTTGTCTCACCCTCTTTGTTTACTAAAATGATGGCCATGGTCAAGACACAAACATAAAATCGAATCAGTGAAACTTCTTCACGTTAGCATATTTTGAATTTCAAATGACTTCTGTCTGCCATGCCCTTAAAACGAAAATTGTTACTTTATATATCATGTATGCTTCTTTATTTGAAGGAAAAAGAAAAAAATATGACTTGAAATCTATTACAAAACTTTGTCAAAAATGTGCAAACACCTTTTTATTTCATAAATATGTAAGAATAATGTGCAAAAAAGATTTTTAACCATTTGACTTTTCCAACCTGGTGGAAACTGTATTCGAACCCGTGCGGACAGTTCAGCGATTGTTCACATGACAGCGCCTTAGCACACTCGACCACCGAGGCCCCTGAAGGTTTAAGGAAAAAAGTTTAATTTTATAATTGATCAAAATTATTAACGCATGTTCCAATTTCGTAAATTATAATACAATGAACCTTTCGATTGACAGACAAGTTGAGTTCTTTTGTCTCAACCTCTTTGTTTACTAAAATGATGGCCATGGTCAAGACACAAACATAAAATCTAATAAGTGAAACTTCTTCACGTTAGCATATTTTGAATTTCATATGACTCTTGTCTGCCATGCCTTAAAAACGAAAATTGTTACTTTATATATCATGTATGCTTCTTTATTTGAAGAAAAAAGAAAAAATATGACTTGATATCTATGACAAAACTTTGTCAAAAATGTGCAAACACCTTTTCTATTTTATAAATATATAAGAATAATGTGCAAAAAAGATTTTAAACCATTTTGACATTTCCAACCTGGTGGAAGCTGAATTCGAACCCGTGCGGACAGTTCTGCGATTGTTTACAGGACAGCGCCTTAGCCCATTCGACCACCCAGGCCCCTGAAGTTTTAAGGATAAAAGTTTAATCTTATAACTGATCAAAATTATTAACGCATGTTTCAATATCGTAAATTATAATACAATTATGTTTTCGATTGATAGACGAGTTGAGTTCTTTTGTCTCTCCCTCGTTGTTTACTAAAATGATGGCCATGGTCAAGACACAAACATAAAATCTAATAAGTGATATCTATTACAAAACTTTGTCAAAAATGTGCAAACACGTTAGCATATTTTGAATTTCAAATGACTTCTGTCTGCCATGCCCTAAAAACGAAAATTGCTACTTTATATATCATGTATGCTTCTTTATTTGAAGGAAAAAGAAAAATATATGACTTGATATCTATTACAAAACTTTGTCAGAATTGTGCAAACACCTTTTTATTTCATAAATATGTAAGAATAATGTGCAAAAAAGATTTTAAACCATTTGACTTTTCCAACCTGGTGGAAAGCTGGATTCGAACCCGTGCGGACAGTTCTGCGATTGTTCAGAGTACAGCGCCTTGGCCCACTCGACCACCGAGTCCCCTGAAGGTTTAAGGATAAAAGTTTAAACTTATAACTGATCAAAATTATTAACGCATGTTCCAATTTCGTAAATTATAATTCAATGACGTTTTCAATTGACAGACGAGTTGCGTTCTTTTGTCTCACCCTCATTGTTTACTAAAATGATGTCCATGGTCAAGACACAAAAATAAAATCGAATCAGTGAAACTTCTTCACGTTAGCATATTTTGAATTTCATATGAATCTTGTCTGCCATGCCTTAAAAACGAAAATTGTTACTATATATATCATGTATGCTTCTTTATTTGAAGGAAAAAGAAAAAAAATATGACTTGATATCTATTAAAACACTTTGTCAAAACTGTGCAAACACCTTTTCTATTTTATAAATATGTAAGAAGTAAGAATAATGTGCAAAATAGATTTTTAACCATTTTGACATTTCCAACCTGGTGGAAGCTCGATTCGAACCCGTGCGGACAGTTCTGCGATTGTTCACAGGACAGCGCCTTAGCCCATTCGACCACCTAGGCCCCTGAAGGTTTAAGGATAAAAGTTTAAACTTATAACTGAGCAAAATTATTAACGCATGTTCCAATATCGTAAATTATAATTCACTGACGTTTTCGATTGACAGACGAGTTGCGTTCTTTTGTCTCACCCTCATTGTTTACTAAAATGATGTCCATGGTCAAGACACAAACATAAAATCGAATCAGTGAAACTTCTTCACGTTAGCATATTTTGAATTTTATATGAATCTTGTCTGCCATGCCTTAAAAACGAAAATTGCTACTATATATATCATGTATGCTTCTTTATTTGAAGGAAAAAGAAAAAAAATATGACTTGATATCTATTACAACACTTTGTCAAAAATGTGCAAACACCTTTTCTATTTATATAATATGGAAGAAGTAAGAATAATGTGCAAAATAGATGTTTAACCATTTTGATATTTCCAACCTGGTGGAAGCTGGATTCGAACCCGTGCGGAACAGTTCTGCGGTTATTCACAGGGACAGCGCCTTAGCCCACTCGACCACCGAGGCCCCTGAAGGTTTAAGGATAAAAGTTTAATCTTATTAACTGAGCAAAATTATTAACGCATGTTCCAATTTCGTAAATTATAATACAATGACAGTTTTCGATTGACAGACGAGTTGAGTTCTTTTGATCTCACCCTCATTGTTTACTAAAATGATGGCCATGGTCAAGACACAAAAATAAAATCTAATAAGTGAAACTTCTTCACGTTAGCATATTTTGAATTTCATATGACTTCTGTCTGCCATGCCCTAAAAACGAAAAATTGCTACTTTATATATCATGTATGCTTCTTTATTTGAAGGAAAAAGAAAAAAATATGACTTGATATCTATTACAAAACTTTGTCAAAAATGTGCAAACACCTTTTTATTTCATAAATATGGAAGAAGTAAGAATAATGTGCAAAAAAGATGTTTAACCCTTTTGACTTTTCCAACCTGGTGGAAGCTGGATTCGAACCCGTGCGGACAGTTCTGCGGTTAGTTCACAGGGCAGCGCCTTAGCCCACTCGACCACCGAGGCCCCTGAAGGTTTAAGGATAAAAGTTTAATCTTATAACTGAGCAAAATTATTAACGCATGTTCCAATTTCGTAAATTATAATACAATGACGTTTTCGATTGACAGACGAGTTGAGTTCTTTTGTCTCACCCTCATTGTTTACTAAAATGATGTCCATGGTCAAGACACAAACATAAAATCGAATCAGTGAAACTTCTTCACGTTAGCATATTTTGAATTTCATATGAATCTTGTCTGCCATGCCTCAAAAACGAAAATTGCTACTATATATATCATGTATGCTTCTTTATTTGAAGGAAAAAGAAAAAAAATATGACTTGATATCTATTAAAACACTTTGTCAAAAATGTGCAAACACCTTTTCTATTTTATAAATATGTAAGAAGTAAGAATAATGTGCAAAATAGATTTTTCCCCATTTTGACATTTCCAACCTGGTGAAAGCTGGATTCGAACCCGTGCAGACAGTTCTGCGGTTATTCACAGTACAGCGCCTTAGCCCACTCGACCACCTAGGCCCCTGAAGGTTTAAGGATAAAAGTTTAAACTTATAACTGATCAAAATTATTAACGCATGTTCCAATATCGTAAATTATAATACAATGATGTTTTCGATTGACAGACAAGTTGAGTTTTTTTTTGTCTCAACCTCTTTGTTTACTAAAATGATGGCCATGGTCAAGACACAAACATAAAATTTAATAAGTGAAACTTCTTCACGTTAGCATATTTTGAATTTCATATGACTCTTGTCTGCCATGCCTTAAAAACGAAAATTGCTACTTTATATATCATGTATGCTTCTTTATTTGAAGGAAAAAGAAAAAAATATGACTTGATATCTATTTAAAAACTTTGTCAAAAATGTGCAAACACCTTTTTATTTCATAAATATGTAAGAATAATGTGCAAAAAAGATGTTTAACCCTTTTGACATTTCCAACCTGGTGGAAGCTGGATTCGAACCCGTGCGGACAGTTCTGCGGTTATTCACAGGGCAGCGCCTTAGCCCACTCGACCACCGAGGCCCCTGAAGGTTTAAGGATAAAAGTTTAATCTTATAACTGATCAAAATTATTAACGCATGTTCCAATTTCGTAAATTATAATACAATGACGTTTTCGATTGACAGACGAGTTGAGTTCTTTTGTCTCACCCTCATTGTTTACTAAAATGATGGCCATGGTCAAGACACAAACATAAAATCTAATAAGTGAAGTGAAACTTCTTCACGTTAGCATTTTTTGAATTTCATATGACTCTTGTCTGCCATGCCTTAAAAACGAAAATTGCTACTTTATATATCATGTATGCTTCTTTATTTGAAGGAAAAAGAAAAAAATATGACTTGATATCTTTTAAAAATCTTTGTCGAAAATGTGCAAACACCTTTTCTATTTTATAAATATATAAGAATAATGTCCAAAATAGATTTTAAACCATTTTGACATTAACAACCTCGTGGAAGCTGGATTCGAACCCGTGCGGACAGTTCTGCGATTGTTTCCAGGACAGCGCCTTAGCCCATTCGACCACCCAGGCCCCTGAAGGTTTAAGGATAAAAGTTTAATTTTATAACTGATCAAAATTATCAACGCATGTTCCAATATCGTAAATTATAATTCAATGACGTTTTCGCTTGACAGACGAGTTGAGTTCTTTTGTCTCACCCTCCTTGTTTACTAAAATGATGGCCATGGTTAAGACACAAAAATAAAATCGAATCAGTGAAACTTTTTCACGTTAGCATATTTTGAATTTCAAATGACTCTTGTCTGCCATACCTTAAAAACGAAAATTGCTACTTTATATATCATGTATGCTTCTTTATTTGAAGGAAAAAGAAAAAAAATATGACTTGATATCTATTACAAAACATTGTCAAAAATGTGCAAACACCTTTTTATTTCATAAATATGTAAGAATAATGTGCAAAAAAGATGTTTAACCCTTTTGACATTTCCAACCTGGTTGAAGCTCGATTCGAACCCGTGCGGACAGTTCTGCGATTGTTCACAGGACAGCGCCTTAGCCCACTCGACCACCTAGGCCCCTGAAGGTTTAAGGATAAAAGTTTAATCTTATAACTGATCAAAATTATTAACGCATGTTTCGTAAATTATAATACAATGACGTTTTCGATTGACAGACGAGTTGAGTTCTTTTGTCTCACCCTCATTGTTTACTAAAATGATGGCCATGGTCAAGACACAAACATAAAATCTAATAAGTAAAACTTCTTCACGTTAGTATATTTTGAATTTCATATGACTCTTGTCTGCCATGCCTTAAAAACGAAAATTTCTACTTTATATATCATGTATGCTTCTTTATTTGAAGGGAAAAGAAAAAAATATGACTTGATATCTAATAAAAAACTTTGTCAAAAATGTGCAAACAACTTTTCTATTTTATAAATATGTAAGAAGTAAAATAATGTGCAAAAAAGATGTTTAACCGTTTTGACATTTCCAACCTGGTGGAAGCTGGAGTCGAACCCGTGCGGACAGTTCTGCGCTTATTCACAGGACAGCGCCTTAGCCCACCGACCACCGAGGCCCCTGAAGCTTTAAGGATAAAAGTTTAATCTTATAACTGAGCAAAATTATTAACGCATGTTCCAATTTCGTAAATTATAATACAATGACGTTTTCGATTGACAGACAAGTTGAGTTCTTTTGTCTTAATCTCTTTCTTTACTAAACTGATGGCCATGGTCAAGACACAAAAATAAAATCTAATAAGTGAAACTTCTTCACGTTAGTATATTTTGAATTTCAAATGACTTCTGTCTACCATGCCCTAAAAACGAAAATTGTTACTTTATATATCATGTATGCTTCTATATTTGAAGGAAAAAGAAAAAAAATATGACTAGATATCTATTACAAAACTTTGTCAAAAATATGCAAACACCTTTTTATTTCATAAATATGTAAGAATAATGTGCAAAAAAGATTTTTAACCATTTTGACATTTCCAACCTGGTGGAAGGTGGATTCGAACCCGTGCGGACAGTTCTGCGGTTATTCACAGGACAGCGCCTTAGCCCACTCTACTGCCGAGGCCCCTGAAGTTTTAAGGATAAAAGTTTCATCTTATAACTGATCAAAATTATTAATGCATGTTCCAATTTCGTAAATTATAATACAATGAAGTTTTCGATTGACAGACGAGTTGAGTTCTTTTGTCTCACCCTCATTGTTTACTAAAATGGTGGCCATGGTCAAGACACAAACATAAAATCTAATAAGTAAAACTTCTTCACGTTAGCATATTTTGAATTTCATATGACTCTTGTCTGCCATGCCTTAAAAACGAAAATTTCTACTTTATATATCATGTATGCTACTTTATTTGAAGGAAAAAGAAAAAAATATGACTTGATATCTATTAAAAAACTTTGTCAAAAATGTGCAAACAACTTTTCTATTTTATAAATATGTAAGAAGTAAGAATAATGTGCAAAAAAGATTTTTAACCATTTTGACATTTCCAACCTGGTGAAAGCTGGATATGAACCCGTGCGGACAGTTCTGCGGTTATTCACAGGACAACGCCTTAGCCCACTAGACAAATGAGGCCCCTGAAGGTTTAAGGATAAAAGTTTCATCTTATAACTGATCAAAATTATTAACGCATGTTCCAATTTCGTAAATTATAATACAATGAAGTTTTCGATTGACAGACGAGTTGAGTTCTTTTGTCTTAATCTCTTTCTTTAATAAACTGATGGCCATGGTCAAGACACAAAAATAAAATCTAATATGTGAAACTTCTTCACGTTAGCATATTTTGAATTTCAAATGACTTCTGTCTACCATGCCCTAAAAACGAAAATTGTTACTTTATATATCATGTATGCTTCTATATTTGAAGGAAAAAGAAAAAAAATATGACTAGATATCTATTACAAAACTTTGTCAAAAATGTGCAAACACCTTTTTTATTTCATAAATATGTAAGAATAATGTGCAAAAAAGATTTTTAACCATTTTGACATTTCCAACCTGGTGGAAGGTGGATTCGAGCCCGTGCGGACAGTTCTGCGGTTATTCACAGGACAGCGCCTTAGCCCACTCTACTGCCGAGGCCCCTGAAGTTTTAAGGATAAAAGTTTCATCTTATAACTGATCAAAATTATTAATGCATGTTCCAATTTCGTAAATTATAATACAATGAAGTTTTCGATTGACAGACGAGTTGAGTTCTTTTGTCTCACCCTCATTGTTTACTAAAATGGTGGCCATGGTCAAGACACAAACATAAAATCTAATAAGTAAAACTTCTTCACGTTAGCATATTTTGAATTTCATATGACTCTTGTCTGCCATGCCTTAAAAACGAAAATTTCTACTTTATATATCATGTATGCTACTTTATTTGAAGGAAAAAGAAAAAAATATGACTTGATATCTATTAAAAAACTTTGTCAAAAATGTGCAAACAACTTTTCTATTTTATAAATATGTAAGAAGTAAGAATAATGTGCAAAAAAGATTTTTAACCATTTTGACATTTCCAACCTGGTGAAAGCTGGATATGAACCCGTGCGGACAGTTCTGCGGTTATTCACAGGACAACGCCTTAGCCCACTAGACAAATGAGGCCCCTGAAGGTTTAAGGATAAAAGTTTCATCTTATAACTGATCAAAATTATTAACGCATGTTCCAATTTCGTAAATTATAATTCAATGACGTTTTCGCTTGACAGACGAGTTGAGTTCTTTTGTCTCACCCTCATTGTTTACTAAAATGATGGCCATGGTCAAGACACAAACATAAAATCTAATAAGTAAAACTTCTTCACGTTAGTATATTTTGAATTTCATATGACTCTTGTCTGCCATGCCTTAAAAACGAAAATTTCTACTTTATATATCATGTATGCTTCTTTATTTGAAGGAAAAAGAAAAAAATATGACTTGATATCTATTAAAAAACTTTGTCAAAAATGTGCAAACACCTTTTTATTTCATAAATATGTAAGAATAAGCTGGATTCAAACCCGTGCGGACGGTTCTGCGGTCCACTCGACCACCGAGGCCCCTGAAGGTTTAAGGATAAAAGATTTGTGTAAGGTCCGCGCAAATGTTTAAAACAGCACCTTCAGTGCTGCCAGCGTGCAGGAAAGCTGTTATAGCATCTCTGAAGTGTTTGTGGTCAAAAGATTATGCTTTTGGCCTTGGGGTCCGAGGGTTTCAAAGTCAAACCCCAACCCTGTCACGACAAGTTTTCAAAGGGATGTTATTAAACATGGGGATAATCAATTGACTTGCATAAGAGGAACTTGCAACACACCAAGAACGCCTCTATAATACGCGTAAAATATTCCTGGTCAAGCGGTTACGGTAATGGACTCGGAATCGCATGGTTCCGAAATCTAACCCAACATTCGTTATGACGAGTTTTGTTCTCAAACAAGATTTTATTTACGATTTGGATGATTATTAAAGACACGTTTAACACACCAAGAAAGCATTTATAACAAAAGTGAAGTGTTTTTGGTCAAGAGGTTCTGTTTATAGGCACGGAATCGGAGGGTCCTAGGTTTAAACAATAGACAGGACATGAGATATTGTTCTTTTTCAAGTCGTTTACTACACGAACATTTTGCAAAAACGGCATATGTTCAGATTAATTATTACTTCCTTACACCCAGATTTACTAAAAAGCAGTAAACATCATGGACAATATCAAAATATTGCTTTTCATAATAAGTCAGTTTGATATCTTGTAGTATTTCGATTCTATAGTTCCATCGGGATTAAGGACATGCCAGACCGTCAAGATCTGTTTCTCTAAGATTGCCAACCTCATTTCACTTTAGATGTGTGAAGTAAGTTAAGTTTATGAAATAACAAACATTTTTCTTGGTATACATAAGCCAGATACTAAAATGCTTCCTTACTAACTAAACAATATTGAGTTGTATAATGTGGGGCAACTGCACCTGTGTTGCATTGTTGTTGTTGTTTGTTTTGCTTTTTTTTTTTTTTTTTTGTTGTTGTTTTTTGTGCTTGTACACTTTAGTTTAATAGTTAATATTGACAACTTTTTTTCTATGACATATGTAACATCTTAATAACCCTATTAAATGATGTCGGTTTTGCTTATATTTTGTTTTAAATCACTCTACTTTTTTCTGGAGAGATATAATAAACTGACAATTTCAAATAAAATCATAATTTTACAAAGATGTCTTTTTTACTTGCTCCCATATTGCTTTAACCCATTTAACTGTTCCATTTTTTTCGTCGCCTTTGATGATTGGCATCAATGACTTTTCTTGTTCGTTTCTTGAATCCTTATTTATATCAATTATTACTACTTACCTCTGATTTCAAACGCTGCACCATATACATTGAGGAGGCAAACCTCAACATCGGAGGTCTAGACGGATAATAAACATAAACGTGTATAAGCAAGTTAGTTGAGTGAGAATACTTAACGTTTATGCGCGAGCTACCTATATGTAATCGGTCCTAGAAAAGTCGTATAGATGGCGCCAATTGGTACTTTAAAAAACTAAAGTGCGGCGCTTTCATGCATTGATATTTTGTGAATATCAACATCATCAAATTGTTTAAAATAAAGCAACATACTCACGTGGAAGGAGAAGAAGAAGAAGAAGAAGAAGAAGGAGGAGAAGAAGAAGATGTTTTCTAGTATAAATATAGCTGTCTCTGCTGCGTGGCTCAAATAGGAAATACCTGTTTGCAATAACGAGTGGTGATTTATGTTTGACTGTTCTCAAATATCTAGGACATCAACTAACAGGATTTCGCATGATCTTTTCAGCTCACAATGATTTATTTGTTAGTAAAATGTGTGCCTTTAAAGCAAATGTTAATTGCAGAAATCTCGTTTTGCTTTTAACGCATTTTGTCCTGTGAGAAAACAAATCCATTCATGGGTACACCTTTACAAATAGTAACCGAAAGTAGCTAGGGCAAAGTACAATAAATAGTCTTGCCCAAGAATAAAAAACTTGTGGCGTGTTGGAACTTTTAACAATAGAAACGTAGTTCCCTCTTATCTGTAATATGTCTACTAAGGATATTCCAGATGCGATAATTGATTATCCATCTTTCAAAGATAGAGCTTGAAACTTTATTTTTTGGCCATTTTTTCTTCCATATGTTTCTCCATTTTTGTTTTATATGGGTTCTGTCAACAAAACTTTATTTTATTGTCCAAATTATATTCGCTTACGCACATTTAAATCAACATTCATCTGTAACAAGTCATTTATGTTAGAGAAGCAAAAAAAAAAGGTAACGTCAGTAAAACAGCTATACCATTGACAGGCACGCTGATAACCTGTGTTTTAAAATTATTACTAAAAACTAATCTGTCGAGTGAATTTCGGTGATTTGAAGCCATATTATCTTGGAAAAGCAATGCTATAGGTGTTAAACAATACAAAACAAGAAGTATATGGCACAAAAGACCGACTAAAGCATTTGCGATTGAACCCTATATGGGCCGAATTTAAATCCAAATGAACTGTCAGGATAATGCCCTTCAATACCATAATATAGGTAACATAAAATTTTAATGTATGTTTTGTTTAGATTATCATATATAACTACAAAAGACGAGCATGTACCGAGAGTCGGTGGCGCAGTCGGTAGAACTCTTACCAAGGGATGCCGGGTTCGAATTCTGCAAATACCTCCAAAATAGTTTTATCACATGTTGTTTTGTTTTGTTGTTGTTTGTTTGTGTGTGTTTGTTTGTTGTTGTTGTTTTTGTGGGGGGTTTTGTTTGTTTTTGTCCCATTCTCGTATTTTTATTCTGCGCCCGGAGCCGAGCGAGTAAAGTCGCCGATTTGTAACTTCTCAGCCCCTCACCCCTCTCACTGAATGCATCTGATTCCCGGTCGGGGCGGGGACTTTCATATGGGAGGGTTTTCCTGCTGACCTGCGGTGTGTCGGTGGTTCTACCCAGATGTAAGTCTGGGGTCTTCCTCAACCAATAATATTAGTTGGTCGTCGCCAATATGATCATAATTGTGTCGGTGAAATGTAACAAAAATAATATTTTATAGCTTCGGTAAGAAATATATACTACTAGTACAAAACATGTAAAACAAGAAGTATATGACAGGAAAAACAGGTGAAAATAGGTTCTGACCCCTCACAAGGCCAAAACGAACTTATAAGACTATAATGCCATTTAAGAGCTCACGGGTTGGATTCGAATCCAACAAAGACAAAGATTTTTTATGGTTGGTTTTATTTCTTCATTATTATTTTTTCAATTTTTGTTTCTTTTATCACCATGTCTTATTTAAAACTCCCAGATTGTATGGTTGAATTAGTCAGAAGATTATCATAGTATCCATACCCATATATGAACATTTCACAAGTGCCAGTTCCTGATACTGTTTGGTCGATTGGAACATAAATACTTATACATCATAATTCACTATTTAAACTATTTCATCTCCCTCACAATCTATGTCAGAAAGCTTTACCCGGAGCGTTCGTCCAACTTCTTTGGACTTTATCAGCGGATTGGCTGATTAGTCACTGATAGCTAAATAGTGAATATTAACAGAACAGAACAGATCTTTAATTAGACTTAAACAAAAGTACAACGTCTCATTACATACATACAAATAGCTAATTGTCTGTCACGTGTCTAGTAGCAACGAACAAGCAAATGATAAGTGTAACAGTGGTAGTAAATAACTTACTTATTTTAACATCATTTGGATAAAATAAATTTTGTATTATATTGTGTCTTTGTTTTTCTGATTCGAATATTGTTACTGTATTTTCTCTGTTTGCCGCAAAACAGATCAAGTTCATCAATAGAATATGTAAATAGTGAATAATATCACACGGATAAGTTTCCATCAGAAAATACTTACACACTTGAGTAAATTCTTGTCACTCCAATACCTCACTAGTATCAGCACTGAGTGTTTTCTAGGTAAATTATGATGGATTCGGGGGGAAAACGAATAAGATTGGCGAAAGAACAAAGCCTCGTGTCTAGTTTGGTTGTTTTTATTTGACCCGGGGTAATTGTATTTTTTACAATGCCGTGAATGTTCCTTCTAAGCTATGAGGTACGTATATAGTATCTACACTGAGTAATATACATGTGTGTGATTACCAACCCTGCTCAGGGATCCATACATTTAGATAGATACATGTAACACAATAGAGTTGGTAACGTGTCGTTACATGTCTGGGTTTTGAGCCCAGCCAATTGAACACCACATTCTTTTAACACTTATATTCCCGCATAGTGTTACAAAATACACAAAAACGCTTTAGTTCTGACTGTATTAAGAATATGTAAATAAGTATAAGTGGCATTTTGACACAAGCTGCCTAAGACTGAGAGGTAAGAGTCTCTGACTAATAAATTCGTCGGCTTCTGATCGCGTTAGGCGGGTATTCCATGAACGAGTATAAAGTAAAAACACAACGTAAATACCTCAAACTGTGTCTTGCGAATTTTGTTTCGCATTTGTTATAACATGACTGCAATTTTTTTATCATCAAAATTTCACCAAAATTGTATTGCTGCAGAAAAAAGTATATTTAAGGAATAAATCGGTAACTTTTGAAGTTCATCGGTTGATGAACTGTGTTGGGCTATTTAAAGTATCGCGGAGCCGAACACGTTCATCAACCGATGAACGTCAAATATCAGCGATTCATTCCATATATGTACATTACATTTAGATTAATTTAGTATCCATTCATTTTAAAAATGTATAATTACACTTTGTTTTATGGGTTTTTTTTCTTTATAAGCGAATCCCTGCGACTTCTTATAGAACTTATATCAAACGAATAGCTAACTCTACGCGTAATAAAATTCTTCGTAATTAAGCCACGTCTACAAAGTTAAGAAGCAAAACAACAAGAAAGTAGTTTCTCATTTATAGATCTTAAAATATCACAGTTATGTGGGGGGGAGTTAAAGATAAAGTGTTTGAAACCACAATTATATGTATTGCAAACGAATAAAAAAAACGTATAATGCGTTTGCTGTATGGCGTAATTTTGACGTCATGTTTAGGTTCATTCATGAAAACAGTCCGTAGTAAAAAAAAAACTCTGCCCACATAGCCAATCAGCAATCAGGAATGAAAGCGCGCGCTCTCTACGTCACATTGTATTTCATTGAGAAACGACCGTATTTTATGTATAATTCATTGCAGCAGTAATTATTTGAAATGTAACTTTTATATTTTAAATAATATAATGAATTGAAGGTAAAGTGGTAGAGACAAGAAGTCGTGATGGAGCTTTATCAATGACATTTTAAATGTTAAGTAATAATTCTTTATATACAATATCCTTTTCCAATCGAATTAAAGATGTAAAATGTCGTTCTACACTAAGTGGTATTTTTCAGCATCATTATAAAAAGAAAATTACTACATTGTGAAAGTTATAACCTGTATACAAGATTAATTGCTTTTGAGTTTGTTTGTTTGTTGTTGTTGTGTTTGTTGTTGTTTTTCAGAGAAAGAAGTTTATATACATTTGAGTATGATACTCTGAGAGGCTACGAAATATTCTAGTATGTTACAAACAAGAAAAGAAACATAAACGTAACAATGACATGTTTCAAGCTTTGTGGTGTCAATATTTATGAGCAACATTTTCACATTTTTGTCTTTTGCATATTGATCAGCTTTGATATTTTCGGATCATAAAAGTAAACATATGTTCATTAGGGCTGTCGGAAATAGTCGCAAACATTTTACTCGAAATCTGATTTGGAAACATGAAAACCACACGGGAGCCAGTTGTTAAATGACGCGTGTATAAAGAAGCATGCATGCATGCAGTCACGCAATTTGACATCAGGTAAAAGAAGAGCAAGTTATCTCAATCAATTCTGCCTTGCATTGTACATGCCTTGAGTATACGCACAAACCATTTTACATTTTTTCAACACATTTCGATGTGACGCCAATTCCGATGTTCCAACTCAGAAATAGTCAGAAGTATAGAAAACACAGAGTCAGGTTATATTATTAATATAAATACTCAGAAACACTTTGTGATGTTGTTGTTGTTGTTTTTTAATTTTTAAATGTCACATGGATTATAACAATATTTCTCTAATTAAGGTAAATAGGCGATGGGTAATCAGCGAGTCGAAACAGCATCGTCAAATTATAATTAATGAAAAAATAACTTCAATGTTCAAAATGATCTTAATTGACATGTATGATATAATTCATCATTTGCAAGAACTACTCTTTGAGACTGCATACTGTACATGATAGTTCTGCATTATTGTAGGTTACTGTTCTAACTTGTTCAACTTATCATTTTTCTACAACAATCTACGTTTTAATTAAATATACACAGCATTGGTTAACTAATGAAATTTGAAAACCAAATAAGAAACGGAACTGGCACAAACTTAGAACAAAATGAAATGAAAAGACACAATGTATTACCAGTACATTGTCTGATAAGCAGCTTTGAAAGTTAAAACATAAAATAACTTAACAACTTAAAACAACATAAAATTCTTGAATATCAATGTTTGCAACGTAAACATACCAGTTACAACTTTTGGACGATAATTTATTAACCAACTAACTAGTAAACTAACAGATAATAAAATTATTGAATATCAATGCTTGCAGCGTATACATACCCAGTTACAACATTTGGATGATAATTTCTCAACCAATTAACTAGTAAAGTAAAAGAAATAATTTACATTTGAAAAAGCGTAATTGCGTTATTGCGAGGATATAACATATCGTGAATCCTTGATGGCAATCTGTTCAAAGGGTAACCGACAGTCTAAACCTTATCATTTTTTCTTTTTCCTGGTCGAGTCCAAAAACATAAACAGTGCACTGTTAAGTGTTTCAGATTAACATGTCCTGCGTCTAGTGTTATTTACATATATATTTATAAGCGTTTCATGTAAAGATTTTGTTAACTTATCATATTGCTTTCTGCGCTAACTGTAATTTTAGTTATACTGTACCTATGGAAAATTAAAACATAGTCCTAAGGATAATATGCCGGTCGCATAACTGAGATATTGATACATTATATAGTGAGTTCGAGCTTTATATTACCACTATATACCAGTTTTGACTGATGAAGCATGGGCCACATTCAATTCTGTTCTATGTCAAACACTGCGAACTCGTCCTGGCTATCAGCTCGAGTAGATACCATTTTGTCGGCCGGATCCATACGGATGGGTCGTCCCGTGGATTTTGTTGTCATTCGGTAATGTCCGGAACCATCCTGTTTGGGGTACACGAAGAACAGGCAGTGGTCATTGCCCGGATCAAGTTGAGGGTACTCGATATGCAGGAAAGCTTTCGTTGTTTTGTTGTCTGCATATCCGTCACAAATGTAACGCTTTGTTCCCTCACTCTGCAATATAATACACAGTTCCGAGTTCCGTGTAGGCGAAGATAACAAATAACATACTGCATAAATTCATTGCAACTGAATAAAACACCAATACAAAACAACTGATACTAAGCACCAAAGCCGCCTGAAACAATGTATTCGACAACGGAGCACATTTGAAGAAGCATTTACGAGAAAATCCTAATAGCACCACAAAATGCATTTATGATGACCAAATTTATTTTAACAAAACTTGAAAAGAAATATCTTCTTTACGGAGAAATGTTTAACCATCAATATGGCATTTAAAAGATTATGGAAAATAGTGCATTCATTCACTATACAAATAAAAATTATTAATTTACAGTTGTAAAAGTAACTTCATTTTCAGAGTTCGTACCTCCAGGAGTAGGTCCTTAAGAAACAAAATATACATTAGACAATAAAATAAATGGAACTTCACTGCTTAAAACAAAGATAATAATCGTAAAAAGTACGACCGCTTAAAACTGTAAAGTCACCCAATAGGCGTTTCCAAAACTAATGATAAATATAAGCTCGCCATTAACGGAGACCCAATCGCAAGGTCTTGCATGAAAATTCCAAAATGTTAAGTTATCTTTGACGAAGGACAAAGGATTTTTTTCAAAAATGGAAAAAAAAACTTCGAAAAGACAAATAAAGAGGAAACCTAACAGCTCCCGCATATAAATGGCAAGTCGGCAAATGAACCGTCAGGGTTGCTTAGACCGTAAATAAATCCATTATTTATTTATTTATTTATTTATTTATTTATTTATTTATTTATTTATTTATTTATTTATTTATTTATTTATAAATTTTATTCATTTGTTCGTTCATTCATTTATTCAATTATTCATTTATTCATTGTCTTATTAGGATGATGCTGTAATGATCATAACAGTTCTGCTGCCATTTATATTTCTAACATTATTGTCTTCGAATGGTAGTGTTTACCCGCGCCTTTCACCTTTGCGCATATGGCGAGCACCACATGCTAGCATTATGCCAATATAAGGCCATCCAGAAAGTCTAATGACATATTCGTACTCTGATTAGTTAAGACGTCATGCGCATTTACTGATGCGCGTCGAGCTGCGATGCCATACATGCGCTTCGATGCCGAAGCCCAGTCAGGCTCACATGCCCATCGGTCAGTCAATATGTACATGTATATCTACTGCCACTATTTTACGGACGTTAGTTAATAAACTGTTAGATCTTTGAATTAAACTTGAGGTACATGTATATATAAATGTCCGAATAATTATACAAAATAACGTAAACTAGGGAATTATTTCATTTAATTGTCATTAATGTCATTAGTTTTGTGAGAAAGCTTTACAATAATTTGCATAACATTATTCACCTAAATCGTTTGTGTGATATAAACCAATCGGAATTTGCCACGAAAGACGTAAAACGCAGATAATTTTCGGAGTGAAATGCATTTTATATGTGGTTTTCTTTTAGCATTTAAATTGAAAGCTTCGGTAGTCCTAGTGAGACTATTTCTAACAAGGATTTTGTGGTTAGGCAAGTCAGTGAATCAAGTTCGCGTGTTTTCAATTTGACCAAATCGAGCTCAGTTGCTGTCTTTATTTATGGGAAGAATTACAAACATAATATTTATCCAAACGAAACAAGTAAGGCTTCATCTGTTAACAAAACTTATTGAATGAGTTCATCTTTATTTTGATGGAATCTTAAATCAACTCGTTACCTTTTAATGTTAGCATAGCATACTCACAAAAATTCGATAGGATTTGTCTCCTTGCAAAGTAAACGTGAAGAGTGTAAAACCATCTTTTGGTTGCCATAAGAAATTGACGTAGTCATGAAAATTGGAATGGTCTGCGTGCCACCAGATGGAGTGGTCAGACTTATAAATCCTTACGGTCTTTGCATCGAATTTTGGATCAGCTTAAATACAAGATCATAAAAAATACATAACATTTCAATGTTCATAGTTCCATGAACATATATAATACAAAGTACATGTACTGTAAAGCAATTCCACATGTACGTGAATTTTATAATTTAATCAAGTGGTATTAACTGTAAACAAACAAAACCAGAACGGTATTTAATTTTACAATTAAAATATTAGAGGAAATGAGATACGTTTAATGATTGATAATGTATTAACGGTGCTTAAAAATTAAATAATACTAAGCCATTAGTAATTTCAATAACTTTTAAGCGAATAAATAGTAACTTTAATCTACATATAGGTACCTTGGCTGCATTCCACTGTCATATGGGACCACTCGCTAATTGGAAGGCATGTTAAATGCGGATAGTTCGGAACATACTCAGGTGCACATACCACATCTATGACTGAGCCTTCCTCTGTGCCGTTCAGGTTCGTCAGGTGGCAAGGTGTCCCGCCACATTGCATAATAGGCTGGACGTCGCAGTTAACTGAAAATGTTAATCAATTACTTGCATAATGAAACGTGCCATTAAAACGGAATAAAGAAATAAGACTGAAATAGAAACCGATCGGTCAACGTAGGGCTGTAAATAGATATCTAGATTTAAATCGGCAACGGACAGACAGTTTGTTTGAACCCAACAACTCCTTCAAAGGAAACAAAATAAAAAATGCATTGAACTGTTATACAATAATCATTATAATTAAACTATATTAATACATTTAAGAACACTGTCATGATTCGTTTGTTTGTTTATTGTTTGTTTTGGGGTTTATTGTCCCACTAACAGTATTTCAGTTATCTGGAAACGGTGTTCACTTAAAGCTGATATAGTGCTGACTTCACTGTGTATAGTATGCCGTGAACACATGACATGATACCACACCCAGTCACATTATCCTGACCCCGTGCCAACCAGTCATGTAACTACCCTTATATTTGCTTGAACGTAAGCAAAGGATCTATACCACTATCATTTTAACAACTTTGGTATGTCGCAGCCCGGGATCGAACTCGGGGCCTCCCGTACCTGGAGCCGACGCTCTAGTGATTGCACCACCAGGTCCGGTATTATGATTGGTATTTCAAGAGATAAAACAGAGTGAGAGAGAAAGAGAGAGAGGGAGAGAGAGAGAGGGAGAGAGAAACACACACAGAGAGAGGGAGAGAGAGAGTGAGAGAAAGAGAGAGAGAGAGAGAGAGAGAGAGGGGCGTACAATAATATAAGAAAGAAGAATCACTGAATACAACGAACAAGGAATATGTCATGGCGTTATTTGAATGCAATATCATACAATAAAGTCTTGTGAAGTTGTGCTTTACTGTATGATATTGCACACATACATACATATAACCAACAAATAAATATATATATTATGTTAGTCATTATACGATCTGGTTGGTTGTTCAAGTGAATGCGAGTCATTATACAGTTTGGTTGATTGGTTGGTAAAGTGAATGCGTGTCATTATTAGATTCGATTAGTTGGTTAGGTAGTGCGAGTCATTATGTGGTTCGGTTGGTTGGTAACGGAAATGTTAGTCATTTTTCGGTCTGTTGGTTGGTTGGTGAAGTAAAAGTGAGTCATTATACTGTTTGGTTGGTTAGTCAAGTAGATGAGAGTCTTAATAAGGTTTGATTTGTTGGTAGAGTAAATGCGAGTCATTACACGGTTTGGTTGGTTGATATAGTGAATGCCAGACATTATACGGTTTGATTGGTTAGTCTAGTATATGTGGGTCATTATACGGTTTTGTTGGTTGGTAAAGTGAATGAGGGTCATAGTCATAATCAGATTTAAATTGGTTGGTAAAGTGAATTCGAGTCATAATACGGTGTGGTTTGTTGGTCTAGTAAATGTAGGTCATTATACGGTTTGGTTGGTTGGTAAAGTAAATGCGAGTCATTATACGGTTTGGTTGGTTGGTAAAGTAAATGCGAGTCATTATATGGTTTGGTTGGTTGTTCAAGTGGATGCGAGACATTACATGGTTTGGTTGGTTTAAGTGAATTTGAGTCATAATACGGTTTGGTTAATTAGTCAAGCGAATGCGAGTCAATGTTGTGACTGGTTGGTGGAGTGGTGTGTAAAATAAATGCGAGCCATTATACAGTTTGTTTGGGTGGACAAGTGAATGCGAGTCGATGTACAGTTTTGGCTGGTTGATTGGTAAATCGAATGCAAGTCATTAGAGGTTTTAGATGGTTGGTAGAGATAAATTTTAATCAGTTTATGGTTAAGATATTTGATATAGGAAAATGTGACTCTTAATACAGGTTGGTTGATTGGCTGGATAAGGCAAGTAGGAATCAATTTGTTGATTTGACGTGTGAATCACTGTGCTGTTTTGCTGGCTGAAATAGGTTTGTAACTTTTTATACTGTAAGATGGTTGGTAATAGTTAATGTAATCGGTAAGGTTTTTTTGCTTGGAATGCTCGCGTAAATGTAATAAATATACTGTTTGCTTAGTTTGTAGGATTAACGTGAATCATTCTAATGTCTCGATTTCAGAGAAAATGTGAAAGGATTTGCTGCTATGATGGAAAGTAAAATAAATATAAAACATTATACTGTCTGATTGGTGCAAGGGTAAATGTTACAATTATGCTATTTAATTGGTCTGTGGAGTAAATGTGGAACAATAAACTTATTTGAAGGCATGTAAAGTAAATGTGACACAATATACTGTCTGGTTGGTCTGTGGAGTAAATGTGACAAAATATACTGTCTGGTTGGTCTGTGGAGTAAATGTGACACAATATACTGTCTGGTTGGTCTGTGGAGTAAATGTGACACAATATACTGTCTGGTTGGTCTGTGGAGTAAATGTGACACAATATACTGTCTGGTTGGTCTGTGGAGTAAATGTGACACAATATACTGTCTGGTTGGTCTGTAGAGTAAATGGGAATAAATACACTGTCTGGTTGGTCTGTGGAGTAAATGTGACACAGTATACTGTCTGGTTGGTCTGTGGAGTAAATGTGACACAATATATTGTCTGGTTGGTCTGTGAAGTAAATGTGACACAATATACTGTCTGGTTGGTCTGTGGAGTAAATGTGACCCAATATATTGTCTGGTTGGTCTGTGGAGTAAATGTGACACAATATACTGTCTGGTTGGTCTGTGGAGTAAATGTGACACAATATACTGTCTGGTTGGTCTGTGGAGTAAATATAAAACAATATACTGTCTGATTAGTCTGTAGAGTAAATGTGAATAAATACACTGTCTGGTTGGTATGTAGGGTAAATGTGAATAAATACACTGTCTGGTTGGTCTGTAGAGTAAATGTGAATAAATACACTGTCTGGTTGGTATGTAGGCTAAATGTGAATAAATACACTGTCTGGTTGGTCTGTAGAGTAAATGTGAATAAATGCACTGTCTGGTTGGTCTGTGAAGTAAATGTGACACAATATACTGTCTGGTTGGTCTGTGGAGTAAATGTGACACAATATACTGTCTGGTTGGTCTGTGGAGTAAATGTGACACAATATACTGTCTGGTTGGTCTGTGGAGTAAATGTGACACAATATACTGTCTGGTTGGTCTGTAGAGTAAATGTGACACAATACACTGTCTGGTTGGTCTGTGGAGTAAATGTGACACAATATACTGTCTGGTTGGTCTGTGGAGTAAATGTGACACAATATACTGTCTGGTTGGTCTGTGGAGTAAATGTGACACAATATACTGTCTGGTTGGTCTGTGGAGTAAATGTGACACAATACACTGTCTGGTTGGTCTGTAGAGTAAATGTGACACAATATACTGTCTGGTTGGTCTGTGGAGTAAATGTGACACAATATACTGTCTGGTTGGTCTGTGGAGTAAATGTGACACAATATACTGTCTGGTTGGCCTGTGGAGTAAATGTGACACAATGAACTATCTGGTTGGTAAGTGGAGTAAATGTGACACAATATACTCTCTAGTTGGTCTGTGGAGTAAATGTGACACAATATACTGTCTGGTTAGTCTGTAGAGTAAATGTGACACAATATACTATCTGGTTGGTCTGTGGAGTAAATGTGACACAATATACTGTCTGGTTGGTCTGTAGAGTAAATGTGACACAATATACTATCTGGTTGGTCTGTGGAGTAAATGTGACACAATACACTGTCTGGTTGGTCTGTGGAGTAAATGTGACACAATACACTGTCTGGTTGGTCTGTAGAGTAAATGTGACACAATATACTGTCTGGTTGGTCTGTAGAGTAAATGTGACACAATATACTATCTGGTTGGTCTGTGGAGTAAATGTGACACAATACACTGTCTGGTTGGTCTGTAGAGTAAATGTGACACAATATACTGTCTGGTTGGTCTGTAGAGTAAATGTGACACAATACACTGTCTGGTTGGTCTGTAGAGTAAATGTGACACAATATACTATCTGGTTGGTCTGTGGAGTAAATGTGACACAATACACTGTCTGGTTGGTCTGTAGAGTAAATGTGACACAATATACTGTCTGGTTGGTCTGTAGAGTAAATGTGACACAATATATTATCTGATTGGTCTGTGGAGTAAATGTGACACAATACACTGTCTGGTTGGTCTGTGGAGTAAATGTGACACAATACACTGTCTGGTTGATCTGTAGAGTAAATGTGACACAATATACTGTCTGGATTGTCTTTGGAGTAAATATAAAACAATATACTGTCTGGTTGGTCTGTAGGGTAAATGTGAATAAATACACTGTCTGATTAGTCTGTAGAGTAAATGTGAATAAATACACTGTCTGATTGGTCTGTGGAGTAAATGTGAATAAATACACTGTCTGGTTGGTCTGTAGAGTAAATGTGAATTAATACACTGTCTGGTTGGTCTGTAGGGTAAATGTGAATAAATACACTGTCTGGTTGTTCTGTAGAGTAAATGTGAATAAATACACTGTCTGGTTGGTCTGTAGAGTAAATGTGAATAAATACACTGTCTGGTTGGTCTGTAGAGTAAATGTGAATAAATACACTGTCTGGTTGGTCTGTAGAGTAAATGTGAATAAATACACTGTCTGGTTGGTCTGTAGAGTAAATGTGACACAATATACTGTCTGGTTGGTCTGTGGAGTAAATGTGACACAATATACTGTCTGGTTGGTCTGTGAAGTAAATGTGACACAATATACTGTCTGGTTGGTCTGTGAAGTAAATGTGACACAATATACTGTCTGGATGGTCTGTGGATTAAATGTGACACAATATACTGTCTGGTTGGTCTGTGGAGTAAATGTGACACAATATACTGTCTGGTTGGTCTGTGGAGTAAATGTGACACAATATACTGTCTGGTTGGTCTGTAGCGTAAATGTGACACAATACACTGTCTGGTTGGTCTGTGGAGTAAATGTGACACAATATACTGTCTGGTTGGTCTGTGGAGTAAATGTGACACAATATACTGTCTGGTTGGTCTGTGGAGTAAATGTGACACAATACACTGTCTGGTTGGTCTGTAGAGTAAATGTGACACAATATACTGTCTGGTTGGTCTGTTGAGTAAATGTGACACAATATACTGTCTGGTTGGTCTGTGGAGTAAATGTGACACAATATACTGTCTGGTTGGTCTGTGGAGTAAATGTGACACAATGAACTATCTGGTTGGTAAGTGGAGTAAATGTGACACAATATACTCTCTAGTTGGTCTGTGGAGTAAATGTGACACAATATACTGTCTGGTTAGTCTGTAGAGTAAATGTGACACAATATACTATCTGGTTGGTCTGTGGAGTAAATGTGACACAATATACTGTCTGGTTGGTCTGTAGAGTAAATGTGACACAATATACTATCTGGTTGGTCTGTGGAGTAAATGTGACACAATACACTGTCTGGTTGGTCTGTGGAGTAAATGTGACACAATATACTGTCTGGTTGGTCTGTAGAGTAAATGTGACACAATATACTGTCTGGTTGGTCTGTAGAGTAAATGTGACACAATACACTGTCTGGTTGGTCTGTGGAGTAAATGTGACACAATACACTGTCTGGTTGATCTGTAGAGTAAATGTGACACAATATACTGTCTGGTTGCTCTGTAGAGTAAATGTGACACAATATACTGTCTGGTTGGTCTGTGGAGTAAATGTGACACAATATACTGTCTGGTTGGTCTGTAGAGTAAATGTGAATAAATATACTGTCTGGTTGCTCTGTAGAGTAAATGTGACACAATATACTGTCTGGATTGTCTTTGGAGTAAATATAAAACAATATACTGTCTGATTAGTCTGTAGAGTAAATGTGAATAAATACACTGTCTGATTGGTCTGTGGAGTAAATGTGAATAAATACACTGTCTGGTTGGTCTGTAGAGTAAATGTGAATAAATACACTGTCTGGTTGGTCTGTAGGGTAAATGTGAATAAATACACTGTCTGGTTGGTCTGTAGAGTAAATGTGAATAAATACACTGTCTGGTTGGTCTGTAGAGTAAATGTGAATAAATACACTGTCTGGTTGGTCTGTAGAGTAAATGTGAATAAATACACTGTCTGGTTGGTCTGTAGAGTAAATGTGAATAAATACACTGTCTGGTTGGTCTGTAGGGTAAATGTGAATAAATACACTGTCTGGTTGGTCTGCAGAGTAAATGTGAATAAATACACTGTCTGGTTGGTATGTAGGGTAAATGTGAATAAATACACTGTCTGGTTGGTCTGTAGAGTAAATGTGAATAAATACACTGTCTTGTTGGTCTGTAGGGTAAATGTTAAACAATATACTGTTTGTAATGAAAATGTAAATCAAAACCCAGTCTGATTGGCATTAATAAAAATTGACCATTAAACATTTTTGTTCGAAACTTACGATCTACTTCTTCCTGTTTTCGCAGAAGTTTAATATACAGCCTTTACATATATGTACATGTACAGAGAACTACCACAAACTTGGTTTAACATTCACGTACAATCATATTATAATTGTATTTCAAAATCCAGGCCACCTTTGCAATCAATGGCAGATTTGTACTTGCTTAAGATAGGAAAAGTTCGGTTCGTTTTAATTTCCTGGATGACTGTTGAAAATAAACAGTCCGACGCTGTTCGCTGGACGCATATTGATTTAATCGATCAACTAATGTTTGAGGGGTGGGGTGGGTGGGTGGGGTTTTGCTTAACTTTCCGAGCAAAAATGTTAAGTATTTATAAAATATTGAGGACAAAAAATGTGTGCAATAATTAAGTGCTGAATCTCCTTTTGCTGACGTTTATGCATTATGAACGCTTGGCGCATGCGTGCACATCCATGAAACGTGCCAGTGCTTTATAGACAATACGCTCTCCTGCGACGATATGAGTTCATAAAGCATGAACGTCGGCCAAATAAAACCCTTACATTTACATTTATCTAGTCGGTTAAGACAAGATTTGGGCTTATTGTTTAAAGGTAAACGTTCAACTCAGAACGTTCCGAAGTAATCTCAAACACGCAAGGCAATTCACTGTCATTCAACAGCCAGACGCTTACTTATGACAAGCCGATCCCATAAATCAAAGTTTGTTTATCGTTTGCTGATATAAATACATCACTGGAACAAAATTATAGTCATTACAGCAATTTCCAGATATACCTTCTTGAATGGTGTCTCCCAAATTGATTTTTGTAGAGTAAATGTGACACAATATACTGTCTGGATTGTCTTTGGAGTAAATATAAAACAATATACTGTCTGATTAGTCTGTAGAGTAAATGTGAATAAATACACTGTCTGATTGGTCTGTGGAGTAAATGTGAATAAATACACTGTCTGGTTGGTCTGTAGAGTAAATGTGAATAAATACACTGTCTGGTTGGTCTGTAGGGTAAATGTGAATAAATACACTGTCTGGTTGGTCTGTAGAGTAAATGTGAATAAATACACTGTCTGGTTGGTCTGTAGAGTAAATGTGAATAAATACACTGTCTGGTTGGTCTGTAGAGTAAATGTGAATAAATACACTGTCTGGTTGGTCTGTAGAGTAAATGTGAATAAATACACTGTCTGGTTGGTCTGTAGGGTAAATGTGAATAAATACACTGTCTGGTTGGTCTGCAGAGTAAATGTGAATAAATACACTGTCTGGTTGGTATGTAGGGTAAATGTGAATAAATACACTGTCTGGTTGGTCTGTAGAGTAAATGTGAATAAATACACTGTCTTGTTGGTCTGTAGGGTAAATGTTAAACAATATACTGTTTGTAATGAAAATGTAAATCAAAACCCAGTCTGATTGGCATTAATAAAAATTGACCATTAAACATTTTTGTTCGAAACTTACGATCTACTTCTTCCTGTTTTCGCAGAAGTTTAATATACAGCCTTTACATATATGTACATGTACAGAGAACTACCACAAACTTGGTTTAACATTCACGTACAATCATATTATAATTGTATTTCAAAATCCAGGCCACCTTTGCAATCAATGGCAGATTTGTACTTGCTTAAGATAGGAAAAGTTCGGTTCGTTTTAATTTCCTGGATGACTGTTGAAAATAAACAGTCCGACGCTGTTCGCTGGACGCATATTGATTTAATCGATCAACTAATGTTTGAGGGGTGGGGTGGGTGGGTGGGGTTTTGCTTAACTTTCCGAGCAAAAATGTTAAGTATTTATAAAATATTGAGGACAAAAAATGTGTGCAATAATTAAGTGCTGAATCTCCTTTTGCTGACGTTTATGCATTATGAACGCTTGGCGCATGCGTGCACATCCATGAAACGTGCCAGTGCTTTATAGACAATACGCTCTCCTGCGACGATATGAGTTCATAAAGCATGAACGTCGGCCAAATAAAACCCTTACATTTACATTTATCTAGTCGGTTAAGACAAGATTTGGGCTTATTGTTTAAAGGTAAACGTTCAACTCAGAACGTTCCGAAGTAATCTCAAACACGCAAGGCAATTCACTGTCATTCAACAGCCAGACGCTTACTTATGACAAGCCGATCCCATAAATCAAAGTTTGTTTATCGTTTGCTGATATAAATACATCACTGGAACAAAATTATAGTCATTACAGCAATTTCCAGATATACCTTCTTGAATGGTGTCTCCCAAATTGATTTTTGACTACCCCGAGTGAATAATTAAAATATAAAAAACAGCGGTTTCTGTTCTAAAGTTCATGTTGATGTCGGTCAAACCCCATACCCCTTACGTCGGTTATGTTTGGCTATGCTACAGTAACCATAGCCGTATTGAAAATCACGTGACCATATTGTAGATGATCCTAACGTATACCAATATTGGTGTCAATTTAAAATGTTCTGATTGACTTCATTTCCAAAGATTCTTATTCAAACTCACTCTTTGCTTAAAATAAAACAATTATGGTATGAACGTTTTTGTTTTAAAAAAGTTTTAAAATTTTATAATCTCGTTTAAATCTCGCTACTGATACCTTATGTCCTATTTTCTTAGTAGCGGCAAATGTTAGTTTAATATTGACAAGCTTCTCGGTCGTATAAACCGGGCAAACTCCTTATCACAGGTAGCTATTTTTATTCTGCCTAGGATACATGCTCTGAACCGTTTTTCATTTGAGAAGAAAGGCATTATTGATGTACAATTATACATTTAGGCCAAACTAGTAGCGCTAGAATCTAACCGTCAACTACTCAAGCTGGCATTTTAGGAGTTTGTCAAAACACCTCAGATAAGGCACTCAATGAGATCAATGGTTTATAATATATATAGCGCATGTGGAGGTCGAACAAACTTTGGTGGACAAGAAAAAGACTATTATTAGTTGTGTATCCCGCATCACCGGTAACTATAATTGTACACTATAGGAACGTGTTTCAGCGTCGAAGACGATATGTCCATTTGAGAATAAGGGGCGCCAATGGCCGAGCGGCTAGACGTGTAACTTTCCTGTGGTAACGCTCTCCAGTCTGGGTTCCCCAGTCACCAATAATTAGCTCGATGTCGTAAATATGTCCATAATTGTGTCGTTGCGATGTAACAAATTATTTGAGAATGTAATCAATGTCGATGTAAAATGTACCAAAGCAATGTCATCCAACTGCACTTCAGACTACCTTTTATGTACCAAAGCAATGTCATCCAACTGCACTTCAGACTACCTTTTATGTACCAAAGCAATGTCATTCAACTGCACTTCAGACTACCTTTTATGTACCAAAGCAATGTCATCCAACTGCACTTCAGACTACCTTTTATGTACCAAAGCAATGTCATCCAACTGCACTTCAGACTACCTTTTATGTACCAAAGCAATGTCATCCAACTGCACTTCAGACTACCTTTTGACAATTCAGAGGCAGTTTCTTCTTCTTGAGTAATATTTTCCCAACGACTTCAATATAAATAAGATTTCGGGAATTGAAAATTTAACTATGTCTGTAAGATTATTCCAGATTAAATGTGGTATCCGACAGTATCAAATAATCAAATAACTCACTTAAACCAGAAAAGATCTTGCGAAATGCTGCTCATTGATGCTAAAGATCAGTTTGAACATTAAAATTTAAATCCACATTCCTTATTGCAAACAGGTATTTCCTATCTGAGCCACGTTGCAGCAGAGGTAGCCATTTTTAGTTAGGAAAACCACGAGACAACTCCCTTTTGAAATTACGTATTATCGTCATCCGGGTAATCCTCTCTGACATCGGTGACTATTTAAAGAAGAGATCGCAATCGTGCTTTTGTATAGATTTGGAGTGATTGAACTTTTAGAGTGTTTTCATCGCGGTCTAAAAATGTAGGCAGAGTTGCAAACCGTCTTTCCTAATACATAAGTATAAGTTTATGAGGAATTTATGACTAATTTCTCCAAAGCAATGATAAGGTGTTGTTGCATGTATTTGATATAGGCAAACTGTCAAATAGCACCTTTAAAGAATCAGTAACAAACTTTGATCAACTGAACAATCAGCATGTGACAAAGACCAACGCCAATGACGGCTTGTCCTTACCCGCTTTAGTACATAAAGGCGTCTGCCAAACTCCACTCTCTAGGCATGTTATGAATGAAAGGGAAGTTGTGTATCCCCTATCACAGGTCACTGTTGCTCTACTGCCATAGGTACTTGTTCCCGTCTCCAAGACAGCATGTCCATTTAGGAAGTTTGGCAGTGTAGATGTACAATCTTTAAAGACAAAGTAATCGCATTTCACGCAGAAATAAAAGCGCTTGTTAGGAATTTCAGACTCATTTCATGGATAATCAAGTTAAAATTTAATAAAGAGAGAGAGACACAGAAAAAGAGACAGACAGACAGACAGACAGACAGACAGACAGACAGACAGACAGACAGACAGACAAACAGACAGACAGACACAGACACAGACACAGAGAGAGACACAGAGAGAGACATACACAAAGAGAGACAGAGAGAGACACAGAGAGAGACAGAGAGAGAAAGAGAGAGAGAGCGATTCTAGAAAAATTAACCTTTTCCAAATTTTCACTGGATCTCCCCAGGAATTATTACAATGTTTGCCAAACAATCAATTGAACATAATGCAAACCCCACAAATGAAGGTTTTCTAATAATACTTTGTTACAACTTCAATGTACCTCAGATTTACTTGTCGTAATTAATAGTGTGTTTATATAAGTTAGTAATGCTATCCTTAAGAATTCAACGTAACTAAGATTTACGACCAGCACATTACAAATCAAGCTTCTTTTTTGTTTAATAAATATTATACATAAGTTATACATAAGTTAATATTGTCTTCCTTAAGACTTTAATTTAACTCCGATTTACCACCAAGACATTTCACAATCAGTTTCTCTTTGTCGTTATTAATATTATGTATACAAATACATCAGTCAACACTATCTTCCTCAAGACTTCAATGTAAATCTGATTTACGGCCAAGATATTTCACGAACAGTTTCTCATTTTAGTAATTAAAATCGTGCATAAATAAAATAGCAGTTATTTTCCTAAAGTCTTGAATCTAAATCCGATTACTGAAGTTGAAACATTTTAAAAGAAGTCTGAATGATTAAGATGTATCATCCTACAATATTTACACAATTTAGACAATTGCCAAATTACAGAGAAGGCAAACAGCGCGGCAAATGACACACGTTCTTACCTACTAAAGTACAAGTAGGGGTCGGCCAAACTCCACTTCCTGGACAAGAAATTGATTTAGTATTAGTTTTGTATCCCGTATCGCAGGTTACAGTAGCTGTACTACCATAGGTACTTGTTCCAGCGTCCAAGGCAACATGTCCATTTGAGATTGTAGGCAGTCTTGATGTACAATCTAAAAAAATAATGACATTAAATTGAACATTAAACTTATCATTTTGATATTTCAAAATTTGTCTAATTTTTGTCGCATATCCAGTATCCATTGGATAAAACATACTTCCTTGTATTCTTCATTGAATATAATATTTTCAGAGTTTAACATTTGTTAAGGGATCTATTAGCTTTATACTGCATTATCAGTGCCATTATGTACGATTTTGGACAATTAAACAATAAAACTGTAGGCAAACAAAGCGCCATTCCTTAGAACGCTTCTCTTTACCCATTATAGTAAAAGATCGACATTTTGTTTTATAAATCCAAATAGTTTCGTTTAAACGTTTAGCTATTAGTTTTGTCATTAAGGAAAATTACATAATGCAAACTCACCCACCAATTGCAATCTTTTTCTATCTAAAGTATGTATATACCAGTCCGCCAAGTGGCTAGCATCCTAAGGTGGAACTAAATATCTTCTGGATCATAAAACATGTTTCCTGTGTTGCATCCATTGAAAACACACTGTGATGAAATCAATACGCTCAAGACTGAGTTTGCTTACCAACATTTGTGCATGTGGGGGTCTGCCAAACTCCACTCTCGAGGCATGTTATGGATGAAAGGGAAGTTGTGTATCCCCTATCACAGGTCACTGTTGCTCTACTGTCATAGGTACTTGTTCCCGTCTCCAAAACAGCATGTCCATTTAGAAAGTTTGGCAGTCTAGATGTACAATCTTTAAAGACAAAGTAATCGCATATCACGCAGAAATAAAAGCACTTGTTAGGAATTTCTGACTCATTTCATGGTTATTCAAGTAAATATTTAATAAAGAGAGAGAAACACAGAAAGAGAGACAGACAGACAGACAGACAGACAAACAAACAGAGAGTGACACAGAGACACACAGAGAGACACACAGAGAGACATACACAAAGAGACACAGAGAGAGACACACAGAGAGACACACAGAGAGAAAGAGAGAGAGATTCTAGAAAAATTAACCTTTTCCATATTTTCACTGGATCTCCCTAGGAATTATCACAATGTTTGCCAAACAATCAATTGAACATAATGCAAACCCCGCAAATGACGGTTTTCTAGTAATACTTTGTTACAACTTCAATGTACCTCAGATTTACTTGTCGTAATTAATAGTGTGTATATATAAGTTAGTAATGCCATCCTTAAGAATTCAACGTAACTTAGATTTACGACAAGCACATTACACATCAAGCTTCTTTTTTGTTTAATTAATATTATGTATATATAAGTTAATAATGTCTTCCTTAAGGCGTTAATGTAACTCAGATTTACGGCCAAGACATTTTACAATCAGTTTCTTTTTTGTCCTAATTAATATTATGTACACTGTTACATCAGTTAACACTATCTTCCTCAAGACTTCAATGTAGCTTAGATTAACGGCCAATACATATCACGACCAGTTCCTCATTGTGGTAATTAATTTCGTGTATACATTAAATAGTAATCATTTATCTAAAGTCTTGAATCGAAATCCGATTACTGAAGTTGAAACATTTTAACAGAAGCTAAATTATTAAGCTGTATCAACCTAGAATATTTACAAAATTTAGAAAATTGACCAATTACAGAGAAGGCAAACAGCACGGCAAATGACACACGTTCTTACCCACTAAAGTACAAGTAGGGGTCGGCCAAACTCCACTTCCTGGACAAGAAATTGATTTAGTATTAGTTTTGTATCCCGTATCGCAGGTCACAGTAGCTGTACTACCATAGGTACTTGTTCCAGCGTCCAAGGCAACATGTCCATTTGAGATTTTAGGCAGTCTTGATGTACAATCTAAAAAAATAATGACATTAAATTGAACATTAAACTAATCATTTTGATATTTCAGAATTTGTCTATTTTTTGTCGCATATCCAGTATCCATTGGATAAAACATACTTTCTTGCATTCTTCGTTGAATATAATATTTTCGGAGTTTAACATTTGTTAAGGGACCTGTTAGATTTATACTACATTATCAGTGTCATTATGTACGATTTTAGACAATTAAACAATAAAACTGTAGGCAAACAAAGCACCATTCCTTAGAACGCTTCTCTTTACCCATTACAGTAAAAGATCGACATTTTGTTTTATAAATCCGATTAGTTTCGTTTAAACGTTTAGCTATTAGTTTTGTCATTAAGGAAACTTACATAATGCAAACTCACCCACCAATGGCAATCTTTTTCTATCTAAAGTATGTATATACCAGTCCGCCAAGTGGCTACCATCCTAAGGTGGAACTATCTTCTGGATCATAAAACATGTTTCCTGTGTTGCATCCATTGAAAACACACTGTGATGAAATCAATACGCTCAAGACTGCGTTTGCTTACCAACATTTGTGCATGAGGGGGTCTGCCAAACTCCACTCTCGAGGCATGTTATGGATGAAGTGGAAGTTGTGTATCCCATATCACAGGTCACTGTTGCTCTACTGCCATAGGTACTTGTTCCCGTCTCCAAGACAGCATGTCCATTTAGGAAGTTTGGCAGTGTAGATGTACAATCTTTAAAGACAAAGTAATCGCATATCACGCAGAAATAAAAGCACTTGTTAGGAATTTCAGACTCATTCCATGGTTAATCCAGTTAATAATAATTTAATAAAGAGAGAGAGACACAGAAAGAGAGACAGACAGACAGACAGACAGACAAACAAACAAACGGACAGACAGACAGAGACAGAGACACAGAGAGAGACACAGAGAGAGACATACACAAAGAGAGACAGAGAGAGACACATAGAGAGAGACACAGAGAGAAAGAGAGAGAGATTCTAGAAAAATTAACCTCTTCCATATTTTCACTGGATCTCCCTAGGAATTATTACAATGTTTGCCAAACAATCAAGTGAACATAATGCAAACCCCGCAAATGAAGGTTTTCTAGTAATACTTTGTTACAACTTCATTGTACCTCAAATTTACTTGTCGTAATTAATAGTGTGTCAACGTAACTAAGATTTACTACCAGCACATTACACATCAAGTTTCTCTTAGTTCTAATTAATATTATATATAAATAAGTTAATAATGTCTTCCTTAAGACGTCAACGTAACTCAGATGTACGACCAAGACATTTCACAATCAGTTTCTCTTTGTCGTTATTAATATTATATATACTGTTACCTCATTCAATACCATCTTCCTCAAGACTTCAATGTAACTCAGATTTGCGGCCAAGACATTTCACGATCAGATTCTCGTTGTGGTAATTGATATCGTTTATAAATAAAATAGCAGTTATTTTTCAAAATTCGTGAATCTGAATTAGATTTCTGAAGTTGAAATATTTTATCACGGGTCTGAATGATTAAGCTGTATCATCCTAGAATATTTACAAAATCTAGACGATTGACCAATTACAGAGAAGGCAATCAGCACGGCAAATGACACACGTTCTTACCCACTAAATTACAAGTAGGGGTCGGCCAAACTCCACTTCCTGGACAAGAAATTGATTTAGTATTTGTTTTGTATCCCGTATCGCAGGTCACAGTAGCTGAACTACCATAGGTACTTGTTCCAGCGTCCAAGGCAACATGTCCATTTGAGAGTGTAGGCAATGTTGATGTACAATCTAAAAAAATAATGACATTAAATTGAACAATAAACTTATCATTTTGATATTTTAGAATTTGTCTAATTTTTGTCGCATATCCAGTATCCATTGGATAAAACATACTTTCTTGCATTCTTCATTGAATATAATATTTTCGGAGTTTAACATTTTTTAAGGGACCTATTAGATTTATACTGCATTATCAGTGCCATTATGTACGATTTTAGACAATTAAACAATAAAACTGTAGGCAAACAAAGCGCCATTCCTTAGAACGCTTCTCTTTACCCATTACAGTAAAAGATCGACATTTTGTTTTATAAATCCGATTAGTTTCGTTTAAACGTTTAGCTATTAGTTTTGTCATTAAGGAAACTTACATAATGCAAACTCACCCACCAATAACAATATTTTTCTATCTACAGTATGTATATACCAGTCCGCCAAGTGGCTAGCATCCTAAGGTGGAAGTAACAATCTTCTAAGTCATAAAACATGTTTCTTGTATTGCATCCATTGAAAACACACTGTGATAAAACAATATGTTCAAGACTGCGTTTGCTTACCAACATTTGTGCATGTGGGGGTCTGCCAAACTCCACTCTCGAGGCATGTTATGGATGAAAGGGAAGTTGTGTATCCCCTATCACAGGTCACTGTTGCTCTACTGCCATAGGTACTTGTTCCCGTCTCCAAGACAGCATGTCCATTTAGAAAGTTTGGCAGTCTAGATGTACAATCTATAAAGACAAAGTAATCCCATTTAACGCAAGAATAAAAACTCTTCTTAGGAATTCCAGACTTATTCTATCACTAATCAAGTTAATATTCAAAGAGAAGGATAGCGATATATATATATATATATATATATATATATATATATATATATATATATATATATATATATATATATATATATATATATATATATATATATATACAGAGAGAGAGAGAGAGAGATAAAGAGAGAGAGAGAGAGAGAGAGAGAGAGATTTAGGAAAGTTTATGTAACCTCTTTCAGTTTTTCGCTGAATCTCCTTACGAATTATTACAATGTTTGCAAAACAAACAATTTAACATAATGCAACACCCCACCCTTGACGGTTTGCTAGTAATACTGTGTTACAACTTTAATGTACATCATATTTACTACAAGACATTTCACAATGAGTTTGTCTATGTCGTAATTAATATTGTATGTTTATATAAGTTAGTAATGCCATCCTTAACAATTCAACGTAACTTAGATTTACGACCAACACATTACACATCCAGTTTCTCTTAGTTCTAATTAATATTATGTATATATAAGTTAATAATGTCTTCCTTAAGACGTCAATGTAACTCACATTTACGGCCAAGACATTTTACAATCAGTTTCTTTTTTGTCCTAATTAATATTATGTACACTTCTAGATCAGTTAACACTATTTTCCTCAAGTCTTCAATGTAACTCAGATTACCGGCCAATACATTTCACGACCAGTTTCTCATTGTGGTAATTAATTTCGTTTATAAATTTAATAGTAATTATTTATCTAATGTCTTGAATCTAAATCCGATTACTGAAGTTGAAACATTTTATTAGGGGCGTGAATTATTAAGCTGTATCAACCTAGAATATTTACACAATTTAGACAATTGACCAATTACAGAGAAGGCAAACATCACGGCAAATGACATACGTTCTTACCCACTAAATTACATGAAGGGGTCGGCCAAACTCCACTTCCTGGACAAGAAATTGATTTAGTATTAGTTTTGTATCCCGTATCGCAGGTCACAGTAGCTGTACTACCATAGGTACTTGTTCCAGCGTCCAAGGCAACATGTCCATTTGAGATTGTAGGCAGTCTTGATGTACAATCTAAAAGAAATAATGACATTAAATTGAACATTAAACTAATCATTTTGATATTTCAGAATTTGTCTATTTTTTGTCGCATATCCAGTATCCATTGGATAAAACATACTTTCTTTCATTCTTCATTGAATATAATATTTTCGGAGTTTAACATTTAATAAGCGACCTATAAGACTTATACTGCATCATCAGTGCCATTATGTACGATTTTGGACAATTAAACAATACAACTCTAGGCAAACAAAGCACCATTCCTTAGGACGCTTCTCTTTACCCATTATATTAAAAGATCGACATTTTGATTTATAAATCCGATTAGTTTCGTTTAAACGTTTAGCTATTAGTTTTGTCATTAAGGAAACTTACATAATGCAAACTCACCCACCAATCGCAATCTTGTTCTATCTAAAGTATGTATATACCAGTCCGCCAAGTGGCTAGCATTCTAAGGTGGAACTATCTTCTGGATCATAAAACATGTTGCCTGTGTTGCATCCATTGAAAACACACTGTGATGAAAACAATACGCTCAAGACTGCGTTTGCTTACCAACATTTGTGCATGTGGGGGTCTGCCAAACTCCACTCTCGAGGCATGTTATGGATGAAAGGGAAGTTGTGTATCCCCTATCACATGTCACTGTTGCTCTACTGCCATAGGTACTTGTTCCCGTCTCCAAGACAGCATGTCCATTTAGAAAGTTTGGCAGTCTAGATGTACAATCTACAAAGACAAAGTAATCCCATTTTAACGCAAGAATAAAAACACTTGTTAGGAATTCCAGACTCATTCTATGATTAATCAAGTTAATATTCAAAGAGATAAATAGCGATATATATATATATATATATATATATATATATATAGAGAGAGAGAGAGAGAGAGAGAGAGAGAGAGAGAGAGAGAGAGAGAGAGAGAGAGAGAGAGAGAGAGAGAGAGAGAGAGACACACACACACACACACACACACACAAACACACACAGTCAGAGAGAAAGAGAGATTTTAGGAAAGTTTTTAAACCTCTTTCAGATTTTCGCTGGATCTCCTTACGAATTATTACAATGTTTGCCAAACAAACAATTTAACATAATGCACCCCCACCCATGACGGTTTACTAGTAGTACTGTGTTACAACTTTAATGTACATCATATTTACTACAAGACATTTCACAATGAGTTTGTCTTTGTCGTAATTAATATTGTGTATTTATATAAGTTAGTAATGCCATTCTTAACAATTCAACGTAACTTAGATTTACGACCAACACATTACACATCCAGTTTCTCTTAGTTCTAATTAATATTATGTATATATAAGTTAATAATGTCTTTCTTAAGACGTTAATGTAACTCAAATTTTCGGCCAAGACATTTCACAATCAGTTTCTTTTTTGTCCTAATTAACATTATGTACACTGCTAGATCAGTTAACACTATCTTCCTCAAGACTTCAATGTAACTCAGATTAACGGCTAATACATTTCACGACCAGTTCCTCATTCTGGTAAATAATTTCGTGTATACATTAAATAGTAATTATTTATCTAAATCCGATTACTGAAGTTGAAACATTTTAACAGGGGTCTGAATTATTAAGCTGTATCAACCTAGAATATTTACAAAATTTAGAAAATTGACCATTTACAGAGAAGGCAAATAGCACGGAAAATGACACATGTTCTTACCCACTAAAGTACAAGTAGGGATCGGCCAAACTCCACTTCCTGGACAAGAAATTGATTTAGTATTAGTTTTGTATCCCGTATCGCAGGTCACAGTAGCTGAACTACCATAGGTACTTGTTCCAGCGTCCAACTTAACATGTCCATTTGAGATTGTAGGCAGTCTTGATGTACAATCTAAAAAAATAATGACATTAAATTGAATATTAAACTTATCATTTTGAGATTTCAGAATTTGTCTAATTTTTTGTCGCATATCCAGTATCCATTGGATAAAACATACTTTCTTTCATTCTTCATTGAATATAATATTTTCGGAGTTTAACATTTGTAAAGGGACCTATTAGATTTATACTGCATTATCAGTGTCATTATGTACGATATTGGACAATTTAACAATAAAACTGTAGGCAAACAAAGCACCATTCCTTAGAACGCTTCTCTTTATCCATTATAGTAAAAGACCGACATTTTGTTTTATAAATCCGATTAGTTTCGTTTAAACGTTTAGCTATTAGTTTTTTCATTAAGTAACCATACATAATGCAAACTCACCCACCAATGGCAATCTTTTTCTATCTAGGGTATGTATATACCAGTCCGCCAAGTGGCTAGCATCCTAAGGTGGAAATAACGATCTTCTGGATCATAAAACATGTTTCCTGTGTTGCATCCATTGAAAACACACTATGATGAAAACAATACGCTCAAGACTGCGTTTGCTTACCAACATTTGTGCATGTGGGAGTCTGCCAAACTCCACTCTCGAGGCATGTTATGGATGAAATGGAACTTGTGTATCCCCTATCACAGGTCACTGTTGCTTTACTGCCATAGGTACTTGATCCCGTCTCCAAGACAGCATGTCCATTTAGAAAGTTTGGCAGTCTAGATGTACAATCTACAAAGACAAAGTAATCCCATTAAACGCAAGAATAAAAACAAAACACTTGTTAGGCATTTCAGACTTATGTTAGGGATAATCGAGTTAATATTCAGAAAGAAAGAGATCGAGAGAGAGAGAGAGAGAGAGAGAGAGAGAGAGAGAGAGAGAGAGAGAGAGAGAGAGAGAGAGAGAGAGAGAGAGAGATTCTAGTAAATTTAACCTCTTCCAATTTTCACTGGATTTCCTGAGGAATTATTTCAATGTTTGCAAAACAATTTAACATAATACAAACCCCGCCAATGACGGGTTTCTATTAATATTTTGTTACAATATCAATGTGCCTCAGATTTACTAACAAGACATTTCTAAATGATTTTGTTTTTGTCATAATTGTTATTGTCTATACATAAGTTAATAATGACATCCTTAAGAATTCAACGTAACTCAGATTCACGATCAGTACATTGGTTAAAAACGCAAAAAACGGCAAACACTACGCCAAGTGTGAGATGACCTACCCACTAAAGTACAAGTAGGAATCGGCCAAACTCCACTTCCTGGACAAGAAATTGATTTAGTATTAGTTTTGTATCCCGTATCGCAGGTGACAGTAGCTGTACTACCATAGGTACTTGTTCCAGCGTCCAAGGCAACATGTCCATTTGAGAGTGTAGGCAGTGTTGATGTACAATCTAAAAAAAACAATGACATTCAATTAAAAATTAAACTAACAAGTTTGATATTGCAGAATATGTCTTTTTTCGCATGTTCGGTATGGATTGGATGAACCATACTTTCTTGCAGTCTTCATTGCATATAATATTTTCGGAGTTTAACATTTGTTAAGAAACCAATTAGATTTAATTTGGACCAGGATTGTCATTATGTACGAATTTGGACAATTAAACAATAAATCAATAAGCAAGCAAAAAAAACATCCTTTAGAACGCTTGTCCTGATCCATTTTAGTACAAGATCGACATTTTGGTTTATAAATCCGATCAGTTTCGTTTATACTTTTAACTGTTGAGTTTGTCATTGAGGAAACTTGTCTCAGATCGAGAGAGAAAGAGAGAGAGAGAGAGAGGGGGGAGACAGACAGACAGACAGAGACAGAGACAGAGAGAGACAGACAGACAGACAGACAGACAGACAGAGACAGAGAGAGAAAGAGAATAGACAGAGAGAGACAGACAGAGAGAGAGAAAAAGAGACAGAGAGAGACAGACAGACAGACAGAGACACAGAGAGAGGCAGAGAGAGACAGATAGAAAGACAGACAGACAGACAGACAGACAGAGACAGAGAGAGAGACAGACAGACAGACAGACAGAGACAGAGAGAGAGAGAGATAGAAAGATTCTAGGAAATTTAACCTCTTCCAATTTTCGCTGTATTTCCTTAGAAATTATTTCAATGTTTGCCAAACAATTTAACATAATGCAAACCCCGCCAATTACGGGTTTCTATTAATACTTTGTTGCCACTACAGTGCATCTTAGACTTACTAACAAGACATTTCTCAATGATTTTGTTTTTGTCATAATATTATTATGTATACATATGTTGATAATGACATCCTTAAAAATTTTACGTTACTCTGATTCACGACCAAGACACTGGTTTACAAACGCTAAAACGGCAAACACTACGCCAAGTGAGAGATGACCTACCCAATATAGTACAAGTAGGAATAGGCCAAACTCCACTTCCTGGACAAGAAATTGATTTAGTATTAGTTTTGTATCCCGTATCGCAGGTCACAGTAGCTGTACTACCATAGGTACTTGTTCCAGCGTCCAACACAACATGTCCATTTGAGATTGTAGGCAGTCTTGATGAACAATCTAAAAAAAATAATGACATTCAATTGAACATTAAACTAATCATTTTGATATTTCCGAATGCGTCTGAACGTTAATATATTTTAATCATCTGGTGATAAACATACTTTCCTGCAGCCTTCATTGCATATAATATTTTCGGAGTTTGTTAAGGTACCTGTTAGATTTATACTAGATTATCAGTGTCATTAATATACGATTAAACAGTAGGCAAAAGCCACCATCCCTTTGATCACTTTTTCTTACCCACTTTAGTACGTAGTTTGCTTTGTAAATTCGATGAGCTTCGTTTAAATGTTTAATTATGTGGTTATACCCTTTAGGAAGCAAACACACTCAACAATGCCAATCTTCTATTACCTAAAACATGTAGGAGTAGCCAAGTAATAATCATACTTAAATTATATTTGCTATCTTCTAGATTATAGAATAGTTTTTCTGCTCTGTATCCATTGAAAAACAAACTTGATCTAAACAATAACCTCATAATTGCTGTTGCTTACCAATATTTGTGCATGTAGGGGTCGACCAAACACCACTTTCTGGACATATTAAAGTCGTATTGGTAGTTGAGTAGCCCGTATCACAGGTCACTGTTGCTGTACTACCGTAGGTACTTTTTCCAGTGTCCAAGACCACGTGTCCATTTAAGAAGGTAGGCAGTGTAGATGTACAATCTACAAAGACAATGCCATCATTTTTACTTTAGAATCCCTAGTTTATTATTTCAGAATCAATTCCTGATGGCTATTGCTGCTGTAATTAATATTAAGTATACTCTTTATATTAATAACTACCTTTTAGTACTGCATGTATAATATAATTTCGGTACAATACATTTGAAAGGGTCGCGTTATGTGTATAAGGTATTTCGGATTACCTGAGTCTCTTTCTTTTGTTATTTTGTCAACTGAACAATCAAACTTGAACCAAACACCACTGCCAATTAACGTGCTTTCTTACCTACTATGGTACATGTAGGAATAGGCCAAACTCCACTTGATGGACAGGAAATAGACGAAGTGTTAGTTGTGTATCCCGTGCTACAGTTTACTGTAGCTGTACTTCCATATGAACTTGTCCCTGTGTCTAAGCCAGCAAAACCACTCGAGAGAGTAGGCGGAGTCAAACTACAGTCTGTAAAGCAATTGTTTTTTATTTATTTTTACAACAAAAAAACTTTTTGCTTTTATAACGGTTCACAACAGTGTATATGGCTTATTTCGTACATATTTTAAAGTCCTTATTTGCGGGATGTGAGAAAATTATGCTGGAAAGCCCAGTGTACTCGGTTTATACGTTAATACATGTTGTTCAATACTTTAATGCACATACCTTATGCTAATTAAATTCGAACTGCTGTAAACTGCATTTGAATAATGCTATCAGTTTTCTTACAAGCTTATCCACCAAAAAAACTCATCACCAAAAAGAAAAACTCATCCGATGATATTTCATAACACGAACAGTTTCTACCGGACGCCATCAGTTGAGCTCAGAAAACTGCAAAAGACACCGGTCATAAAAACAGCATTCATTATTCCTTACATGTCGAAAGTCAACAGTGGTGTTTATGCTTGATCTAAAGTATTTAAATATAAATAATACGTCTATTTTAATGAGTTCCAGTCTTGTCATTACAACTTATATAATATACATATACAGTATGTAACTTTTTTCTATAAATAAATTTCCAATTGTAATGAAACAAAAAATAGTTCCTGCTTTACTTTATGCAACAACAAAACATAATCAAATAAAGAAACCCTATAGCATGTTAATAGGTAAGGCACTACTACTTTATAATTAAACAAAACAGTGTGATAAAATAAAACAAAAACGAACATGATTTAGAAAATTCGCAATAAATTGTTTCAATCGCACCTGGAGATTTGCACGTCAGATTCTTCAGCGACCATTCTCCGTTAGCCATACAAGTTGATATTTCTGATACACTCTCATTCATTGTACACGTGTATTTGATCCTTGACCCCACGAGTCCAAGGTTTCCGGATATAAACGTGTCGTTCAACTGTGGAGGACTGGGGCATTCTGTTTATTAACAAATGTATCGGATCAAATGTCATGAGCAATGTACTAAAAACAAAAAATAAGCGTCATGTCAATGAATACGTATATTTTTCTTGTTCAAAGATAGTTTACAATTGAATTTGAAGATACAACCTTTCATAAAAAAAGACATTGGCACACTTACCCACTACAATAACCACGCTTTCTATAACGTATTTTTCGATAAAAAAATTGCGTTTTCGACCCAAAGCATTCCGTGTTAAGATATGACATAATAAGATACGACATAACATTATCAGATTTGTTAATGCAATCGTGTACAAAAACTCTCACAAGAACTCATTTCGTTTTTTAGTGACAGTAATTAAAAAGGCATAGCAAAGACAAACAAATCAGAAACAACTTTGTATTCATAGTCGTAATTAACTTTGATGAAATATATCATAAATGTGAATGTGAGTTTTAACTTGATATTAGAAGAAAAAGAAGCAAGCCACGATGCAACGGTTAAAAGAATATAACCTTTTAGGGCAATAAAGCGATAGATTAAAACTAGACGAATCAAATTCTGTAAAATGAAATTAATTGATAAAGATGGTGAAAACAATGTATTAGTTTGAACCGCTCGATTAACCATTACTACGTAAATATACAAACACACATGTTTCAAAGTAAATTCAGTTTTAAATACCATTGGTGCGCATTTGAAAATGCAGCAACTTATCTAAAAAAGTACACAATTGGAGAGAAAATCTAAAGACAAAATAATATAAAGTCATTTTTACCTACCTCTGATTTCACACGAGGCACCGTATACATTGAGGAGGCATACTTCAACATCGGAACACAGGCCACACTCCGGAACATGGGTCTAGTCGGAGAATAAAACAAATATGATATCGCTGTTATTCCCGGCAGTATTAAATAAACGTTTCTAATAAAACCCGCGAGGCAATAAACTGTAAATATGCATGTTTCAAACATGCCGTTATGCCGTCTATAATCAACAGAAGTTAAACTGCCGCGTATAATGTACCGTTTTTCCTATGAGTTTTTTTTTTCAGAATTTCGTAGTCTTCGCCTCATAAATTTCTACTTACAACTGTTACCCAATTCTTTATAATACTCTTGTTTTGTTTTCGTTTTAGTTTTGTTTTAGCTTGTTGTTTTTAAAAAACATCGCAGTGACAAGTTATGGTACACCTGCTTTGGTGGAGAAACACCCCCAGACAAACGAATGGTGTGAGGCTATGCAGTCAGAATACAGATACAAATCAGCAGTTCTTCCACTACAACACGGATGCCCCATTGGTATCTATTTATTATCTATTGGAAATGTGTTAGCTTTCTGAACATATAAACAAATCCAACAACCTTAAATAGATAATAGGTGTAAAAACTTAAACCTTGTACCCTTCCGACAAATAACAACAGAGCAATTAAAGACAATTTGGCGTTCCGCAGCAAAGTAGTTGTGAGGCATCACTTAAACAATTGGTGTTTCTGACACCTGTCCGTGTGTTCGCTCATCATTTTAAGGTGATACTTTTACATCTTAATTGTCAAATATTGCGTTTCTTTACTGTTTAATCATTTACTGACAGTCAAATCAAATAAATGGTAACAGAGTCTACAAAATTCCTGGTACAAACCTCATACAGATCGTTTCATCGAATATATATATCAAATACCTATTTGCATGTTATCCTATAGTTCAATCTTACACAAAAAAACAGTTATACTATTCTTTGTTGAATAAACAATTTTAATTTTAATTAATTAGAAACTATCATTTTGCTATGTACATGTCCAGAAATTATAACATTTTATTTTCAGTTGAATTATTATTTTTAAGTACAAAAAATCACTCCTTAGATGCATTGGCTTGAACAAAACGTAAAATAATTTAATTAGAAAAGAAGATATTCAAAACGAAACAGAAATTTTTACAGGAAGAAGTTTGCAATAGTGACACGATTATGGACGTTATTTGTAAATACCCCACCTCCATTGTCACTTATACACTTCACTGACACTTTACAAACAATATCACCAGCAATTTTCTATTCTGTGTTCAAGTTTCTCTTTTGCTTCGCACTTGCGTTGATTTGATGGTTTGAAAATAAATCATTGTTAATAGAAACATCGACGGGTATACATGTTAGTGGCAGGATAATAATGCATTATATTTAATGAATAATATTAATAAATATTAAATGATTATTTGCACGTTAAAGTATTTTACTCGAACATAACACCAAGTGATCGTTATGACATACCTGGGTCAAGTTTATTTTTTCTACATAAACAAATCCAGTAGCGTTTTCCCATGTGACGTCCTGCGACCCAAAATGTTCAACGTTAAGGTAACACAGTTTCTTCAGATGGGCATACGTCACCGAGCAGCACGTGGCGCGTGACAAACACTTATCTGCGCATGCGTCCAGTGACACTGCATCCGTTATTATCGTCGACCAGTTTGTAAGCATTCTTAAATTAAAAGTTGGTGACGTCATCATTTTACGTCGAGCATTTAATGAATATGACGTCGATATATCGGCACGAATCCAAGCGAAGCAGGACATCACACAAACAAAACAAAACAAGAAAGGTATTTTGATGACAGCGAAGAACATGATAGATGAGGGCAGTCAGCAGACATAACACTAGTTGAATCATTTGAAAAACTGAGCGAGTAACTAACTCGATGAAGAAATCCAACAGATTTCTACGATAGAGCATAAAGGTCTCTATTCCTTTGATTTTGCGTGTTTGTTGAATACATCATCCCATCAATAATCGTTTCGCCCTCCGGGGATGGTGTCCAATGGGTACATAGGTGACCTGGAAATGGTCTCCCTTGTAAGTTAATAACCGAGGTATTCCTAACAGTAGGTAGGTCATTTTATTTGGAATTCTTGGACTTTATCGCTTGTTCTTTTGAAGATATTGCAATTACAAACAGTGAAATTTCTTACTTTTGCATAAATATAAGCTTAAAATCTCTTATAGAGATATGTTATTTAAAAAGGTAGATTGAGGTGTTTGTAGATGATGGGTAACTTGTGTATCACAAGAGAGGCAGAAAAGTCAACATACACTCCAAAGGGCACAACATAAAAACCGAGTAAAGCGAATAAAAGGACCATCCAGTATTTAGGTATTACTCAGAGGAGACAATTCATTAATGTATCTCATTGAAGAAAATATAGGACTGCGTGCACTGTGGATAGCATGCCTAGATCACATGACTTAAAGTCGCTTCACTTACAGTGTGCTGCCAACGGGTTTACCAGTTGTGAAACTTCCCTTATATTTACTTAAGTGTACGCATGGAAGCTTAAGCAGGCCACTACAATGTCTAAGAGATTAGTTTGTCGCGGCCCGGATATGAAACCGGGTCCTTCGTACCTGGAATCGACACTCTAGGAATTGCGCGTCAATGTCCGTTTTGACTTTTATTTGGTTTATCGTAACATAAAGCCCATAAACTCGCATACACATCTTTCATCAATGGAAACCCATTCTTAGACGTCTGTTAATTTTTATCACGATCATTGGCATCGTCAGCAAAACAGCATAAATCCAAAGAAAGCGAATCAAATAGTGGCAGAGAAACTCTTCCATAGTTTAATTGAACTTGTAGTATTTCAACATATTGGCAGGCTTTAATAGAACAACCGGTCGCAATAATGCTTTTAATAAATTATTCTCTTTTCATGCTTCATGATATTTATTTACAAAAGGATTTCATCTGAAACCAATTAAGTGACCATATCTTCGATCAATATAACTTGCTGCTGGCAGAGGGGCTTTTCTTATATATGGTAAGAGGCATTGGCTACGTTCATATTGATAATAGCGTTATTTGTCAAATGCTTTAAAGAAAGTATTAACGGACCTGGTAGCGCAATTGGTACAGCGTCGGCTCTAGGTACGGGTGGCCCAGGGTTTGAACCCGGGCAGCGACACACCTAAGTCGTAAAAATTATAGTGGTATAGCTCCCTTGCTAGCGCTCAAGAAGCAAATACAATGGTATTTCCACGACTGGTTAGCCCGGTGTCAAGATAATTTGACTGGGTGTGGTATCATGGCAGGAATTCACGGCATGCTATAATTCACAGTGAAGGCAGAACTATATCTGCGCAAGTGGACATCGTCACTAGATAAATGAAATAATGTTGGTGAGCCGATAAACCCAATAAACAAAGTAAGTATCAATTAACGTTACTGTTGAAGTAACTTTTGTTATTTAAAGATGCCTCTTAACAACAGTGTCATACATTATTAAATCCAGTGTCATCAGTAAAAATGTGATCATCAAATTTGTTATCATTTCTTAAAACTATTGTACATCTTTCAGTTAAAAATAATATCATTGTCATCTATTTAAAATTAAACTCTCTTCTCCGGGTCTTATCAGTCGGTTGTAAATCTTGTTTAAAGCGTATGCTTTCTGCACCACCTTGAGTGTCTCACATCCGTGCCTTTTCTTGTTATGCTAATATTGTATTAATAAACCGCAAACTACCAGCTGTACGAGCAAAGTTGGAAAGGGAAGTAACCATAGAGTATTAATATAGAGGAAAATACGAGTTAGCTCTTTCGGTTCAAAACGAAAGTGCAAATGAAAAAAAAACAATTTCCAACGTTTGTTAAAAATGGGTGGGAAAGGATACGTTGTTTTCTTTATATAAAGAAACAGTTGTAGATTTTGAGACTGTGTTCATCGCTTTAGGCGAATTAATATATAATGTCGACTATATGACATGCAAAACAAACCAATTAGACTGACCTCGCCAACATGACCATAATTGGGTCGGTGTGATGTAAAATTTAAAAAAAGAAAGCTATTCAATTATTGGAACCAATTAAGAACAAGTTTTTATCTCTGAGCAACAACAATTTCAAAGGCTTGAAAAATGTTTTTCGAATAAACCTGTTCTCATGTTTTGGTTTGAACAATTGCCTAGACTATATCGGTAAATCAAACCAGGTCAATATCTATCAATTATTTGTCATTTTATTATTTTATATGATTTAATTTGGAGATTTAAAAAGCCAACAACATCTTTAACCTTTAACACAAAACTCTGCTGTCTTGATTAAGCTACTATCAAATCAACGTTTATCAAACTATAGTGTAGCGGTTTTGTTTATATTGTCAAATGAGTTATCCCTTAAAATGTATGCAAGCTTCGTTATCAGCGAGATATGTGTACATTATAACACTTTAAGATATTATGTTGAATCTAGCTTTCTTTATACATGTCGAGGATACGACTGCAGGATGTGCAGGTATATCTCTAAGGACTGAAAATAAATATCTCTATCACGTGATCAACTTTAGCAAATCACAAGAAATTTAGCAATCAAAAAATACCTTGGCAAAGATAACAGTCATGAAAAATTGTTCTGAGAGATACGTATTAGTGTACAATCCATAGCTAAAGCGGGATATTCTGGACTTTCGTGTAAGTTTTTCTCAAAACTGCACATTTATTATATAATGTGGATATTGTGAAGAAATAGTGTTACGACCGGACAAAACATTACTCCGCAACTGTGATGAATTTATATCAGCAAATACTTTGTTAGACTCCAATTTTGTACCTGTAATATCCTATTTGATACATTTTGCATTTATTCTAACAGAGAAGCAGCTCTGAAAAATTATTAGTCCCCTACCGGTGTTTACACCGGAGGGGACTATAGGTTTACCCTCCGTCCGTCATTCCGTCTGTATGTCTGTCTGTCTGTCTGTCTGTCTGTCTGTCTGTCTGTCTGTCCTTCTGTCTGTCTGTCTGTCTGTCTCTCTGTCCGCTAAAAATCTGGATCCTTTGAAAACTTAAAAACTATTAAAGCTAGGCGCATGAAACTTGGTATGTTAATAGGTAGCAATGAGTACTATATGCACGCGCAACATTTGGGTCGCTACCTTGAGGGTCAAGGTCACAGCATGACCTTGAAGCAAAATTGTGTCCGGCCCATAACTTCGTTATTTGAAGTCGGATTTTAAAACTAGTTCACAGATATGATCACCATATTGAGATGATGTGTCGTGAGCAAGATTTGGGTCGCTACCTTGAAGGTCAAGGTCACAGCATGACATTGAAGCAAAATCGTGTCCAACCCATAACTTCGTTATTTGAAGTCAGATTTTAAAACTATTTCACAGAAATGATCACCATATTGAGATGACGTGTCGCGAGCAAGATTTGGGTCGCTACCTTGAAGGTCAAGGTCACAGCATGACCTTGCAGCAGAATCGTGTCCGCCCCATAACTTTGTTATTTGAAGTCTGATTTTACAACTATTTCACAGAAATAATCACCATATTGAGATGACGTGTCGCGAACAACATTTAGGTAGATACCTTGAAGGTCAAAGTCACAGCATGACCTTGCAGCAAAATCGTGTCCGCCCCATAAATTTGTTATTTTAAGTCAGATTTTATAACTATTTCACAGAAATTATCACCATATTGAGATGACGTGTCGCGAACAACATTTGGGTCGATATCTTGAAGGTCAAGGTCACTGCATGACCTTGCAGCAAAATCGTGTCCGGCCCATAACTTTTTGAGGGACCGGTAGGGGATTGCCCGCAATACTATCAAATGCTTGTTATTATTAGGTTGTCAGAGTTTCGTTTTCTGGTAATTCTACTCTTAAGAACTGTACCTATCGAGAACATCTTAAACGTTAAAAGTTTCGTTTACGGTCGTCAAATCTGAGCTCGGGGAATTTACGATTCTGGCTAAGTAAGATTTGAATTAACATAACAAACTTAACAACATTAGTTATATTTGAGGGCGGTGGCGACATATCAAGACGGTGCGAGGGGGTGGGGTCGTTCTGCTTGTTGTGGTGGTTCGGATGGTTGTAGTGCTTACTGTTTCTGCTGCCAAAATTAAACTGATGAGGAGGCGTACAATAAGGAATAGGATGCAGATAAGGATGATGATTTTTTTATGATATCAAAAATGATGATTGTGATATTGGTGTTGGAGTGCGTGTTTATGATAATGACGAATGTAATGGTGGTGGGAACAGTATACTAATAATGGTGGAAATGATAATGAAATAATAATGTTGATGGTGATAATGTGGTGTTGATGATAATGTTGTTGTTGTTGTTGTTGTTGTTAATGTCGATAATAATGATGATGATGATGATGATGATGATGATGATCAGGATGAGGAGGATGAGGAGGTTCTTTATTTATTTTCCACTTGCTAAAACATTAAAGCTTATAAAACCACAGTAAAAATTTTAAAACATATAAGTGGGTCAAACCTGTCTTTGTAGACCTTCTCTACAATATGGATATGTCAGTGCCCGTGATCCAGGCGGCGGTCACGAAACATTCGCAAGTTGCTGCAATTGACTTTGGAACTACTTTCTCCGGTTATGCTTTCTCTTTCCGCGAAGACTTTGAACAAAATCCACTGCAAGTTCATGCATTCAACTGGAAACGGTCAACCGGAAGTCTCAGCTCCCTCAAGACGCCAACTTGCATATTGTTCAGTCCTGACAAGAAATTCCACAGCTTCGGGGTTGAAGCCGAACAAGAATATGCAAATAAAATAGAGGAGGATCCGGCCGCCAATTGGTACTTTTTCAGGCGGTTCAAGATGTCGCTTTACAACAAGAAGGTATGTTTCATGGGTATATATTGTTTCTTCTATTTAAAGTATTTTAGGAAAGGTCAAAACTTCATGATGACCCATTACCCATTAAAACTAGCAGGCGTGAATTCGCACAGGAATCTAATTTAACTGACCATTATTAACCAAACAAAAGGCCCTACCTGTTTCTTCAGTGTTTTGTAGATGATAATATTGTTCAGTTAAATATTTCCGTCAATTTTCCCAATGTTTTATTGGTTATATTTAACTATCCGAAAACATACTGTCCGAATGAGCGGTTTTCCTTTGTCGTCCTCTAATTGTAGGTAGATTTCCAATATGTAATACATTTACTCGTTTCAAATAAATTTAAGATAGTAATGCGCTTTATACTCGTCTTATCTTAGACATTTTGGCTCGATAAACATGTATGTCACATAAACTATCTCTACATACACAATACGTAGAAAATGGGATAATAATATACGGGAGACAATTAAAAACGTGCAAGATTTCGTAACGTAGGCAATATCAACGTAAGCATGAATTTTGATGTAAGACGAAAAGAAAATGCATTTAGTTCAATCGTGGTCCTTCGGGCAATTTGCAGACAAAACTACAAGAATGTCGATCGATCCTTTTCAGGCGCTCAATCGGAAAACTCTACTTGAAGATGTTAGAGGCTTTACGATGCCTGCAATGGCGGTGTTTTCGGAGACAATACGATACCTCCATGATCATTTGATCAGAAATACCCCCGGTATCATACCAAAAGAAGTCTACTGGGTGCTCACCGTGCCTGCCATCTGGGAAGATAATGCCAAGATGTTCATGAGAGAGGCTGCTGTGAAAGTAAATATGTATTGTCTGAGCCTAAACCTCAGTTTTTATGGCTAGCGATGTTAAGTAGATAGTAATTCTAAAATCATTATCCCATTGAAAGATATATAGCACTAGGCGTAAACTCGTCCAAAACATATCTATGTATGTCATTTTATGTACATAATTCTTTCAATATTGTTGGGTCTTTTTTTTCTCTAATTGCGATTTTCGGGCTGGAAACTGTGAGCACTTTAGAATAAGGGTTACTTTCTTCTCTACCGTCTTTAGATAACTATAGTCTTTGTTGGACATAACTAATATCTTAACACCGCACCCAAAACATCCCTCTTGCAAAAGAATAATCGCAAGCCATTATTACCACATGCTGACAGAGTGAAAGAACTGTAATCTGCCAAAGCACAACATCATGGTATGCATTATTATTATCAACCATTATTAACAGGCTGGGATTCCGACATATCATCTTTCACTTGCACTGGAGCCGGAAGCCGCTTCCTTGTTTTGCCGTCATCTGCCGTTTGGGAAATTGCAGAACACCGAGGGAAACTTTTCGTTTTCTTGCTTTGAGCCAGGAGTTAGGTATCTGGTGTTGGATGCCGGAGGTTAGTAACATATACTAGCGCACGATAAAATAACATATATTACTAACCTCATTATATGTTTTATTAAAATTATAAATAGGCGTCTTTCTAATTAAAAGCAACCTTGACAGAATATATTATGCATTGGTTATTTTTAAATTATCCTGAAAAAATTATTGTAAAGTTAATTGTCCTAGACTGCATTAAATGTTTTGAAAAGTGCTATTACTTTTATTCTTTTGACCTTTTACAAAAAAATACAACAACCTAAGTAAGGTTTCACTGCTAAAGCAGTGAAAGCTGCGCTTAAGCGGACTCAAGTTAATAAGTTCTTCGAATATCTGAAACATTGTAAGTAGGAAAACAAGCCTAGCAATAGATAGCATAGGTTTTTCTACCACAGACGTTTTTAAGGGAGAAAATTGTAAAAGAAAAACACGTATCAAATGCATTACATTGCGTTTGTTTCCTTTTTACCCAAGGTGGCACCATTGACATCACCGTCCACGAGACACAGACTGATGGGAACGTTCGTGAGATTTACAAGGCTAACGGTGGTCCGTGGGGTGGTACGTCAGTGGATAACAAATTTCAGGAGTTCCTGGTCGATTTGTTTGGACAGGATGTCATTGATGCTGTCATGAGGTTAGTGACTGATCAGCTTATTTTGGTTTTGAATTTATAATGTGTGCTCATATTTTGGTATCCATAATCTGTCACATAAATCTGGTCACTTAGTTTTAAGTTAGCTTTTTTATTATTAAACGTAGATATTTGTACTTATAATATATATGCCTTTTTAAATGTTTTGCCCAATGTACAACTTTTACAGTTTTCCCATTTTGGGGTAATAATATTTCGAACAAAATTCTTCAACTTCACACAGTGATGATATGTGCATTGCTTATGCAGTTGCACTGAGACGGATTCTTCACCATATTAAGGTTAATGATGTATATTTTAAACACTTTCTACAAGACACTTGACAAAGATATATGTATTATTTTCTGTATTTATTTCATAGGACGAATCAAGAAACATACACGGCGTTATTCAAAGAATTTGAAATCAAGAAGAGAACCTTTAATTTTGACGGAGGCGAAATTACCTTTATTCTCCCAGAGGTTTTCTTTAGCACTTTCAAGGAAAGGAACAATAAGGATTTTACGTAAGTTAATCGACTTTTGCTTTCTCATCACCACTACCGAAACTGAAAGTATAATCACCCCCTATTCCATCATCCTCAACATCCCAGTTATTGTCTGTCATCAACACCATTATTTTCTTTACTATCTTTTTAGCGGAGATATATTTTAAAGATGGACGTAAGTTTATTGAACAATTGCAGGCATCACTATTATAGACATGATTATCAACATTGTTATCATTTGCAGCACAGCCGCTATATTTTATCATCACTTTTATTTATGTTACCGTTTTAAAAAAAATATTGTATTATTTATTTCAAACACCAGGTGCATCTTTGAAGCTTTAGATAAAAAAAATACGACACAATTTAAATTCAGCAGTTTGAATTGTTAGAATTTAATCGAAATATATCCTCATGGGCTCGTTTAGAGGACACTAACTGACCTTATTCCTTGTTAGTGATTTAAAGGCATAAACTGACATGCAAGTTTGATCCAGCACTTTCATATGCTTTCTTTTCTAGAATTGATATAATCAAGGAAGGGTTGCGTCCATATGTCAAACTATCAGGCAATAAGATTCAGGCAAAAGAGGAGGTGGTTCAAGGTTTCTTCAAAACCACTTGCCACCAGATAGTTGTGCATCTGCAAGACATTCTGCAAAGGGAAGCAACCAAAGATATCGCTGCAATCCTAATGGTCGGTGGGTTTTCTGAATCAGTAATCTTACAGAAAGCAATAAAAGAGGCATTCTCACACATGCGCATTATCATACCAGAAGACGCAGGTCTTGCGGTTGTCAAGGGCGCGGTTATTTTCGGTCACAACCCCTGCTCTATCACAGCTCGAATTGCCAGGAGGACATACGGAACAAAGGTGCAGAAATCATTTGATCCCAATATTCACCCACTCAATAGAAAGGAGGTGGTTTTGGGTATTGACAAGTGTCCAGACTGTTTTGATAAACACGTAGAAATCGGACAAGTTGTTGAAGTTGGACAAGCTTTCGAGGCAAAAAAGTACGACCCAGTGTACAAAACACAAAAGGCAATGATGTTTGATATTTATACATCCGAAGAAAAAGATCCAATATTTGCGGATGTTCCCCCGTGTTCTTTCATCGGCAAGATTGATGTTGACCTGTCCGATATACCTGACGACGATGATAAGAGTATACTTGCCAAGATGATATACGGTGAACCGGAGCTCCGAGCGGAAGTAGTGGTTTCAAAGACAGGCCAAAAATTAAATGCCAAATTTGACTTCCTTGGTTAGATTTTATAAAAACTGATTGATCCCTTAATCTTGTACATTGTGTAATTTTGAGTTACATATATGTAGGAAAAGACAAAGTCCTTAAAGTATATGTAAAAACATAAATAACAAGTATTTCGTTAGCGAGATAATAAATTATCAACTGCCTAGAACCTAATAAATGTTTAAATCTGAGATAAGCTTTCCTTCGATTAAGGAGACAATGACTTATTTAGATCTTTCAGATGCTCATTCTTCAATACGTTTAAGATATAAATGTTTTCACAACAACATTAGTGGCGATTTTTTATATATACGTTTTTGACTAAAGTGTTATTTTAAAGGATAAATTACAATTTTCATCACATCTCGAATTGCCAAGATGGTATACGGGATCATTATGTACAAAACGGCTAATTCCAAAACTCATTCACCCGCTAGAAAGGAAGTAGTGTCCGGCGTTGTCTAATGCAGTGATTGCTTTGGCGAACACGTACAAATCGGATCGGGGTTGAAGTTGGCTTGAAGGTCTCGAGACAAACCTGACGTTTAATGTCCATACATCGGACGAGAAGAATCAATTCTAAGCATATGCTACACCATGCTCGTTTCTGGGCAAGATTGACTTTGACCTGTCCGAAATTTCTAATAATGACGATTACAGTATGATTGTAAAGATGAAAGAGTGCAAACCGGAGCTTCGAGTGCAAGTAAGGGTGCCGAAAACAGGCCAACAGGCCGCATTTGACTTTTTATTATTGCTGCTAATTGAAATACAACTTTTTCTTAAAGCTTCAAATCTATTAGTGACTTTTACGCAAATTCATGTAGAAGTATTTTTATTTTATGTTATGCAAATAGGGCATACATATTCATTTGGATCATATTCATTTTAACTGGGGGTTTTCAATATGAATTTTGTTTAATGCATTGTAGTAACTCGACAATATAATAATATTATCGAATAAATCTACATTTAAAGCGTCGGATATATCTTTGGAAATAAAATAGTACTGTCTTAATAATGTGTAAAATGGACAAATAGAGAGAAGTATTGTTCTTTCAAAGTTATAAACGTCTATTGTTAATCTTTGTTATAATTCTAGAAAAATATAATAGCAAGAATTAAGTGTGTCATTTACTTAATAATGTTGTTTTTTCATACTTGGGCATCTTATTTACAACATTTTATCATTCCATCTTGTATTTCTTTCATTTCTTGAGAGTATATTGTGTCTATTTGCTTTCGTTAATCCTGGATGTAATGGAAATAAAAGACACGCAATAAACCAAGGCTCTGGTTAATTGCAATGAATATACACATATTTGTAAAAATTAATTTGGTAATTGGAGGAAAAGTGTGTACTCTTGTGTCTTAACATACACTTAAGTGTATGGTTAACAAAGTATCAATGATGGTAATCAGTGTTATAAAGACAAACTGTAACAAATGACTGTATTATATCATACTATACTATATCGATGCGTTTATGTACGGATATTAATCTTTCGCTTTTCTTTTAATATTTAGTTTTCTGGTGTAATTGTCTTTCGTATTGTCTGTAAGAATATTACTATCCCAAAAAATATTTATCTGTATCTCTTTTCGTGTCAAAGTATGTGAAATAAATAAATTTTGTCTTTAACTTGATATGGTGATGAGGAAATTTCAATGCCTGCCCTTGTATTAAAAAGTCATTATATATAAAAATGTATATGAATTTAAAAATATATTTTAATAATTTTGCAACAATGCAACTTATTGATTGTGGCAAAATTGATAGTTAACATAAACATGAGAACACATTACATATAAATTATAAATGCTTCATATATAACTAAGTTCTGAGATTGTGAACAAAATTTAAATTGTATTAAACTAGATGAAAAACTTAATAAAACATACTATTAGAAAAATAAAACATACTTTTAGAAAGAAAAATAGAAAAAAAATCATTCAATAAAACAAAACACACAAGGGATTTGCCGATATGGCTAATAACTTTCCTATAAACACGGATTGCATGCATTTCAGGCTAGGTGTTGTTTTTTTATACAGTGCATTTTCGCAAGGTGGTTATTTAATAAAACCATGATCTATATCGGCGGTCGGTCAGAAGTAAAGTTTTTCGTAAAACACATAATTGATTTGCGATGCAAAATCGATCCATCATCAGTGACCCATCAGTCTACGAAATAATAGGGAACTCAGTCGTATGCAGAAGAAATCAGTGGAAAGGATTAAAAAAGCGAGATGCAAAAAAAAAACTGAAACATTTTTCCAGTGCTGCTCTTTACTACTTATGGTAAAATTTATGCATTTATTTATTGCGTTGCACACATAGTTATAAATTTATATCGTACACATTTCCTTCTTTCGACTGTACATTCTAAACCTTGATTTAATAACACTGGTGATATTTCCTTTGTTACACGTAGGCGTTTATGAAAAACGGCGATTTGCTGTTCCACTGCTGTCGATTTCTGTTCAATGTTTTTCTCGAATGAATTTTAATTCTGCGTACTTGAGTCATAAACACGCACATGAAGGATGCAGGGTATCGGCGGGATGACTCTTGTGTTTACAATAATTATCCTGCCATAACTGTGTCGGTGCAATGTAACAGCAAACTAATGGATGTCAACCAGAATCCTTTTGTGTAAATCCTTCAACTTCTGAAATTCAAAAGAGATATATTAAATTAATTTTAAACTTGTCTTAACCAAGGTAAAATCTTATCCTGAATAAAGATACACGAACGGTAACGCTTCCTTGGTTTAAATGCAATAATACTTCATATAAAATGTGTTAAAACAAGTTATAATCTAGTTATAATCAAATAAAATCTATATAGATAATGGAATGTTACACATTTATATTAAATAACTAAATGTAAGTGATTTTCCATCTATTATTTATAAAAAAAGAAAAGAATTAAAGCGTATGTGAAGTTTATTTATTTTATATTTTAATGAATTTTAATGAAGCTCCGCTGTTACAAGGTTGTTACTGTTACTACATATTTTGGCATAAATATTTTGTTGCTCATAATTTAATAAAGTTTTTTACAATCATGACAGTTTGGCTTATGTAGCTATTTCATAATTGCAAAACAATCCAACAAAGGTGTGATCTTTAATTGATGTGTGCCTCCCGTGAGTATTGTGATGATAGCAGAGGCGCTATTCTTGGTTGTTAATTAATCAAGTATATTGATCATTTATAAGTTTGCTAGCAATGTTAATTAACTGAGCAACATGCTCTACTACATTTGAATATTGAATGTGTTATTCATTTAAAACTATGTAAGTGTGCACCGCCTGCTAAATATTGTTAAATGGTCGTCAAACAGATTTTACTTCACTCCGTCGAAAGAAACAATAAGTCTGTTTCGTGATTTGTGCATTATTTCAAATGTCTTTCAATAATAAGTATAAATAAAAACTAAACAAAATTAAAAAATTTAAGTGATGTTCTCATTCATGAATAATGTTAAGAAAAAGGGCGAAGTGTGAACATCTTTTGCCAAAGAAGTGCGAACTCTCGTCTCCTTTCATTAGGGCGAACTGTGACCAATTAGGGGAAGGCGAAGTGTGAAATGGGAGAAGTGTTACTAATTCATGTCCAAACACTGTTCCAGAAGGAATAATAAACCGTTCAGAGTCCCTCTTCGTCTTCTCGTGTTGGTTTCTCCTTTCAATTCAAATTTGTCAGTAATAAAGCTAACATGTGAGCGCCGATAATTCGCGCGATTAGCTTACATTTCCGTCCAGACACAATCTACGACTAAATATGTTAGCTTGAATTGTCTAAATCTGTTATTTACACGCACTTCTTTGATTTCTTTATCATTTTTCGCCATTTTTATATTAGTCCCTAGAGAGTCAGCGGCGAGTAGCCTCCCTTTGAAATCAAGGAAAGTAACCGAGTTGCCGAGAAGGCCAATTGTTGTATAGAGAGTAGTAATAAACTGCAAACTATGAACTGTACAAGTAAATTTGGAAAGGGAAGTAACCCTAGGGTATGTATAAAGAGGAAAATAAGAGTAAGCTCCGTTGGTTCAAACCGAAAGTGCACATGTAAAAAACCCAATATCCAAAGGTGATTAAAAAGGGGTGGAACAAGGTACGTTGTTTTTTTATATCAAGAAACAGTTGTAGATTTTGAGATACAGTTCATCGCTTTAGGCGAATGAATATATAATGTCGACTATAAGATACGCAAAATAACCCATAAGCTTGACCGTATTTATGTCGGTGTTATGTAAAATTAAAAGAAAAGAAATCAATTACTGGAACCAATTACGAGCATGTTTTTATCTCTGAGAAACGACAATTTCACCTGCTTGCAAAATATGTGCTTTTTATTAACCTTTTTTCACCTTTTGATTTGAACACTTTCATGCACTATCGATCGATTTCGGCAAAGCGAGCTAGGTCAATATCTATTATTTGTCTTGTTGTTGTTGTTGTTGTTGTTGTTGTTGTCAGTTGAAAAATTGACAGACGAATGTGCTCTGAAAACGGTTTACATTGTTACATTTTATCACTTGATTTTGATATTTAAAAACAAACATCACGGTCAAATTTCTGTCTAAAAACTGTATGTGTTGAAGGCCTCTAGCACAAACACTCAGCTCTCTTGATAAGGTTTCAAGTCGAATCGAAACATCGTTTATCAAGCTACAGTGTATCTCTTTTCATTTGTATTGTCATATCAGTTACGCTCAATGTTTGCAAACTTCGTTATCAGCGTGATTTGAGTATATTGTAACGCTTTAAAATATAATATTGCACATGGATTTCTTTACACGGGTAGACAATGTGGTTATTTTATCAGTTTTAGTAGGATGTGGTTGTTTTTTTCCATTTTGCCATTTAAAGACAGGTCCTTCAAAACGGTGCGAAACTTTGAAATCTAGGAGATAGCAATAAAGTAATTATATGAAATACATTTCTCACTGGAAGCAAAATCTCTAAGGGCTGAAACTAAATATCCCTAACACGTGATTAAATACAGCCAATCACAAGAAACTTAGCAATCAGAAAATACTGCGCCTTAGTTAGGCACATAATAGTCCTGTGAAAGTGTTCCGTAAGATACGTTCTGCTGTACGATCAGCAGCTAGAACAGTATGTTTTGAACGTTCGTGTTAGTTTTTCTCGAAACTGTACCTTCGTTAAATACTGTTAATTTTGTGAATAAATATAACATAAAATGACTCATCAACTGTGAATAATTATTTCAACCGAAACATTGTTAGAGAACATGTTTTACTTGTAATTGCTAACTCGATCTATTTTGGAACCATCCTAATAAAGGAAAATCACTTTACATTATCGTAATTAAGTTGTCAGAGGTTCGTGATTTGGGAATTCCACTCTTAAGAACTTTTTACTATCGAGAACTTCTTAAACGTTTAAAGTATCGTAGACTGTTGTCACATCTGAACTTTTAGAAATTACGATCCTGGCTCAGTTGAATTTCAACTACACAACATAGCAAACTTAACTACATCAGTTTATAGATGAGGACGGGGGTGACATATCAAGATCGTGGGAAGGGGTCGATCTGCTTGTTGTGGTGGTTGTTATTGTGGTGATCTTTACTCTTTCTGCTGCCAAAATTATGCTGAGGATGAGGTGTATGAGAAGGAGGATGCATTAGAAGTGATGATTGTGATTGTGTGTGTGTGTGTGTTGGGGTGATCATGATAATGGCGAAAGGTTTTGGTTGGAGGTTTGGTATACGAATAATGGTGAGTATGATAATGAAATAATAATGATGATGGTAATAATTGGGTGGTTATGATGATGATATTGATGATGTCGACCATGATAATAATGATGCTGCTGCAGCTGCTGCTGATGATGATGATCCTTACTTATCTTCCACTTGCTAAAACATGTAAGCTTATAAAACAACATTTCAATTGTTTGAAACATATCATTTAATCAAACCTGTCTTTGTAGACCTTCTCAACAATATGGACCTGTCAGTGCCGGTGCTCAAGGCGGCGATCAAGAATCATTTGCACGTTGCTGCAATTGACTTTGGAACTACTTTCTCCGGTTATGCTTTCTCCTCCCTCACAACCTTTGAACAAAATCCACTGGAAGTTCATGCGTACAACTGGCAACGGTTAACCGGAAATCTCAGCTCGCACAAGACGCCAACTTGCATATTGTTCGGTCCCGACAAGAAATTCCACAGCTTCGGGTCTGAAGCCGAGAATGATTATGCAGACAAAATGGACGAGGACCCGGCCGCCAGTTGGTACTTTTTCAGGCGATTCAAGATGTCGCTTTACAACAAGAAAGTATGTTTCATGGGTATCTATTTCTTCTTCTATTTAAAGTATTTAGGACCGATCACCGAAATAAATATCTGAGAAGAACCACCGTACTTGGTAATGCCATTATTTGGGCATGTACGTGTATTTACCAATTACCCATTAAAACTTGTAGAAGTAAATGCGCCCTTTGATTCACTTTAACTGACCATTATCAATCCAACAAAAAGCTCTACCTCTATCTTCAGTGTTCTGGTAGATGATAATATTGCTCAGTTACATATATAATCGTCAATTTGCCCAATGTTCATATCGCGTATATTTAACGAAAGCACACTGACCGAATGAGCAGTTTTCTTGTGTCGTCCTCTAATTGTAGTTAGATTTCCCATCTGTCAACGTACATTTACTCGTTTCAAAAAGATTCAAGTCATGACTGCGCTTAATAATCGTCATTCTTTTCTGCATTTGGCTCGATAAACATTTATGCCACTTAAACTATCTGCACGTAAACAATATTTTGAACATAGGATAAGAAGATACGGGTGCAATGTAAAAAACGTGTACGATTTTGTGACGTAGGCAATTGGCAAGATTTTTATCAAATCAAACAGACAAAAGAGGAAGATCTTTCGTTCAAGAGTGGTCCATCGAGCAATTTGCAGACAAAAATATCAGCTATTTTTTTCAGGCGCTCAATCGGAAAACTCAAATTAAAGATGTCCGAGGCTTTGAGATGCCTGCAATGACAGTGTTTTCGGAGGCAATAAAATACCTCCATGATCATTTGATTAAGAATAGCCCAGATATCAATACAAGCGAGATCCATTGGGTGCTCACCGTGCCAGCCATCTGGGAAGATAATGCCAAGATGTTCATGAGAGAGGCTGCTGTTGAGGTAAGTATTTATCGACTGAGCTTAAATTGCGAATAACCCTAGTTTTTATGGCCATCGATGTCTACTAGTAAATATTATACAACATCAATAAGTAACTTCCTTAAAGTTATTATTTTAGTGAAGGATATACGGCATGAGACGAAAACTCATCCAAAACAGTTTTGTGGAACATATAAACATCTAAACTCCCCTCTGCACGCACATCATCTCCTTAAAAAATAATAATCGCAAGTCATTATTAACACATGACTGTCAGAGTAAAATAATTGTAAACTCATAAACATAATGCTATACAATAGTTTATCAACCATTATTTTACAGGCTGGGATTCCGAAAGAGCATCTTACACTCGCACTGGAGCCGGAAGCCGCTTCCATCTTATGCCACTATCTACCGTTTGCGAAATTGCACAGCACCGAGGAGGGAGACGTGCCATTCTCTGTCTTTGAGTCGGGAGTTAAGTATCTGGTGTTGGATGCCGGAGGTACGTAACATATACTAGCACATGATAATATAACATATATTACTATGCCTCAATATATGTTTACTTTTGAAATTATATAATGGTATTCAAGTTTTCCTTATTAAATGCCACATTGACAATATATTATGCATTCATATTTTTAAATAACCTGAAAGGGAATACATGAACTTTAACTTAATTGTCCTACGCTGCATTAAATGTTTGGAAAACTTGTTTTACTGTTCATCACCCTTAAATAACGAACTATATCAACCTAAGTTGCGCTAAAGCAGAATCAAGACGGCGAGGTCTCAGGATATCTGAAACATTGTCAGTACGACAATAACCATAGTAATAGATTTCATAGGTCTTTTTACGACAGGAGTTTTCCCTGGAGAAAATTGAAAAGAAATGTACTAGTCTAATCAATAACATTGGGTTTGTTTCTTATATCCCAAGGTGGCACCATTGACATCACCGTCCACGAGACACAGACTGATGGGAACGTTCGTGAGATTTACAAGGCTAACGGTGGGCCGTGGGGTGGTACGTCAGTGGATAACAAATATCAGGAGTTCCTGGTCGATTTGTTTGGACAGGATGTCATTGATGATGTCATGAGGTTAGTGTCTGATTAGCTGAGTTTTAAATTCATCACTCTTTCTTCTATGTTGGTATCCATAATCTGTCAACAAAAAGAATCTAAAATATAAAAACGTTCCACGATGTGCTTGAGAAATTATTTGTATTTCTTCTATGTTTATTTCATAGGAACAATCAAGAAATATACCTGAAGTTTTTCCAAGAGTTTGAAATCATGAAGAGAACATTTGATGATGATAAAGACCAAGTGACTTTTAAACTCCCAAGGGTTTTCTTTCGCACTTTCAAGGATATGAGAAAAACGAAATTTACGTAAGTTACTTCGACTCTCTCTATTACCATAAACCATATTGAAACCGAAATAATAATCATCACCCTAACCATAATCCTAAGCATCACAGTTAATATCTCTCATCAGCACTATTGTGATCTTTATTATCTTCGTTAGTGGATATACATTTAAAGGTGGAATATACGTACGTTAATCAGACCACTGCAGGCATCACCACTATAGACATAATGATCAACATTGTTATCATTCGCAGCACCACTGATAGTCATTATTATCGTTTATGTCGCACTTGTTTTATTTTATCACTTATTTAAAATACTGGTCATGTTTGCGAAGGTTAGATAAAATAAGTTGTTCGACACAAGTTGCATTCAACAATTCCTAGACTTAACAACCAGCTATGACGATACAAGGGGTCGTTTAGACGGCACTAGCTATTCATTGTTAGTTTTTTAAGACATAGCAGTCACATTTAGGTTCAATTCAAGTTGTTCTTATGTTTTCTCTTCCAGAATTGATCATATCAAGGAACCGTTGCGCTCAAATGTCAAACTATCAAACCTTAAGATTCGGGTGAACAATAAGGTTGTAAAAGGTTTCTTCGAAACTACATGCCAGCAAATTGTTGGACATCTGAAAGACGTTCTGAAAATGGAAGCAACCAAAGATACCGCTGCCATTCTAATGGTCGGTGGGTTTTCTGAATCAAAAATCTTACAGACAGCAATTAAGCAGGAATTTTCACGCATGCGCATTATTATACCCGAAGATGCGGAGCTTGCGGTTGTCAAGGGGGCGGTTATTTTGGGTCACAACCCCCTCGCCATCACAGCTCGAATTGCCAGGAGAACATACGGAGTCAGTACGTACAAACCGTTTGATCCCCAGATTCACCCACCCAGCAGAAAGGAAGTGGTGTCTGACGTTGATAAATGTAGGGATTGCTTTGACAAACACGTTGAAATTGGGCAGGTGGTTAAAGTTGGACAAGGGTTTGAAACAAAGACTTATAATCCTCTGTACAAATCACAAACGAAGGTGGCGTTTAAGGTCTTTACCTCGCATGAGAAGAATCCAGTATTGGCAGATGATCCACCGTGCTCGTTTCTTGGCAAGATTGATGTTGACCTGTCGGCAATTCCTGATGATGACGACAAAAGTATGGTTGTTAAGATGATATACGGTGAACCTGAGCTGCGCGTGGAAGTAAGGGTGCCAAAGACAAATCAACAGTTAGACGCCAAATTTGACTTTCTGGGATAGATTGTCCGCATATCTTGTTTTGGGTATTGCTGCTAAGAGCAAATCAACATTGTCTTAACGCTTCAAATCCAAAAGAGACTTATGAATGAATTATAAGGTACAGTTATTGTTATTGAAGAGCATTCAAACAGAGCTTTCTTATATCATATGTATTCAAGAGTGTTTTTTTCAATATGGATTGGCTGAATCTTACAAAACTATCTAATAAAACGTCATTGATAGCGTCTATTCAATAGTTATAAAATGTATACAGTTGTCTTACCCATATATAATATGGACAAAGTAGCAACTTATTTTTAAACGTTAAAAAATCCATGATTGTTATGAAGTGTCAAGCTCGTTAACTATAAATGTTATGTATTTGTGCTTTGTATCTCCTGGATGTAATGGAAATAAAAAGGTTATGTTGTATTGTAGTGATTATACACATTTAACTTTAACAACTGTTTTATATCTTTATTTAAGAAAAATGTGTGAATTATTGTGTCTATACATATATTTAAATGTATTTTTCACACAGTACCAATGACGATGTTTCTTTCTTAACTTTATATAGGCACACAGAAATGAATGTCTGTGTTATATCATACATTGTTGTTATAGGGAGAAGGATTAGAAAGAGAGCAATGATTTGATCATTTTTCGTTTGCTTTTCTTTCAATATTTCCATTTTTTGTGTAATTGTTTTCTTATTGTCTTTAACAATATAAGCATTGCACATACTATTTATCTGTACATCTTTTTGTGAAAAAATATGTGAAAGAAATGAATACTGTTGGTAACTTAATATGGTGATAAAGAAATATCAATTCCCGCCCTTGCCTTGACAAACCATTAATCTGTAACACTACATGTAAACTGAACTCTTTTAATAATATGAGAACGATGCAACTTACTGATTGTGGCAAAATTAATAATAAACATACACGTAAGAAATTATTTCGTATAAAGTATAAATGCTTCATATTTGCTATTCTTAAATTTATGCAATTAACTTCTGTGGTAATGAATAAAAAATGTATACATTGTATAGTTCTTCATATTGTCTAGCATTAAAGTAGAATGAAAAGCTCAATAAAACACACTATGGGAACATAGTTTCATTTAACATTAGAAAGCACACGGTGGATTTGCCGATATGGCAAATAATTTTTCTACAAACACGGAGTGCAGGCATTTCAGGGTATGCGTGTTTTTTTATAATGTGCTTTTTCGCAAGGTGGTTTTTAGCTCACCTGAGTACAACGTGCTCAAGGGGAGCTTTTGTGATACCGCTTCGTTCGTCGTCCGGTGTCCGTCGTCCGTCGTCCGTCGTCCGTCGTCCTTCGTCCGTCGTTCGTCGTTCGTCGTCCGTCGTCCGTCGTCAACATTTACCTTGTGAACACACTAGAGGCCACAAAACGAAAAATAATTTAATTAGAAAAAAAGATATTCAAAACGAAACAGAATTTTTTAAAGGAAGAAGTTTGCAATAGTGACACAATTAAGGACGTTATTTGTAAATACCCCACCTCCATTGTCACTTATACACTTCACAAACAATATGACCAGAAATTTTCTATTCTGTGTACAAGTTTCTCTTTTGCTTCGCACTTGCGTTGATTTAATGGTTTGAAAATAAATCATTGTTAATAGAAACATCGACGGGTATACATTACATGTTAATGGCAGGATAATAATGCATTATATTTAATGAATAATATTAATCAATATTAAATGATTATTTGCACGTTAGGGTTTTTACTCGAACATAACACCAAGTGATCATTATAACATACCTGGGTCAAGTTTATTTTTTCTACATAAAAAATCCAGTAGCGTTTTCCCATGCGACGTCCTGCGAGCCAAAATGTTCAACGTTAAGGTAACACAGTTTCATTAGATGGGCATACGTCACCGAGCAGCACGTGGCGCGTGACAAACACTCCTCTGCGCATGCGTCCAGTGACATTGCATCAGTTATTATCATCGACCAGTTTGTAAGCATTCTTAAATTAAAAGTTGGTGACGTCATCATTTTACGTCGAGCATTTAATGAATATGAAGTCGATATATCGGCACGAATCCAGGCGAAGCAGGCCATCACACAAACAAAACAAAACAAAAAAGGTATTTTGATGACAGCGAAGAACATGATGGATGAGGGCAGTCAGCCGACATAACACTAGTTGAAGCATTTGGAAAACAGAGCGAGTTACTAACTCGATGAAGAAATCCAACTGATTTCTACGATAGAGCATATAGGTCTCTATTCCTTTGATTTTGCGTGTTTGTTGAATACATCATCCCATCAACAATGGTTTCGCCCTCCGGGAATGGTGTCCAATGGGTACATTGGTGAACTGGAAATGGTCTCCCTTGTAAGGTAATATCCGAGGTATTCTTAACAGTAGGTAGGTCATTTTATTTGGAATTCTTGGGCTTTATGTGTTCTTTTGTAGATATTGCAATTACAAACAGTGAAATTTCTTACTTTTGCATAAATATAAGCTTAAAATCTCTTATAGAGATATGTTATTTAAAAAGGTAGATTGAGGTGTTTGTAGATGATGGATAACTTGTGTATCACAAGAAAGGCAGAAAAGTCAAGATACACTCCAAAGAGCACAAGCATAAAATCCGAGTAAAGCGAATGAAAGGACCATCCAGTATTTAGGTATTACTCAGAGGAGACTATTCATGAATGTATCTCATTGAAGAAAATATAGGAATGCGTGCACTGTGGATAGCATGCCTAGATCACATTACTTAAAGTCGCTTCACTTACAGTGTGCTGCCAACGGGCTTACCAGTTGTGAAACTTCACTTATATTTACTTAAGTGTACGCATGGAAGATTAAGCAGACCACTACAATGTCTAAGAGATTAGATTGTCGCGGCCCGGATATGAAACCGGGTCCTTCGTACCTAGAATCGACACTCTAGGAATTGCTCGTCAATGTCCGTTTTGACTTTTATTTGGTTTATCGTAACATAAAGCCCATAAACTCGCATACACATCTTTCATCAATGGAAACCCATTCTTACACGTCTGTTAATTTTTATCATGATCAATGACATCGTCAGCATAACAGCATAAATCCAAAGAAAGCGAATCAAATAGTGGCAGAAAAAACTCTTCCATAGTTTAATTGAACTTGTAGTATTTCAACATATTGGCAGGCTTTAATAGAACAACCGGTCGCAATAATGCTTTTAATAAATTCTCTTTTCATGCTTCATCATATTTATTTACAAAAGGATTTCATCTGAAACCAATTAAGTGACCATATCTTTGATCAATATAACTTGCTGCTGGCAGAGGGGCTTTTCTTATATATGATAAGAGGCATTGGCTACGTTCATATTGATAATAGCGTTATTTGTCAAATGCTTTAAAGAAAGTATTAACGGACCTGGTAGCGCAATTGGTACAGCGTGGCCCAGGGTTTGAACCCGGGCAGCGACACACCAAAGTCGTAAAAATTATAGTGGTATAGCTCCCTTGCTAGCGCTCAAGCAGCAAATACAATGGTATTTCCACGACTGGTTAGTCCGGTGTCAAGATAATTTGACTGGGTGTGGTATCATGGCAGGAATTCACGGCATGCTATTATTCACAGTGACGGCAGAACTATATCTGCGCAAGTGGACATCGTCACTAGATAACTGAAATAATGTTGGTGAGCCGATAAACCAAATAAACAAAGTAAGTATCAATTAACGTTACTGTTGTAGTAACTTTTGTTATTTAAAGATGCCTCTTAACAACAGTGTCATACATTATTAAATCCAGTTTCATCAGTAAAAATGTGATCATCAAATTTGTTTTCATTTCTTAAAACTGTTGTACATCTTTCAGTTAAAAATAATATTATTGTCATCTACTTAAAATTAAACCCTCTTCTCGGGGTCTTATCAGTCGGTTATAAATCTTGTTTAAAGCGTATGCTTTCTGCACCACCTTGAGTGTCTCACATCCGTGCCTTTGCTTGTTATGCTAATATTGTATTAATAAACCACAAACTACTAGCTGTACGAGTAAAATTGGAAAGGGAAGTAACCCTAGAGTATTGATATAGAGGAAAATACGAGTTAGCTCTTTCAGTTCAAAACGAAAGTGCAAATGAAAAAAAAATTCCAACGTTTGTTAAAAATGGGTGGGAAAGGATACGTTGTTTTCTTTATATAAAGAAACAGTTGTAGATTTTTGAGACCGTGTTCATCGCTTTAGGCGAATAAATATATAAAGTCGACGATATGACATGCAACAAACCAATTAGATTGACCTCGCCAACATGACCATAATTGGGTCGTTGTGATGTAAAATTTAAAAAGAAAGCTTTTCAATTATTGGAACCAATTAAGAACATGTTTTTATCTCTGAGCAACAACAATTTCAAAGGCTTGATAAAAAATGTTTTTTTGAATAAACCTGTTCTCATGTTTTGGTTTGAACAATTGCCTAGACTATATCGGTAAATCAAACCAGGTCAATATCTATCAATTATTTGTCATTTTATTATTTTATATGATTTAATTTGGAGATTTAAAAAGACAACAACATCTTTAACCTTTAACACAAAACTCTGCTGTCTTGATTAAGCCACTATCAAATCAGCGTTTATCAAACTATAGTGTAGCGGTTTTGTTTATATTGTCAAATGAGTTATCCCTTAAAATGTTTGCAAGCTTCGTTATCAGCAAGATATGTGTACATTATAACACTTTAAGATATAATGTTGAGCCTAGCTTTCTTTACACAGGTCGAGAATACGTCTGCAGGATGTGCAGGTATATCTCTAAGGACTGAAAATAAATATCTCTATCACGTGATCAAATTTAGCCAATCACAAGAAACTTAGCAATCAAAAAAATACCTTGGCAAAGATAACAGTCATGTAACAATGTTCTGAGAGATACGTATTAGTGTACCATCCCTAGCTAAAGCAGGATATTGTGGACTTTCGTGTAAGTTTTTCTCGAAACTGCAAATTCATTATATGACGTGTATATTGTGAAGAAATATGACAAAACATTACTCCGCAACTGTGTTTAATTTATATCAGCAAACACTTTGTTAGACTCCAGTTTTGTACCTGTAATATCCTTTTTGATACATTTTGCATTTATTCTAACAGAGAAACAGCTCTGAAAAATTATTATGATTAGGTTGTCAGAGTTTCGTTTTCTGGTAATTCCCCTCTTAAGAACTGTACCTATCGAGAACATCTTAAACGTTAAAAGTTTCGTTTACGGTCGTCAAATCTGAGCTCTGGGAATTTACGATTCTGGCTAAGTAAGATTTGAATAAACAACATAACAAACTTAACAACATTAGTTATATTTGAGGGCGGTGGCGACATTTCAAGACGGTGCGAGGGGGTGGGGGTCGTTCTGCTTGTTGTGGTGGTTCTGATGGTTGTAGTGCTTACTGTTTCTGCTGCCAAAATTAATCTGATGAGGAGGCGTACGATAAGGAATAGGATGCAGATAATGATGATGATTATTTTATGATATAAAAAATGATGATTGTGATATTGGTGTTGGAGTGCGTGTTTATGATAATGACGAAAGTAGTGGTGGTGGGATAAGTATACTAATAATGGTGGAAATGATAACGAAATAATAATTTGATGGTGATAATGTGGTGGTGATGATAATGTTGTTAATGTCGATAATAATGATGATGATGATGATGATGATGATGATGATGATGATGATGATGATGATGATGATGATGATGATGATGATCAGGATGCGGAGGATGAGAAGGATCTTTATTTATTTTCCACTTGCTAAAACATTAAAGCTTATAAAACCACAGTCAATTTTTAAAACATATAAGTGGGTCAAACCTGTCTTTGTAGATCTTCTCTACAATATGGATATGTCAGTGCCCGTGATCCAGGCGGCGGTCACGCAACATTCGCAAGTTGCTGCAATTGACTTTGGAACTACTTTCTCCGGTTATGCTTTCTCAATCCGCAAAGACTTTGAACAAAATCCATTGGAAGTTCATGCGTACAACTGGCAACGGTCAACCGGAAGTCTCAGCTCACTCAAGACGCCAACTTGCATATTGTTCAGTCCCGACAAGAAATTCCACAGCTTCGGGTCTGAAGCCGAGAAAGATTATGCAGACAAAATGGACGAGGAATCGGACGCCAGTTGGTACTTTTTCAGGCGATTCAAGATGTCGCTTTACAACAAGAAAGTATGTTTCATAGGTATCTATTTCTTCTTCTATCTAAAGTATTTTAGGACCGATCACCGAAATAAATATCTGAGAAGAACCACCCGTACTCGGTAATGCCATTATTGGTGCATGAAAGTGTATTTACCCATTACCCATTAAAACTAGTAGAAGTGAATGCGCCCTTTGATTCAATTTAACTGACCATTATCAATCAAACAAAAAGCTCTACCTCTATCTTCAGTTCTCTTGTAGATAATAATATTGCTCAGTTACATATATAATGTCCAATGTTCATATCGTATATATTTAACTAAAGCACACGGACCGAATGAGCGGTTTTCTTGTGTCGTCCTCTAATTGTAGTTAGATTTCCCTTCTGTCAACGTACATTTTCTCGTTTCAAAAAGGTTCAAGTCAGTACTGCGCTTAATACTCGTCATTTTTTTCAGCATTTTGGCTCGATAAACAGTTATGCCACTTAAACTATCTGTGCGTAAACAATATTTTGAACAAAGGATAAGAAGATACGGGTGCAATGTAAAAAACGTGTATGATTTTGTGACGTAGGCAATAGGCAAGATTTTTATCAAATCAAACATATCAGACAAAAGAGGAATATCTCTCGTTCAAGAGTGGTCCATCGAGCAACTTGCAGACAAAAATATCAGCTATCTTTTTCAGGCGCTCAATCGGAAAACTCTTATTAAAGATGTCCGAGGCATTGAGATGCCTGCAATGACGGTGTTTTCGGAGTCAATAAAATATCTCCATGATCATTTGATAAACAATAACCCAGATATCAATACAAGCGAGATCCATTGGGTGCTCACCGTGCCAGCCATCTGGGAAGATAATGCCAAGCTGTTCATGAGAGAGGCTGCTGTGGAGGTAAGTATTTATCGACTGAGCTTAAATTGCGAATAACCCTAGTTTTTTATGGCCATCGATGTCTACTAGCAATAAGTAACTTCCTTATATTTAAGTGAAGGATATACGGCATGAGACCAAAACTCATCCAAAACATATATATAGGGGGGGGGGGGTTATTGCCATTTTCAGGCTGGAAATTCTTAACACTTCAATACTAGCGTTTCTCTTCTTCTCTACCGAATTTTGATAACAAAATGTTTTATGGAACATATAAACATCTAAACTCCGCTCTGCACCCACATCATCTCCTTAAAAATAATAATCGCAAGTCATTATTAACACATGACTGTCAGAGTAAAATAATTGTAAAATCATAAACATAATGCTATACAGTAGTTTATCAACCATTATTTTACAGGCTGGGATTCCGACTGAGCATCTTACACTCGCACTGGAGCCGGAAGCCGCTTCCATCTTATGCCACTATCTACCGTTTGCGAAATTGCACAGCACAGGAGAGGGAGACGTGTCATTCTCTGTCTTTGAGTCGGGAGTTAAGTATCTGGTGTTGGATGCCGGAGGTAAGTAACATATACTAGCACATGATAATATAACATATATTACTATGCCTCAATATATGTTTATTTTTGAAATTATATAATGGTATTCAAGTTTTCCTTATCAAATGCCACATTGACAATATATTATGCATTAATATTTTTAAATAACCTGAAAGGGAATACATGAATTTTAACTTAATTGTCCTACGCTGCATTAAATGTTTGGAAAACTTGTATAACTGTTCATCACTCTTAAATAACAAACTATAACAACCTAAGTTGCGCTAAAGCAGAATCAAGACGGCAAGGTCTCAGGATATCTGAAACATTGTTTCTTCACGAAGAGCGTCAGTCTGCTTATAAGCAGTTTCATTCAACAGAATCTGCTTTATTATGTGTAAAAAATGACATTCTCCGTTCTCTTGATCAGAATGAAGCTACTGTACTTGTCATGTTGGACTTATCCGCTGCTTTTGATACGATCGACCATAGTACCCTCCTTTGCCGACTTGAACAACACTTCGGCATAGTAGGCAAACCTTTACAATGGATGAAATCGTATCTATGTGAGCGCCATCAAACTGTCTGCGTCAATGGAGAACTGTCAAAACCTGTACGTATGACATTTTCTGTGCCACAAGGGTCTGTTCTTGGCCCGAAAAACTACATCATGTACACTAAACCTGTGGGCGCGATCTGTCGGAAGCATAATCTTCAACATCATTTCTACGCTGACGACTCGCAATTGTACATGGCGTTTAAACCAAAAGAAACCATTTCACGCAATGAGACCTTGCGATGATTGAGGCATGCCTGAATGACATCATACTATGGATGAATAATAACTTTCTCAAACTAAATGCGGACAAAACAGAGGTGATTGTCTTTGTACCAAAACGAAGTAACGTTGAAGATCTTACTGTAAGGGTATGCGATTCTGTAATCCAACCATCAACAACAGTTAGAAACCTTGGTGCCATACTGGATTCTCATTTAGACATGGAACAACATGTGAACTCAGTTTCTCGTTTATGCTTCATGCAAATTCGACAAATAGGTCAAATTCGTAAATACCTGACCGTAGATTCAACCAGAACCCTGATAAACTCGTTAGTGACATCAAGACTAGATTACTGTAATTCGCTGCTATATGGATCTCCTAAGTACGTTCTCAACAAGCTTCAAAATGTTCAAAATACGGCTGCTCGCGTGGTAACCAGGACACCACGTAACTGCCACATAACCCCTGTATTAAAGGAACTACATTGGCTTCCTGTACACATCAGAGTCGAGTACAAACTCCTCACATATGTGTTTAAGGCGCTGCACGGACAGACACCTACCTACATACAAAACATGCTAGACATTTATATCCCATCCAGACAACTTAGGTCCCAGAATGATTGTTTAACGCTGGTTGTACCGCGTAGTAGGACTGTGACTTACGGTGATCGCGCGTTTATGACGGCAGCCCCTAAACTCTGGAATGCTCTACCTAAATCACTTAAAAGCTGTGAAACTCTAACAGTGTTTAAGGGAGCACTTAAAACTCACTTATTTAAGAGGTTTTATCTGGACTGATTATTTTTGAACCAGAGTCGCTTTCTAACAAATTCTTAAGTCTTACCTGTATTTTATTTATCTTTTTTATTTTTATGTATGACTTGAGCAATATCTATGTTTTAATCTGTTTTTAAATATTGTATTATCTATGTGGTTACACTGTACAGTACTTTTGAACGTGTTAATTGTACATGAAAAAAGTGCTTAAGAAGTTTGGTATATAATAATAATAATAATTGTCAGTACGACAATAACCATAGTAATAGATTTCATAGGTCTTTTTACGACAGAAGTTTTCCCTGGAGAAAATTGAAAAGTAATGTACTAGTCTAATTAATAACATTGGGTTTGTTTCTTATATCCCAAGGTGGCACCATTGACATCACGGTCCACGAGACACAGACTGACGGGAATGTTCGGGAGATTTACAAGGCTAACGGTGGGCCGTGGGGTGGTACGTCAGTGGATAACAAATTTCAGGAGTTCCTGGTCGATTTGTTTGGACAGGATGTCATTGATGCTGTCATGAGGTTAGTGTCTGATTAGCTGAGTTTTAACTGTATCACTCTTTCTTCTATGTTGGTATCCATAATCTGTCAACAAAAAGAATCTAAAATATAAAAACATTCCACGATGTGCTTGAGAAATTATTTGTATTTCTTCTATGTTTATTTCATAGGAACAATCAAGAAATATACCTGAAGTTATTCCAAGATTTTGAAATCATGAAGAGAACATTTGATGATGATAAAGACCAAGTGACTTTTAATCTCGCAAGGGTTTTCTCTCACACTTTCAAGAATATGAGAAAAACGGAATATACGTAAGTTACTTCGACTCCTGCTATTACCATAAACCATATTGAAACCGAAATTATAATCATCACCCTAACCATAATCCTGAGCATCACAGTTAAAATCTCTCATCAGCACTATTGTGATCTTTATTATCTTCGTTAGTGGATATACATTTAAAGGTGGAATATACGTACGTTAATCAGACCATTGCAGGCATCACCACTATAGACATAATGATCAATATTGTTATCATTCGCAGCACCACTGTTAGTCATTATTATCGTTTATGTCGCACTTGTTTTATTTTATCATTTATTTAAAATACTGGTCATATTTGCGAAGGTTAGATAAAAATAAGTTGTTCGACACAAGCTGCATTCAACAATTCCTAGACTTAACAACCAGCTATGACGATATGTCCACAAGGGGTCGTTTAGACGGCACTAGCTATTCATTGTTAGTTTTTTAAGACACAACAGTCACATTTAGGTTCAATTCAAGTTGTTCTTATATTTTCTCTTCCAGAATTGATCATATCAAGGAACCGCTGCGCTCAAATGTCAAACTATCAAAGCTTAAGATTCGGGTGAACAATAAGGTTGTAAAAGGTTTCTTCGAAACTACATGCCAGCAAATTGTTGGACATCTGAAAGACGTTCTGAAAATGGAAGCAACCAAAGATACCACTGCCATTCTAATGGTCGGTGGGTTTTCTGAATCAAAAATCTTACAGACAGCAATTAAGCAGGAATTTTCACGCATGCGCATTATTATACCAGAAGATGCGGAGCTTGCGGTTGTCAAGGGGGCGGTTATTTTCGGTCACAACCCCCTCGCCATCACAGCTCGAATTGCCAGGAGAACATACGGAGTCAGTACGTACAAAACGTTTGATCCCCAGATTCACCCACCCGACAGAAAGGAAGTGGTGTCTGGTGTTGATAAATGTAGGGATTGCTTTGACAAACACGTTGAAATTGGGCAGGTGGTTGAAGTTGGACAAGGGTTTGAAACAAAGACCTATTATCCTTTGTACAAATCACAAACGGAGGTGGCGTTTAAGGTCTTTACCTCGCATGAGAAGAATCCAGTATTGGCAGATGATCCACCGTGCTCGTTTCTTGGCAAGATTGATGTTGACCTGTCGGCAATTCCTGATGATGACGACAAAAGTATGGTTGTTAAGATGATATACGGTGAACCTGAGCTGCGCGTGGAAGTAAGGGTGCCAAAGACAAATCAACAGTTAGACGCCAAATTTGACTTTCTGGGATAGATTGTCCGCATATCTTGTTTTGGGTATTGCTGCTAAGTGCAACTCAACGTTGTCTTAACGCTTCAAATCCATAAGAGACTTATAAATGAATTATCAGGTACAGTTATTGTTATTGAAGAGCATTCAAACAGAGTTTCCTTATATCATATGTATTCAAGAGTGGGTTTTTTTTCAATATGGATTGGCTGAATCTTACAAAACTATCTAATAAAACGTCATTGATAGCGTCCATTCAATGGTTATAAAATTTGTAATAGTCTTACTAGTTGTCTTACCCATACATAAAATGGACAAACGCATAAACATCCATGATTGTTATGAAGTGTCAAGCTTGTTAACTATAAAAGTTATGTATTTGTGCTTTGTATCTCCTGGATGTAATTGAAATAAAAAAGGTTATGTTGTATTACAGTGATTATACATATTTAACTTTAACAACTATTTTATATGTTTATTTAAAAAAGTGTGAATTCGTGTGTCTTTACATATATTTGAATGTATTTTTCACACAGTATCAATGACGATGTTTCTTTCTTAACTTTATAAAGGCACACAGAAACGAATGTCTGTGTTATATCATACATTATTGTTATAGGGAGGATGATTAGAAAGATAGCAATGATTGGCATTATGACAGGCTTTTATGTTCATGAGTTATACGGATATTGATCATTTTTCGTTTGCTTTTCTGGTAATATTCCCATTTTGCGTGTAATTGTTTTTCTTATTGTCTTTAACAATATAAGCATAGCACATACTATTTATCTGTACACCTTTTGTGGAAAAAAAATATGTGAAAGAAATAGATGCTGTTGGTAATTTAATATGGTGATAAAGAAATATCAATTCCCGCCCTTGTCTAGACAAACCATTAATCTGTAACAATACGTGTAAACTGAACTCTTTTAATAATATGAGACCGATGCAACTTATTGATTGTGGCGAAATTTATAGTATGCATACTCGTAAGAAATAATGTCGTATACATTATAAATGCTTCTTACTTACTATTCTTATATTTATGCAATTAACTTCTGTGGTTGTGAATAAAAAAAAAACGTATATATTGTATAGCTCTTCATATTGTCTGGTACTAAAGTAGAATAAAAAACTTAATAAAACACACTATGGGAACATAGTTTCATTTGACATAACAAAGCACACGGCGGATTTGCCGATATGGCAAATAATTTTTCTACAAACATGAAGTGCAGGCATTTCAGGGTATGCGTGCTTCTTTATAATGTGCATTTTCTCAAGGAGGTTATTTAATAATAAGAATATATGATCAAGTCCTATGAGCATTGCAACATATGCCAAACTCCGAAAAGGCACAGAACAAAGGTATTTTACATGCAAGCCAAGCGAAAAGTAAGAACAAATTTGTGATGAGTCATTTAACGAAAAAAGCAAACCCGACAGTTACCGCCTTGGAACGGTCAATCGGCAATATGGACCGACTGGGGTGCTTAGACCGGTTTTACAGAGCTCTAACCTCGCACTTACTGACGAGTTTCTAAAATGCAAGCAATGAAAAGAAAAACGATCTATTTTAATTAGGGATGTCAACGGATATCCGGATATCCGTCCGAATCGTCGGATATCCGAATCGACTTTGGTATCCGGATATTCGCTTAAAAATGAAATATTTTAAACATTTAATTAAATGTTTTGGCCATTTTGCTTAGTTATCTTTCTGCTGTCGTGTCAGTTTGCATTCACACATACGCAGGTGTAACGGATTATCAACAGGTGGTGACAGGTGGTGACAGGTGGTGACACGCAGTATTGTATATTTGGCTTCACAGTTTTAGAAATGTGCTAAAGCATGGTGGTATGTATATAACATGCTAATTAGCCGCCAACGTTTGAAGCTTCTACTGATCCATTTTGTTTAGCGAATACTATCTTTAATTTTCTTAATGAACTTCACAGTTTTAGAAATGTGCTAAAGCTTATGTATAATAATTTGCCAATTAACAGCCATTGTTTAAGGCTATTGCTTATTTATTCTTTTTGATTAGGGATTATTATCTTTAATTTTGTTAGTTCGGCTTTATTAAGAAGAGATAGAGCTACAATTATGTAGACAATTAACAGGTTTGTCGGCAAAGATCAGTTACTCATGTTTAATTAGATCCGTTTGGATTGTATACATGAATTGATAAATTTATTATGTTTTCATTCGATCACGGTGATCTGCAAGTTGATGTGACGCATGTACGCATGTTTTCTTTTATCATATATATGTTTTGTGTATTTATTTTATTGTGAATTAAAATGACTAAGCGTGTTTTATTGTTCGTATTTCATTAATTATTAAAATGATGAAGTGCCTATGCCTATGGAACTTTTGATTTAATTATTTCCATTAAAATGACGATTTAATTATGTCAATGGAAACGTTAGTAACCCCCACACATCCGACTGCAACATCAGAATTAACTAAGATTTATATCCGGATATCCGGATATCCGTTAGGATCGTTCGACGGATATCCGGATACCAAATATAGTATCCTTTGACATCCCTAATTTTAATACAAAATGTCCAAGCGCTGATATTTTCTATAAGTTATGACGAAATTAGTGACGTCATTGAAAAATAATGTCCACATAGTGCTTAGAAAAGAATATAGTATTATTTCAATTTGAACTACACAAAAATGGTTGACTATAAATAAAATTATTTTTCTCTGGTCATGTTTGTTCATGATTCAGAAAGTTAAATGGTTGTAGCATCCAGTTCATGTGAAGATGGAATTGAAGAACCAAAGTCCAATGTCCATCAAAGGAAATTCACGCAACAATGCTTAAAGGATGAGTTAAATGACAACAAAGATTACATGCAATAAAATCACGTGCTATATCGGCGGTCGGTCGGAAGTAAAGATTTGCGTATATCACAATTTATTTGTGATGCAAAATCGATCCATCACCAATGACCCATCAGTCTACGAAATAATAGTGAACACAGTCGTATGCAGAAGAGCTCAGTGGGAAGGATTTTAAAAACGAGATGCAAAAACTGAAACATTTTCCCAGTGCTGCTCTTTACTACTTATGGTAACCTTTATGCATATATTATAACTATATCGTACTCCTCTCGTACTTTCGAATGTACATTCTAAACCATGATTTAATAATAACAGCGATATATCCTTTGTTACACGTAGGTGTTTATGAAAAACGTCGATTTGCTCAGTTATCACTCAACTAAAATTAACTATATTCTCCCTTAAGGGCGTCTTTGCAATACCTTTCCAGATGGCGGACATAGTGAGTACCAAGTATATATATTTCTGGCAATAATGCCGGTTGTATGGACTATCTAAGTCACGGTCAAATAATACTTACAGTCACTGAATTTATTTTCGTGAACATCTTTTCGACGCCACAAAATAAGTTTGATTTTCATTCGTAAATAAAAACGCGAAACGTCGGCAGCAAATTGCACAACAATCCAGGAATATCTGACCCATAAAACCATACATATATGAAAAAAAGCTTTTTATTGTCTATCAGAAAGATCCCAAAACTCGACAAGTAACGTACATGTTAGAAGAAAGGTTCTCCTCATTGAAAACACATACTGTCAATTTGCCACTCGGCAGCTCCCAAACGCCCATTTGTACTTCCCGTCACATCCTACAAGGCAGTATTTAGTGTAACCACTTCTTTAAATATCTTTCAAGATGACAGGCACAATAAGCAAACAGTAGACATCGCTAGTTGTGATTCAAGGGATGTGGGCAATTTATGTCACATTCGAATGATACTTTGGCGTAACGGGGCTCGAGTAGAAAACGACAAATTGTTCTGAGCACAATTTTATTACTACTTCCTACATATAAATTTAACAGTAGTTTAGCGTAAGTACCTCTCTCGGTCTCGTCCATATCCACACTACCATTTCGCCCCGCGACCCAAAAATATATACTCTACGCTAAATGAGCATCTCCTTTGCAAATTGCGCCGCTTACGCCAATTATTTCTGATATCAGCATTAATAAAAGCTAAAAGTAGTATTTGTATTGTTAATCGTGTATTCTGGCCAGCGCTGTGTCACATGATTTCTTCTTATGTTTTGACGTATGCGTCATTACTGTAGCTTGTCTTAGTTTCGCCGTTAGTCGTAGCATATTTCCTTGTTTTGATTATTAATATGTCATTCTTCATCCTACTCAAAATTTACTTTATGCGCCTAGCTTATGTAAACGACGAGATGTCTGACTAAACAATTATTGTTCAACTAACCAATTATTATTCAACTGAAAACTACTAACAAATTTATTATTTACTTGACAACTAATTAATATGGTAATTTTACATTACAATTTACTTGAAAACTAATAAATATGGTAATATTACATTACAATACTTACATCCATAGCGACCTCTTTCATGAACAGCTTAACATTATCTTCCCATGTGGCAGGCACGGTGAGCATCCAGTAGACATCATTCGCTGTAATAAACATTCGAATGACACTTACACCCACAGCGGCCTAACTCATACACAGTTAAGCATTATCTTCCCACGTGGCAGGCACGGTGAGCATCCAGTAGACATCATTCGCTGTAATAAACATTCGAATGACACTTACACCCACAGCGGCCTAACTCATACACAGTTAAGCATTATCTTCCCACGTGGCAGGCACGGTGAGCATCCAGTAGACATCATTCGCTGTAATAAACATTCGAATGACACTTACACCCACAGCGGCCTAACTCATACACAGTTTAGCATTATCTTCCCATGTGGCAGGCACGGTGAGCATCCAGTAGACATCATTCGCTGTAATAAACATTCGAATGACACTTACACCCACAGCGGCCTAACTCATACACAGTTAAGCATTATCTTCCCATGTGGCAGGCACGGTGAGCATCCAGTAGAGATCACTGGTTGTAATACCGGTGATACCATGGAAACATCGTATGGTCTCCAAATATCTTCTTCATTGCAGACATTTTAGTACTACTTGTGCCACTTACATCGTCCTGCAGAGTCTTTCAGTTAAGCGTTTAAAAAAGGTTGATCGAAAATATCATTACTAGAAGGACGTTACCAACACGACAAACTTAAGTCTGAACAGTTTTACGAAATAAACATTTGAACCTGGCGAACAAATCTCTAAAAGCAGAATCACAGATATGTTAAAGCATAACGCTTTGTTGTAAAGTGACATTTTGAACTGCTTGAAAAAGCTCCAGTCGGCCGGACTATCCTCCCTTATGTTTTCTGCATATTCTTGTTCGGCTTCTCAAAAACCGAAGCTATGAAACTTTTGTGATACAAATGCAAATGTGGGGTCGGTGGGGCTTCCGGTTGACAAATAACAGTATGGTGCACGGACTTTCTACAGTACTGAAGATACAGCTAGTTTCTATTAGTTACAACTACTGTTTTTTTTTCTGTTTTTAGAGAAACACCTTCACCCAATAGAACAGTTAAGGTAAGCTATTCTAGTCAAACAGTTATACAGCCAGGAAAAGTAAAACTTGAAATTGAATTCTTTTATTTTCTTACATGTATTTGCAAAATAGTGTGTTTCAGTGGGAGATAATATTATTTTAAGTTTCAATTTAAAATAAAATCTTTCATCTATTCCTAATCCCCATCATCATCACTATCGCTGTCATCCTTATCAAGTTTGGTGTATGTGGAGCTATGTAAATTCGACGTTTGTTTTGTACTAGCTGACGATGTAATTGATAGTATATTTATTTCGCATTTATTTTTGATTCCACAAACGACACAACTGTCCATTCCGATATCATTTGATAATGTAGAAAAGACATATCAAATTTGGATAAAACTGTCTAATAAAATATTATATAATATCTAAAGCAAGCTTGTCATTTTCACCACCTCTAACCAACTCGTAAAACAGGATTTTCCATTTGATCATCACTTTTCTTTGTACCAAAGGAAATAACTATTTCTTGTTTCATAAACCATTCAGTTCATAGTAGCCACACCTTTGTATTTCAACTGTTACCTGCATAACGATATTAGTGTTATCTCTTTAAACTAGACGTTCATGTGATTGCATTGTGCAATGCAGATATACATTAAATGGGGTTTTGTGTACGAACTGCGCCTCGCATGGATATAACTCTGTGACTAAATGCGCAAACACAGGGAGAAAAATCTTATTAAAACGAACGTTTCGTTGGCTATGCATTTTATACTAGGCCGATATATTTGCAATATCCCGCGAGCCCATGTGGCTCTATTACAGGTGTGCAATCGGGATTTAGAATCAGATCACAGGAGTGAAGTGTTAACGAAATAGATCACAACACTTGTCGCAAAGCCGTTTACTATAGTTGGTGTACCGAGTAATAATATTGAATTAATTTTTAACTCAGTGTATTTTGTTCTGGACCTGTAGCACTAACGGGCAGTTATTATGGAAATAATTTTAGTTAACATACAGTCATATGGAACGTATTGTAAGTAAAATATAACAGTTACCTTAATCAGTTGTTAGTAACTGTGTTGTAGCTTTTATCCCAATGTACAATCTATATTTAGAAGCGATGGTTGTTTTGGAGCTGTATACTTGCCTGCTTTCCAATGCGTTGCGCTGTTGATTTATCACGGACAAATTAACAGGAATATTATTTGCGTACCATTAATCGCTAACTGTGTACACCGCCCAAGAAGGGTTTTTTAGCGATTTTATTAAAAATAACCTTACAATAATGCTCTTTATAAAAAGAAGAAGAACTGCTCGCAAATGTATGTGTATTTTATTTATAACCACAAAAGTTAATTATATAAAAAAGAATAATAAATATGAATCATTCATATTTTATACGAAATGGTCTCTTACGTGTATTATACTATAAATTTTGTCACGATTAATAAGTTTCATTGTTCTTAAAGGATTAAAAATAAGTTTACATGTATTGTTTTAGTTTAATGGTTTGGTCAACACAAGAGCGGCCATTGATAATTCTTAATCACCAGATCAAGTTACCAACAACATTTATTTATTTAGCCCACTATGGACAGTACCCTTTAAACAAACAAAAACAAATGGTACAGACACACAAAAAACTATCAAGAAATGAAAGAAATACAAGATGGAATTACAAAATGTAATAAATTGCACATTGCACAAGTATGACAAAACATAATTTAATAAACATTACGAGTAATTCTTGTACTGTATGGTCCAAATATTACAATTGTTAAAAAATAACACTATTTCTTATTATTTGGTGACGTTTCGACAAGGCATGCAGCCAATGCACAGAGAAAATTTCCCCCTTAAATGAATATGATATGTGTATTCTCTAATTGCATGTTCTACAATAACAATAGAATTACATGATTAAGTATTTTAGTTATTAATGGATTTGAAGCGTTAAAAAGGTTGTTTTGCAATTAGCACCATTACTCAAAACAAGACATGCAGACAATCTATCCCAAAAAGTCAAAGTTGGCGTTTAACCGTTGGCCGGTCTTTGTCACCCTTACGTGTACGCGGAGCTCAGGTTCGCCGTATATCATCTTTACAGTCATACTTTTATCGTCATTTTTAGGAATTGTTGACAGGTCAACATTAATCTTGCCGAGAAACGAGCACGGTGGAGCATCTGCCAATACAGGATTCTTCTCGAGCGATGTATAGACCTTAAAAGTCACCTTCGTTTGTGATTTGTACAGAGGATAATAGGTCTTTGTCTCAAATCCTTGGCCAACTTCAACCACCTGTCCAATTTCTACGTGTTTGTCAAAGCAATGGCGACATTTGGCAACGCCAGACACTACTTTCCTTCTATCAAATGGATGAATCTTGGGATCAAACGTTTTGTACGTACTGACTCCGTATGTTCTCCTGGCAATTCGAGATGTGATGGCGCAGGGGTTGTGACCGAAAATAACCGCCCCCTTGACAACCGCAAGCCCGGCATCTTCGGGTATGATAATGCGCATGTGTGAAAATTCCTCCCTTATTACGTTCTGTAAGATTTTTGATTCAGAAAACCCACCGACCATCAGAATGGCAGTGGTATCTTTGGTTGCTTCCATTTTCAGAATGTCTTGTAGATGCCCAACAATATGCTGGCATGTGGGTTCGAAGAAATCTCGAACCACCTTCGGTTTTGCCCGAATCTTATTACCTGTTAGTTTGACATATGGATGCAAGCTTTCCTTGACGAGATCATTTCTAGAAAAGAAAGTATATTAAAGTGTTTGGTAAAATTTAAATGTGACTTTTAAAAAACTAACAAGGAATAAGGTCAGTTTATACCATCTAAACGACCTCGTGTGGCTTTATTTAGACCAAAGAACGTTGATACAAGTCCTACAGTTCAAATCGTTGATCCAACTTGTGTCGAACAACTTATTTTATCTAAAGTCTTAAAAACAGAAGTCGAAGTAACTTACGTAAAGTCCGTGTTTTTCTTTTCCTTGAAAGTGTCAAAGAAAACTGCTGGGAGGGTAAAGGTCACTTGGTCTTTGTCATAATCAAAGGTTCTCTTCTTGATTTCAAACTCTTGGAATAGCTCGAGGTATCTGTCTTGATTGGTTCTGTGAAATAAAAATAGACAAAAGTATATGTATTATTCTCAGGCATATTGTGGGAAGAGTATGAAAGGGAATCTACAGTTCACGAACTAACTGTGGCTGTTGTTTAAGGAGTATGTCTGAACACACAAAAATGGAAACCTTGTAATACTAGTACATGGGGCACAACATTTTAAAGAAATACGTGTATATTATAGATACACATACCTACGTTACAGAATATAAAAGCTAACCACAGGTTTTAGGTAAAGTATACACAAATATTAGCATTAATAATAAAATGTAAACAACAAAATACAACAGACATGTAAAACATAAAATACAACAGACAGCTTTCCGTAATTATTATCATCAAACGACAACGATTAGAAAAAAGAGAAACATTAAATAGAAGACTGAAGCTGATCAGATACTTACCTCATTACAGCATCAATGACATCCTGTCCAAACAAATCGACCAGGAACTCCTGAAATTTGTTATCCACTGATGTACCACCCCAAGGTCCACCGTTAGCCTTGTAAATCTCCCGAACATTCCCGTCAGTCTGTGTCTCGTGGACCGTGATGTCAATGGTGCCACCTTGGGTAAAAAGGAAACAAACACAATATAATGTATTTGATTACTACATTTCTTTTCAATTTTCTCCCTTATAAACGCCTGTCGTCAAAGGATGTATGCTTTGTTTTGCTAGGCTTAATGTCTTACTGTCAATATTTTAGATATACGGAGACCACGCTTATTAAGTCAGTTTAGCGCAGCCTTAACTATGAAAGCAGTGAACACTCACTTAGGTTTTCTTGTGGTAAAAGGTCACAAAAACAAAAGTGAAAAATGCCAGTTTCCCCAAACTTTAAAGAAGGGTAAAACTTTAAAATATTCCCTTTCAGTCTGATATATAAAATATCAATCGATACATACTATATACTGTCAAGGTGGTATTTAATCTGGTCAACTTGAATACCTATATATAAGCTCAAATAGAAACATGTATTGGGGTATAAAAATATATGTTATCGTTAGATAATAAATGATACTTACCACCGGCGTCTAACACCAGATACCTTACTCCTGGCTCAAAGCAAGAGAATGACCCGTCCCCTTCGGTGTTGTGCAATTTCGCTAACGGCAGATGGCGGCAGAACAGGGAAGCGACTTCCGGCTCCAGTGCGAGTGAAAGATGCTCTGTCGGAATCCCAGCCTGTGTTAATAATTGTTGATAAAACTACTACATATCATTTGTATTGCGCCTGCGCATTGCAGTTCTAAACTCAGGCAGTCATGTGATATTAATGGCCTGCGATTATTCTTTTTTAAGAAGATGGTGTGGGTGCTGAGTTCAGATGTTAGTTATGTCCACAAAAAATATTTAATTAATGAAGTTGATAGAGAAATCATGAAACCCTAATTTTCAAGTGCTCACAGTTTCCAACATGAATATGACAATCAGAGAGAAAACAACAACGTTGAAACGATTATTTAGATAGAATATATGTTTTGGATGAGGTTAAGCCTAATGCCATATATCATTCACTGGGATAATGGCTTTTAACAAATTGTTATTTTTGGTGTTGTAAAAAATACTACCAAGTAGACATCGCTGGCCATAAAATCCGGGGTTATTAGCAATATAGGTTCAGTCGATAAATACGTACATTCACAGCAGCCTCTCTCATGAACATCTTGGCATTATCTTCCCAGATGGCAGGCACGGTGAGCACCCAGTAAACATCGCTTGGTATGATACCGGGGGTATTTTTGATCAAATGATCATGGAGGTATCGTATTGCCTCCGAAAACACCGTCATTGCAGGCATCTTAAGACCTCTAACATCTTCAAGTAGAGTTTTCCGATTGAGCGCCTGAAAATAAATGGCTCAGTCTGATATTGCCTAACTAAAGAAAGCTTGCACGTTTTGTTACACTGCATTCATAGCTTTGTAGCCGATGTTTAAATTATCGTGTACGTACAAGTAATTTAAGTGACAAAAATGGGGTTTTTCCAGCCGAACTGCTGAAGAAATTAGGAGTATAAAGCAATGTATTGTTTTGAATCTTTTTGAACGTGTAACTGAAAGTTCACAGATTGAAAATCTATCTGCAATTGGACGAAGACACATTCATCCTGACATTGATCTTTTTCGGTCGGTCAAAAATAAACGATGGCAGACATTGGGCAAACTAACGGTAACATTTAATATTACAACAGTATCATCATTATCTACAAGAACGTTGTAGTTTCAGTTAGGGCGTAATAATGGCCAGTTAAATTAAGCCTAACATGACGTTGGTAAAAGTAGAATGTCATTCATATAATTGTAAAATAGTTCAATACGGTGTACGGGAATGGTATCCTAATATACAGATATTAACAATGCACCAGATCTTTCAACTATATTTGAAATGAATAAAATAATATTAATATTTATCCAAACGAAGAAATATTTACAATGCTGAAGCTCACCTCCAAAGTCGACTAGTTCGTCACGTCTACTTTCTAATTTATAGTGGGTTCAAGTATATCAACAAGTCGGTGGTTCCTCTAAGATATTCGTTTGGATGTTCCCGACAGAAATAGCTCATAAGCTATAAGTTGGCATATTTAATGTAACCTTTCTTGTATATCGCTACAAACCCCTCATGAAGTTTGGACATTAAAAGAATTTCAGGTAGAAAAAAACACTACAGATCCATGAAACATACCTCTTTGTTGTAAAGTGACATCTTGAACCGCTTGAAAAAATACCAATTTGCCGTCGGATCCTCCTCCATTTTATCTGCATATTCTTCCTCGGCTTCAAACCCAAACCTGTGGAACTTCTTGTCGGGACTGAACAATATGCAAGTTGGCGTCTTGAGGGAGCTGAGACTTCCGGTTGACCGTTGCCAGTTGAATGCATGAACTTCCAATGGATTTTGCTCAAATTCTTTGCGGAATGAGAAAGCATAACCGGAAAAAGTAGTTCCAAAGTCAATTGCAGCAACTTGCAAATGTTTCTTGAGCGCCGACTGGAGCACCGGAACCGACGAATCCATATTGTAGAGAGGACCTAGACAGACAGGTTTTATCAACTGGTATGTTTTAAACAATTCAAATGTTTTATAAGCTAAGATCACATTATCGCCATCATTATGTTTTTTTTTTATTATCACCAGCACCATCATTAGTTACCACCATCGTCAATATCATAATCATGCACCACACCACCATCATCATAATCATCATTATCAATATCATTATAATATCTTCCCCTAATACCCATCGTCATCATCATCATCATCAACAACAACAACAACAACAACATAATTTTCAGCAGCAGAAGCAGTACAAAAATGACCACCACAACAACCACCAAGATGACCAGAATGACCCCCACCATCTTCATGTGTTACCCCTTTGTTCTGTTTGTTCTGTTGTAGAGTTCAACATTTATTAAAACGGGATCGGAGTTTAAATGTGTCGACGGTAAAACTAAAGTTTGCATGAGTGAGAGATTCTCTTGCAAGAGTGCAATTCCTCCACCCCAACCCCCAATCCCAAACACGTCCCCCCCCCCCCCCCCCAAAAAAAAAAAAACAACAACAACAACAAACAAACACGAAACTCTGAAAATTTTGATAATTTTTAGTTTATTTCTTTGTTCAAATACATCCGAAATATATCAAGGAGAAAATTACAAATACAAAATTGTTCTCTTATAAAGTTCTTTTTGTTCACATTTGCGGAGTAATTTTATGTTATATTTTTTCGAAATATTCACAGTATTTACAGTTTCGCGAGAAGAAAACCAGCAGAATAGTTCCAAAAATAGTGTTCTAGCTTTGGTTTTCACACTAGAAAGTATTTCATGGAACCCTTTCACATAACGGTTATGTTTGCATAGGCGCATTGCTTTTTGATTGCTAAGTTTCTTGTGATTGGCTGAATTTGTATTATAATGTATCTTTGTTGCTATCCCCTAGATACCAAAGACTCGAAACCTTTTTGATAGCCGGTCTAAATTTAAATGGTTGCCTGACAAAATGTATAAACCTACACATCAAGCCTGGTATAAAATACCCATATTGTATACCTTATATAAAGAAAACCAGGTACGATACTATTAAGATGTTTTGTTTTGATTTTGAAATACATTACAGCTACCAATTATAATAATTATACCAACATCCAACTTTTTGGTGAAGGAAGACCCCAGACACATGTCAGCTGGAAGACCATCCCACATTAAGTCCTTCGCCCTAAACGGGACTCGAACCCACGCTGCGAGAGGCTAATCAGCCAGAGGAGTTACAAATTGGCGACTCTGCCACTACGACACGGGCGCCCCCAGGTGATATTAAGATGTAAGGCGTTACAATCCTCATATGATGCTGATGACAAAGTTTTCAAACATGTTCAGCGATAACTCATTTGACAATGTAAATCAAACGACATATACACTGTACTTTGGTAAACGCTGTTTCGATAACAGCTTCATCATGACAGATGTGTTTTTGAGATAAAGGCGTTCAACGAATACATAGTTATTCCAAAGAGGAATTCGAAAGCGATAAAGAAGAACATGTCGGCTTCTTTTCATTAAGTCATATAAGTTAACATACATATCTCTTTAAAACTTTTCCAGAGCACATCCGTTGTCAACTGTACAACTGGAATAAACAACAGCCACAAACAAAGAAACAAACAAATGACAAATAATGTACTGACCTGATTCAATTTGCCAAAATCGATAATGTATATCAAATCAAAACATAGCTTGATGACCGTCCTACACTTAAGTTATCGTCCCGACCGCGACTCGAACCAACAAGAAGTAGACATTATATATTCATTTGCTTTCAGCGCTGAACTCACTCTTAAAATCTTTGACTGTATTTTATTATACAGAATCTAAAACAACATACCTTTTTTCCCCACCTTTTGTTAAACGCTGAAAATTCGGTTTTTCCATTTGCACTTTCGTTTTCGATCAAAAGAGATAACTCTTATTTCCTTCGATATAAATATACACGAGAGTTACTTCCCTTTGCTATTTTACTCTTACAGTTCAGTTTGCAGTTTGTTCACAATAGCATAATAAGGAAATACTAATACGCGTGAAAAACAGGTTAATTCAATTTCAAATATTGTATATATATCAATAACATAAACAGATGCAAAAGTTCAATAGCGTTTTATGGCGTTTTAAATTGCATTTTTCCTTACGCCTATTCTGGCGTTAAGTTGGGATGGTTTTATCTTTTCTAAAATGGTTAGACAGTTTAAATAATGAGTCCTAGGCGAGTATTTCGACTTTATACATGTATCGAGTCATACAGGGTCTTTTGCCTGGACCAGAACCCGAACACATATGTACAAACAGTCAACTCTAAGGTGTAATATGTCGGTGAACGCTCGGACACCAGCGCATTTTGGCTTTCATTGAACCCCGTTTAGTACGGACGCTGAACAAATAAAAAGGGAGGTAACGAACAATGAGCACAAACACACTTAGCACACAAACATAAACACACCAGACAAAATATAATATAGCAATTACTTTACAGCTTCGATACCTTGCTGTAAATATGTCTTTCGTAGCCGGAAGAATAACCGATAACACCGGTGTGAGGATGGGATTATGGGATTAGCCGGCATTTTTGCCGATACTGCGCAGCGACATTTCTATCATTATAGCACAGGGGCACTTATGAGGTGCCCAGAGACTGAACCCGGCCGGTCCATTATACTGACACCGACGAGTCAGGCGTAATGCTGTCCCCTTAGCCCCGAGCGTTAGGAGGGAAGCCACTACTACCAACTTTAAAGTCTTTGGTTTGACCCGGCCGGGGTTCGAACCCACGACCTCCCGATCCGCAAGCCGACGCTCTACCACCTGAGCTATTGCGGCCGGTAAACACCGGTGTGCAACATTACACGCCAAATGTAAACTGGATATATAGGAACTGTCTATATATTTATGAAATAGATTTATATAAGTGCCAATGTCATGTTCCGGTCAAGGTCATGTCCCTGTCGGCCATGTTTCGGTCCCGGTCGGTCATGTCCAGGTCGATCATGTCATGCTCGGTCATGTCCCGGTCCAGGTCGTTCAGGTCTCTGTCGCTCATGTCCCGATCCAGGTCGGTCATTTCCCGGTCCAGGTCGGTTATGTCTCGGTCCTGGTCGGTCATGTCCCGGTCAATTATGTCCCGGTCGGTCATGTCCCGGTCGGTCATGTCCGGTTCTGTTTGGTCATGTCCCGGTACAGGACGGCATGTCTCTGTCCTGGTCAGTCATGTCACGTTCCAGGTCGGTTATGTCCAGGCCCTGGTAGGTTATGTCCAGGTACGGGTCGGTCATGTCGAGGTCGGTCATGTCCAGGTCCAGGTCGGTCATTTCCCGGTCGGTCATGTCCCGGTCGGTCATGTCCAGGTCCAGGTTGGTCATGTCCCGGTCGGTCATGTCTCGGCCTAGGTCGGTCATGTCCCGGTTGGTCATGTTCCGGTTGGTCATGTCATGTTCGGTCGCGGTCGGTCATGGCATGTCAAAGAGGGCCTTTCCGAGTTTATCAACTACTTTGTCACAGTGTCTAGCTGATATTAGGTCTAAGTAGGTTTAAAAGTAAGTATATATGTATATAAGTTAAGTCATAGCCGTGGTCAGGTTCTTTTCAAGTCAGTTTAACAAGAAAACACTTTTTTCATCCTCCTCCTCATCATCATCATTATCATCACCCGGTCGGTCATGTCCCGGTCCAGGTCGGTCATGTTCCGGTTCAGGTCGGTCATGTGCCGGTCGGCCATGTCCCGGTCCAGTTCCGTCATGTCCCGGCCTAGGTCGGTCATGTCCCGGCCTAGGTCGGTCATGTCCAGGACAGTCATGTCATGTTCGGTCCCGGTCGGTCATGTCCAGGTTGGTCATGTCATGTTCGGTCCCGGTCGGTCATGTCATGTCAAATAGGGCCAGCTGATATTAGATCTGAGTAGGTTTAAAATCAAGTATATATGTTTATAAGTTTAGTCATAGTCATGGTCAGGTCCTTTTTAAGTCAATTTAACAAGACAACACTTTTTAATAAGTTTTTTGTATCATCATCATTATCATCATCTTTATCGCTGTCGCTGTTGTTGCTGTCGTAATCGCTTCATCATCGTCAGAAGCAGCAGCAAGAGCATCAAGGACATTATCATCAGCAGTTTCAGTAGCAGCAGCACCACCACCACCGCCATCAAGATTGTGTATGAACCTCAGTTCCGAAATACAAGTACATCCACTCCAGTATCACCATCAAAATGGCATTTCCCATATAACTCGTATATATTATTAGCGTGACAGCATCATTTATTTTCAGTTATTATATTCGTCAATATAAAGAAAATAAAAATAATGAAACCGAAGAAACACAATGCATATGATAGAGTAAAAGTAGAGTTATAATAGATAAGACAGGTGAAATGAAACGTAAACAACTCAGAAAGATGATACAGAATTATGCGTATTCGTAAAGAAACGTTAGAAGCCTTATCGTATTGCTATAAATTAAGTAAAAAATAAATGGGAAACGTATTATATTTATTTATTCATAAGCAGAAATAATATTATCATCAGCATCAGCAGAATCAGCAGCAGCATAATCAGCGTCATTAATAGCAGCAACAACATTATCATTATCAACAGAAGCGCCAGCACTATCATCATTCAAATTGAGAAAAAAAAAATAAGCAAACAGTAAAAGGCCAATCAGAAGTATTTGAGCACAAAAATAAATAATATTGTTGGCTTCCTGAAGTTAAAAATTATAGTTTTGCAGTATATGCCCTGTGAAATAATATGTCTTTGTTACATTGCACTGATACAATAATGGTAATATTAGCTCGTCCAGCTAATTATTGGTAGAGGAAAACACCAGACCAATGTCCGGGTAGAACTACTAGGGAACCGCAGATAAGCTGGGCCACCTTCCCACATGAAGGTTCTCGCCTCGACCGGGACTCGAACTCGGGCGGCAAGGGGCGGAGGAGTTTCGAGCAGCAGAAGTGAGACCATCTTTTGTATAGCCTGGATATGTAGGGAGAGAGAAAGGGAAGCAAGAAAGAAAGAAAAAGTAGAAAAAACACTACTACAATCATCAACTACAGATGTATCATCATCAGCAGCAAAAGCAGCAGCAGCAGCAGCAGCAAAAGTAGCAGCGAAAGCATCAACAACAACTACTTCTTATTTCAATATACAACAACAAATCAACAGCATTAAAATTCATGCCAGCAACCAACATCCGCAGAATAAGCATCATCATTTACATAACCATAATCCTTCACAGCAACATCAACAGCAGTAATATTTTAATCATCAGCATTAATATCAGCAGCAGCAGCAGAAACAGAAGCAGCAGCACCACCACCACTATTAGTACCACCATAATTATCATCAACATCATCGGAAGCAATATTGTCGTATTCACATGAAAGATAAAAAATACAAAAAGTAAATTACTGTTACTAATGTAAGGCAATATTATGTGGTAAAGAATCACAATTTTTAAGCACACCATTGATAATCACAGTAGGTTTATTATGATCAGCAGTAACAGTAACATTGCAGCTATGTATTGACCTGGATGAAGAGAGAAATCCACACAGATAGACAGACATAAGCAAAGATGTTTTGTTGTTGTTGTTTTTTGTTACATCGCACCTACATAATTATGGTCATATTGGAAACATCCAGCTATTGGTAGAACCACCGGCGCACCGCAGGTTAGCTGGAAAACCTTTCCACATGAAAGATCTCGCCCCGACCGGGACTCGAACCCACGTGGTGAGAAGAAAGAAAGAAAGAAAAAAAGAAAGAAAGACAGAAAGAATTCTTCACATTTTTTTTCTTAAAATTTTAATTTTCTGCTTTCTTCTCCAAGGTTCTTACTAAATTGATGCTCGTGCTAGCTCTGTTGTTGCATAAATAATGATGATGGTTGTGGTGATAGTGCTGTTGATGAATATGACGATGTTGTTATTTATATTGATGATGACATTGGTGGTGTTGCTCCTTCTGCTACCGCTGGTGCTTTTGAAGATACTATTACTTTTTGGGTAATAATGCTAACTATAAACGGGCTAGTGATATATTGATAAAGGTCTTTTGTCGTGACTTATTTTTGTCTGCTAATGTTAATGGTGTTTTGTTGTTTGTGGTGATTGAATATCTGCCATAATTGAAGCTGTTTTTCTGTTCATTTGCAGTTGTGATTGTGGTACAATGTATATAACAATGTTTATGGTGTTGTATTTCCTATTTCTGCTATTGCTGTTCTGTCTGTTGATGCTGATGCTTGTCTGGCTGCTTCTTTTCTGTCTGCTGATGCTTGTCTGTCTGCTTCTGTTCGGGCTGCTGCTGCTTGTCTGTTAGCTTCTGTTCTGTCTGCTGCTGCTTGTCTGGCTGCTTCTGTTCTGTCTGCTGCTGCTTGTCTGGCTGCTTCTGTTCTGTCTGCTGCTGCTTGTCTGTCTGCTTCTGTTCTGTCTGCTGCTGCTTGTCTGCTTCTGTGTCTGTCTGCTTCTGTTCTGTCTGCTGCTGCTTGTCTGTTTCTGTTCTGTCTGCTGCTGCATGTCTGTCTACTTCTGTTCTGGCTGCTGCTTCTTGTCTGCTTCTGTTCTGTCTGCTTCTGCTTGTCTGTCTGATTCTGTTCTGTCTGCTGCTGCTTGTCTGTCTGCTTCTGTTCTGTCTGCTGCTGCTTGTCTGTCTGCTTCTGTTCTGTCTGCTGCTGCTTGTCTGTCTGCTTTTGTTCTGTCTGCTGCTGCTTGTCTGTCTGCTTCTGTTCAGTCTACTGCTGCTTGTCTGCTTCTGTTCTGTCTGCTGCTGCATGTCTGTCTGCTTCTGTTCTGTCTGCTGCTACTTGTCTGCTTCTGTTCTGTCTGCTGCTGTTTGTCTGTCTGCTTCTGTTCTGTCTGCTGCTTCTTGTCTGCTTCTGTTCTGTCTGCTGATGCTTGTCTGTCTGCTTCTGTTCTGTCTGCTGCTGCTTGTCTGCTTCTGTTCTGTCTGCTGCTGCTTGTCTGTCTGCTTCTTTTCTGTCTGCTGCTTCTTGTCTGCTTCTGTTCTGTCTGCTGCTGCTTGTCTGTCTGCTTCTGTTCTGGCTGCTGATGCTTGTCTGTCTGCTTCTGTTCTGTCTGCTGCTTCTTGTCTGCTTCTGTTCTGTCTGCTGCTGCTTGTCTGCTTCTGTTCTGTCTGCTGCTGCTTGTCTGCTTCTGTTCTGTCTGCTGCTGCTTGTCTGTTAGCTTCTTCTCTGTCTGCTGCTTGTCTGCTTCTGCTCTGTCTGCTGCTGCTTGTCTGTTAGATTCTTCTCTGTTTGCTGCTTGTCTGCTTCTGTTCTGTCTGCTGCTGCTTGTCTGTTAGCTTCTTCTCTGTCTGCTGCTTGTCTTCTTCTGTTCTGTTTGCTGCTGCTTGTCTGTTAGCTTCTTCTGTGTCTGCTGCTTGTCTGCTTCTGTTCTGTCTGCTGCTGCTGCTGCTGCTTGTCTGTGAGCTTCTGTTCTGTCTGCTGCTGCTTGTCTGTTAGCTTCTGTTCTGTCTGCTGCTACTTGTCTGGCTGCTTATTTTTGGTCTGCTGCTGCTTGTCTGTCTGCTTCTGTTCAGGCTGCTGCTGCTGCTGCTGCTTGTCTGTGAGCTTCTGTTCTGTCTGCTGCTGCTTGTCTGTTAGCTTCTGTTCTGTCTGCTGCTACTTGTCTGGCTGCACCTGTTCTGTCTGCTGCTGCTTGTCTTGCTGCTTATTTTTTGTTTGCTGCTGCTTGTCTGTCTGCTTCTGTTCAGGCTGCTGCTGCTGCTGCTGCTTGTCTGTTAGCTTCTGTTCTGTCTGCTGCTGCTTGTCTGTTAGCTTCTGTTCTGTCTGCTGCTGCTTGTCTGTTAGCTTCTGTTCTGTCTGCTGCTTGTCTTGCTGCTTCTGTTCTGTCTGCTGCTGCTGCTTCTCTGTTAGCTTCTGTTCAGTCTGCTGCTGCTTGTCTTGCTGCTTCTGTTCTGTCTGCTGCTGCTCCTTGTCTGTTAGCTTCTGTTCAGTCTGCTGCTGCTTGTCTTGCTGCTTCTGTTCTGTCTGCTGCTTATCTGTTAGCTTCTGTTCTGTCTGCTGCTGCTTGTCTGTTAGCTTCTGTTCTGTCTGCTGCTGCTGCTTGTCTGTTAGCTTCTGTTCAGTCTGCTGCTGCTTGTCTGGCTGCTTCTGTTCTGTCTGCTGCTGCTGCTTGTCTGGCTGCTTCTGTTCTGTCTGCTGCTGGTCTTGTCTGCCTACTTCTGTTCTCTCTCCTGCTGCTTGTCTGTTAGACCTTGTTCTGTCTGCTGCTGCTTGTTTGTTTGTTTCTGTTCAGTCTGCTGCTGTTTGTCTGTGTGCTTCTTTTCTGGCTGCTGCTGTTTGTCTTGCTTCTTCTGTTCCGTCTGCTGCTGCTTGTCTGGCTGCTTCTGTTGTGTTTGATGCTGCTTCTCTGGCTGCTTCTGTTCTGGCTGCTGCTGCTTGTCTGTCTGCTTCTGTTTTGTCTGCTGCTGCTTGCTTGTCTGGCTACTTCTGTTTTGTCTCCTGCTGCTTGTCTGGCTGCTTCTGTTCAGCCTGCTGCTGCTTGCCTGGTTTCTTCTGTTCTGGCTGCTGCTGCTTGTCTGGCTGCTTCTGTTCTGTTTGCTGCTGCTTGTCTGTCTGCTTCTGTTCTTCTGCTGCTGCTTGTCTGACTACTTCTGTTTTGCCTGCTGCTGCTTGTCTGGCTACTTCTGTTTTGTCTGCTGCTGCTTGTCTGGCTACTTCTGTTCTGTCTGCTGCTGCTTGTCTGACTACTTCTGTTCTGTCTGCTGCTGCTTGTCTGGCTACTTCTGTTTTGTCTGCTGCTGCTGCTGCTGTTTAGCTGTTTTTGTTTTGGCTGCAGCTGCCGCTGCCGCTGCTTTTCTTGCTGCTTCTGTTTTTGGCTGCGGCTGCTTAGGCTGTTTGTGTTTAGGCTGCAGCATCTGCTGCTGGTCTATTGGCGGCTGCTGCATCTGCTGCTGTTCTATTGGCGGCTGCTGCATCTGCTTCTGTTTTGTCTGCTGCTGCTTGTCTGGCTGCTTCTGTTAAGTCGCTGCTGCTTGTCTGGCTGCTTCTGTTCTGTGTGCTGCTGCTTGTCTGGCTGCTTCTGTTTTATCTGCTGCTGCTTGTCTGGCTGCTTCTGTTCTGTCTGCTGCTGCTTGTCTGGCTGCTTCAGTTTTGTCTGCTGCTGATTGTCTGGCTGCTTCTGTTAAGTCGCTGCTGCTTGTCTGGCTGCTTCTGTTCTGGCTGCTGCTGCTTGTCTGTCTGCTTCTGTTCTGTCTGCTGCTGCTTGTCTGGCTGCTTCTGTTCTGTCTGCTGCTGCTTGTCTGGCTGCTTCTGTTCAGTCTACTGCTGCCTGTCTGGCTGCTTCTGTTCTGGCTGCTGCTGCTTGTCTGTTAGCTTCTGTTCAGTCTACTGCTGCTTGTCTGTGTGCTTCTGTTCTGGCTGCTGCTGCTTGTGTGGCTACTTCTGTTCTGTCTGCTGCTACTTGTCTGGCTGCTTCTGTTTTGTCTGCTGCTGCTTGTCTGGCTACTTCTGTTCAGGCTACTGCTGCTTGTCTGCTTCTGTTCTGTCTGCTGCTGCTTGTCTGGCTGCTTCTGTTCAGGCTGCTGCTGGTTGTCTGGCTGCTTCTGTTTTGTCTGCTGCTGCTGTTTTAGCTGTTGTTTTGTTTTGGCTGCATCTGCTGCTGTTCTATAGGTGGCTGCTGCATCTGTTTAAAAACTGTTAATGTTAGCCAATGTGCCCGTGTTGGTGGCTGTGTTGATTATGATGATGATTTCTTCTTATTTCTTTTCGCACCTACGATAACAATGTTTACATTTAGTCTTATTTTAATCATGTTCAGTCTGTCTTTCTTCCCATATATTCAGGTTTCTCTTCCTCTCTTTCTTTCTTTCGTTCTTTCATTCTTCTTTGCGTCTGTCTGTCAATCTGTGTGGATTTCTCTTTTCATCCAGGTCACTACATAGCTGCATTGTTACTGTTGCTATTGATCATAAATATTGTCTGCTTCTGTTCTGTAATATTGTGATTCTTTACCTCATAATATTGCCTTACATTAGTGACAGCAATTTACTTTTTTCTTCTTTCATGTGAAGACGAAGATGTTGCTTCTGATGGTGTTTATGATAATTATGGAGGTTTTTTTATGGTGGTGTTGTTTCTTGTCCTGCTGTTGATGATATTGATGTTGATTATTAATATATTACTGCTGTTGTTGCTGCTGTTAAGGATTATGGTTATGTAAATGATGATGCTGATTCTGCTGATGTTGGTTGTTGGCATGTTGTCGCCGGAAATGTCAGTGATTTTAATATTGTTGATGTATGTTGAATTAGAAATAGTTGTTGTTGTTAATGTTGTAGATGATAATGATGATAAAAATAATTCTGTAGTTGATGATTGTGGAAGTTTTTTAATTATTTTTTCTTTCTTGCTTCTCTCTCTTTATCCCTATACCTCGATACATAATATGCTCTTATTTCTGCTGCTCGAAACTCCTCAGTCCCCTACCGACTGAGTTCGTGTCCATGTCGGGTCGAGAACCGTCATGTGGGAAGGTGGCCAAAGCTTATCTGCGGTTCCCTGGTGGTTCTATCCGGACAAAGGTCTGGTGTCTACCTCTACCAATAATTAGCTGGACGAGCCAATATGAAAATTATTGAATCGGTGCGATGTAACAAAACATACATGTTATTTCACAAGGCATATATTGTAAATCTATCATGTTTAACTTCAGGAAGCCAACAACATTATTTTATTTTTGTGCTCACATACTTTTGATCGGCCTTTTTACTGCTTGCAAAGTGATTGTTAATTGTAATGATGATAGTGCTGGCACTTCTGTTGATAATGATAATGTTGCTGCTGCTTATAATGAAGCTGATTAAGCTGCTGCTTCTGGTTAGTCGGTTAAAATGTATATATGTATATATAAACTTACTTACTTTTAAACCGACTAACTAACCGGGACATGATCCGGGACATGACCGACCAGGATTGGGACTTGGCCGACCTGGACATGACCGACTGTGATATGACCGACCGGGACCGGGACATGACCGACCTGGACATGACCGACCGGGACATGACCGACCCTGGACAGGGACATGACCGACCGGGACATGATCGACCTGGATCGGGACATGACAGACCTGGATATGACCGACCGCAACATGACCGACCGTGACATGACCGATGACCGACCGGTACATGACCGACCGGAACATGACCGACCTGGACCGGGACATGACATTGACACATATATAAACGTATTTCATAAATATATGGACACTCCCTATATATCCAGTTTACATTAACTATCCAGTGTACTATATCTAATGTTACACACGAGTGTGATCAGATATTCTTCCGGCTACGAAATACACATTTACAACAAGATATCGAAGCAGTAAAGTAAACGCTCTATTATATTTTGTTTGGTGTGTTTATGTTTATGCTGTGTTCATTGTTCGTTTCTCTCCTTTTTATTTGTTCAACGTCCGTACTTAACAGGGTTCAATAAAAGAAAAAATGTGCCGGTTGCCGAGTATTTAAGAATCACCGACATACAACACCTAAGCGTTGACTTGTTTGTACATTTGTGTTCGGTCTCTGCTCCTGGCAAAAGACCGTTTTGGGGTCTAATATACATTTTATAATCAGAAACGAATTCATTGTTTAAACTGTCTAGCAATTGAAGAAAAGATAAAACTATCCCAACTTAACACCCGAATACGCGTAAGGAAAAAATGCCATTTGAAACGCCATAAACGCTATTGAACGTTTGCATCTGTTTATGTTATTGTTGTGTTTACAATATTTTTGAAAATATGTATTGAACTCGTTTTTTCACACGTATTAGTATTTCCTTATTATGCTATTGAATTTGTTGTCCGAATTTTATAAATAAACTGCAAACTGAACTGTGAGTGTAAAATAGCAAAGGGAAGTAACTCTCGTGTATATTTATATCGAAGAAACTAAGAGTTATCTCTTTTGATCGGAAACGAAAGTGCAAATGGAAAAACCGAATTTCCAGCGTTTAACAAAAGGTGGGAAAAAGGTATGTTGTTTTATATTCTGTATAATAAAATACAGTCAAATATTTTGAGAGTGAGTTCAGCGCTGAAAGCGAATAACTAAATAATGTCTACATCTTGTTGGTTCGAGTCGCGGTCGGGACGATAACTTAAGTGTAGGACGGTCATAAAGCTGACCTACGATACGTCGTACGCCCTCCTCACCGATGATTGTCTTGACAACATCAACTTGAAAATTATTTAGTCGGTGCATGAATAAATTAGAAACAAAGCAAATCAGTTATTGAAAACATTTCACACACATTTACTGCCTTGTAAAAAGGTATTATATAAATGCGCATTTTATGTTTTGATTTTAAATACATTTTCGATTTTGGCAAATTGAATCAGGCCAGTACATTATTTGTCATTTGTTTGTTTCTTTATTTGCTGTTGTCGTTTATTCCAGTTGTAAAGTTGACAACTGTCCACACCCATATGACTTAATTTCGATATGAAAACAAGCCGACATGTTCTACTTTATCGCTTTCGAATTCCTCTTTGGAATAACTATGTATTCGTTGAACGCCTTTATCTCAAAAACACATCTGTCATGATGAAGCTGTTATCGAAACAGCGTTTACCAAAGTACAGTGTATATGTCGTATGTCGTGTATGTATTTACATTGTTATCAGCATCATATGAGGATTGTAACGCCTTACATCTTAATATCACCTGGGGGCGCCCGTGGCGTAGTGGTAGAGTCGCCGATTTGTAACTCCTCTGGCTGCTTAGCCTCTCGCCGCGTGGGTTCGAGTCCCGTTAAGGGCGAAGGACTTAATGTGGGAAGGTCTTCCAGCTGACGTGTGTCTTGTGTCTACCTCCACCCAAAAGTTGGATGTTGCTATAATTGTTATAATTGGTCGCTGTAATGTATTTCAAAAACAAAACAAAACATCTTTATATTATCAGACATGGTTTTCTTTATATACAATATGGGTATTTTCTACCAGGCTTGATGTGTGGGTTTATACATTTTGCCAGGCAACCGTTTAAATTAAGACCGGCTATCAAAAAGATTTTGAGTCTTTGGTATCTAGGGGATAGCAACAAAGATACATTATTACAAGTATACAAATTCCGCCAATCACAAGAATCTTAGCAATCAAAAAGCAATGCGCTTAGGCAAACAGAACCGTCATGTGAAAGGGTTACAGGAAATTCTAGTGTGAAAACCAAAGCTAGAACACTATTTTTGGAACTATTCTGCTGGTTTTCTTCTCGCGAAACTGTAAATACTGTGAGTATTTCGAAAAATATAACGTTATTACTCCCCAAATGTGAACAAAAAGAACTTTATACGAGAACACTTTTGAATTTGTAATTTTCTACTTAATATATTTCAGATGTATTTTACCAAAGAAATAAACTAAAAATTATCAAAATTTTCAGAGTTTCGTGTTTGTTTCTTGTTGTTGTTGTTGTTTTTTTGGTTGTGGGTTGGGGGTTGGGGTGGAGGAATTGCACTCTTAAGAACGGTTGGCTATTGAGAATCTCTCACTCATGCAAACTTTAGTTTTACCGTCGACACAACTAAACTCCGATCCCGTTTTAATAAATTTTGAACTCTACAACAGAACAAACAGAACAAAGGGGTAACACATGAAGATGGTGGGGGTCATTCTGGTCATCTTGGTCGTTGTTGTGGTGGTCAATTTTGTACTGCTTCTGCTGCTGAAAATTATGTTGTTGTTGTTGTTGTTGTTGTTGATGATGATGATGATGATGATGATGATAATGATGATGATGATGATGATGATGATGATGATGATGATGGGTATTAGGGGAAGATATTATGATATTGACAATGATGATTATGATGATGGTGGTGGGGTGCGGGATTATGATATTGACGATGGTGGTAACTAATGTGATACTGGTGATAATGGAAAAAAAAACATAATGATGGCGATAATGTGATCTTAGCTTATCAAAACATTTAAATTCTTCAAAACATACCAATTGATCAAACCTGTCTGTCTAGGTCGTCTCTACAATATGGACTCGTCGGTTCCGGTGCTCCAGTCGGCGCTCAAGAAACATTTGCAAGTTGCTGCAATTGACTTTGGAACTACTTTTTCCGGTTATGCTTTCTCCTTCCGCAAAGAATTTGAGCAAAATCCATTGGAAGTTCATGCATTCAACTGGCAACGATCAACCGGAAGTCTCAGCTCCCTCAAGACGGCAACTTGCATATTGTTCAGTCCCGACAAGAAATTCCTCAGCTTCGGGTTTGAAGCCGAGCAAGAATATGCAGATAAAATGGAGGAGGATGCGACGGCAAATTGGTATTTTTTCAAGCGGTTCAAGATGTCACTTTACAACAAAGAGGTATGTTTCATGGGTCTGTAGTGCTCTCTATCTGTTATTTTAATGGTCCAAACTTCACTAGGGGTTTGTAGCGATATACAAGAAAGGTTACATTCAATATGCCAACTTATAGCTTATGAGCTTTTTTCCGTCGGGAACATCCAAACGAATATCTGAGAGGAACCACCGACTTGTTGATATACTTGAACCCACTATAAATTATAAGTAGACGTGAGGAACTAGTCGACTTTGGAGGTGAGCTTCAGCATAGTAAATATTTCTTCGTTTAAATAAATATAAAAATTATTTTATTCATTACAAATATATTTGAAAGATCTGGTGCATTGTTAATATCTGTATATTAGGATATCATTCCCATACACCGTATTGAACTATTTTACAATTATATGAATGACTTTTACCAACGTCATGTTAGGCTTAATTTAACTGGCCATTATTACGCCCTAACTGAAACTACAACATTCTTGTAGATAATGATGGTACTGTTGTAAAATTAAATGTTACCGTAGGTTTGCCCAATGTCTGCCATCGATTATTTTTGACCAACCGAAAAAGATCAATGTCAGGATGATTCTTCTTGTGTCTTCGTCCAATTGCAGGTAGATTTTCAATCTATAAACCTACAGTTACACGTTTCAGTTACGAAAAAGATTCAACACAATACATTGCTTTATACTCCCACTTTTTTCAGCAGTTTGGCTGAAAAAAACATCTTTGTCACTTAAATTACCTGTACGTACACGATAACTTAAACATCGGCTACGAAGCTATGAATGCAGTGTAACAAAATCGTAAAAGCTTTCTTTAGTTAGGCAATATCAGACTGAGCAAGAAATTACGTTTTAATATTTATATTTTTTATCAAGTCATATATATATATATATATATATATATATATATATATATATATATATATATATATATATATATATATATATATATATATATATATAAGACAAAAAGGGAATATCTTCAGATATCTTCAGTTTAAGATCAAACGCTGTCTTTCGAGCAATATGCAGACAATAAAATTAAGTTGCTGATTTTTTTTCAGGCGCTCAATCGGAAAACTCTACTTGAAGATGTTAGAGGTCTTGCGATGCCTGCAATGACGGTGTTTTCGGAGGCAATACGATACCTCCATGATCATTTGATCAAAAATACCCCCGGTATCATACCAAGCGATGTTTACTGGGTCCTCACCGTGCCTGCCATCTGGGAAGATAATGCCAAGATGTTCATGAGAGAGGCTGCTGTGAATGTACGTATTATATTGCTAATAACCCCGGATTTTATGTCTACTTGGTAGTATTTACAATTTTACAATACCAATAAATTACAATTTGTTAAAAGCTATTATCCCAGTGAAGAATACATAGCATTAGGCTTAACCTCATCCAAAAGCATATATTCTTTTCTCTAAATAATCGTTTTTCTCGTATTGTCATATTCATGTTGGAAACTGTGAGCACTTGAAAATTAGGGTTTCATGATTTCTCTATCGACTTCAGTAATTAAATATTTTTTGTGGAACATAACTAACATCTGAACTCAGCACCCACACCATCTTCTTAAAAAAGAATAATCGCAGGCCATTAATATCACATGACTGCCTGAGTTTAGAACTGCAATGCGCAGGCGCAATACAAAATGATATGTAGTAGTTTTATCAACAATTATTAACACAGGCTGGGATTCCGACAGAGCATCTTTCACTCGCACTGGAGCCGGAAGTCGCTTCCCTGTTCTGCCGCCATCTGCCTTTAGCGAAATTGCACAACACCGAAGGGGACGGGTCATTCTCTTGCTTTGAGCCAGGAGTAAGGTATCTGGTGTTAGACGCCGGGGGTAAGTGTTGTTTTTTATCTAACGACAACATATATTTTTATACCCCAATATATGTTTCTATTTGAGCTTATATATAGGCATTCAAGTTGATTAAATACCACCTTGACAGTATATAGTATGTATCGGTTGATATTTTTATATATCAGACTGAAAGGGAATATTTTAAAGTTTTACGCCTCTTTAAAGTTTGGGGAAACTTCCATTTTTAACTTTTGTTTTTGTGACCTTTTATCACAAGAAAACTTAAGTTAGTGTTCACTGCTATCATAATGAAAGCTGCGAAAAAGCTGACTTAAATTAGCGATGCCTCCATATATCTGAAATATTTATAGTATGACATTAAACCTAGCAAACCGAAGCAGAGATCCTTCGACGACAGGCGTTTATCAGGGAGAAAATTGAAAAGAAATATAGTAATCAAATGCATTATATTGCATTTGTTTCTTATTACCCAAGGTGGCACCATTGACATCACGGTCCACGAGACACAGACTGACGGGAACGTTCGTGAGATTTACAAGGCTAACGGTGGGCCGTGGGGTGGTACGTCAGTGGATAACAAATTTCAGGAGTTCCTGGTCGATTTGTTTGGACAGGATGTCATTGATGACGTCATGCTGTAAGTGCCTGATCAGCAGTTGTCTTCTATTTAATGCTTCTTTTTTTACTAATCGTTGTTGCTTCTCTTTTACCAAACGTGTCTTTTTGATTGTAATAATTAACGAACTGTATGTTGCCGTTTGGTTTTCATGTATTATTTATTCTAATATTTTTATATCCATTATTTGAAAAAACTTGTGGTTAGCTTTTTTATTTTGTAACTATATGTTTCTATAATATGCATGTCTTTTATGTAAGGCTGTGCTCTATGTTCTAGTGTTACAGGATTTCCATTTTTGAGTTTATATTCAGGACATAACCCTTAAACTACCGCCACTGTTAGTTTGTGTAGATTCACAGTCATATAAAGCCCAACGATGTGTTATTAAAACTCTTCCCACAATGTGCAATACATATACTATTGTCTATTCTTTTTCACAGAACCAATCAAGAAAGATACCTTGAGCTATTCCAAGAGTTTGAAATCAAGAAGAGGACCTTTGATTATGACCAAGACCAAGTGACTTTTACCCTCCCAGCAGTTTTCTTTGACATTTTCAAGGAAAAGAAAAATAAGGACTTTACGTAAGTTACTTACTTATCACCATTACAACTATCGAAATCGAAATTATAATCATCTCCGATACCATCATCCTCAGCATCACAGTTAATTGTCCCTCATCAGTACCATCGTGTTCTTTATTATATTTGTTAGTGGATATGTATTTTAAAGGTTGAATTTACATACATGTAAGTTAATCAGGCCACTGCCTGCATCGCCATTATGGACGTAAGTATCATCATTGTTATCATTCGCAGCACCACTGCAAAATTTTATCATCCATTTCATTCATATCGCCAGTGTTAAAATATTGTATTACTTACATAAAGTACATGATACAATTGTAAAGCTTTAGATAAAATACTTTGTTCGACACAATCCATATCGTTGATTCAACGATATGAATTGTAAGACTTTAATCAACGTTTTTTTTCTGTCAAAATATAGTCACACGAGGTCGTTTAGATGGAATAAACTGACCTTATTCATGTGCTAGTTGTTGTTTTATGTGTGTGTGTGTTTAAGGACATAATAGTCACCTTCACGTTTTACCCAACACTTTCGTATGTTTTCTTTTCTAGCGTTGATCTCATCAAAGAAAGTTTGCGCCCATATGTCAAACTATCAGGCAATAAGATTCGGGCAAAACCGAAGGTGGTTCGAGATTTCTTCGAAACCACTTGCCAACAAATTGTTGGGCATCTACGAGACATTCTGAATATGGAAGAAACCAAAAATACCGCTGCTATTCTAATGGTCGGTGGGTTTTCTGAATCAATAATCTTACAGAATGCAATAAAGCAGGAGTTCTCACACGTGCGCATTATCATACCAGAAGACGCAGGTCTTGCGGTTGTCAAGGGGGCAGTCATTTTCGGTCACAACCCCTGCGCCATCACAGCTCGGATTGCAAGAAGGACATACGGAACAAAAGTGAACAGATCATTTGATCCCAAGGTTCACCCACTTAATAGAAAGGAGGTGGTTTTGGGTATTGACAAATGCACAGGCTGTTTTGATAAACACGTAGAAATCGGACAAATTGTTGAAGTTGGACAAGCTTTCGAGGCAAAAAAGTACAACCCAGTGTACAAAACACAAAAGGCAATGATGTTTGATATCTATACATCCAAAGAAAAAGATCCAATATTTGCGGATGTTCCCCCGTGTTCTTTTATCGGCAAGATTGATGTTGACCTGTCCGAGATACCTGACGATGATGATAAGAGTATACTGGCCAAGATGATATACGGTGAACCGGAGCTCCGAGCGGAAGTAGTGGTTTCAAAGACCGGCAAACAATTAAATGCCAAATTTGACTTTCTGGGATAGATTTTATTAACACTAATTGATGCCTATATTTTGAACCTTGTGTCATTTTGAGTTATATATATATAGGAAAAGACAAAGTCCATATATATATATATATATATATATATATATATATATATATATATATATATATATATATATATATATATATATATATATATATATATATATCATATTCATTTAAGGGGAAAGTTTTCAATGTGCATTGGCTGCATGCCTTGTTGAAACATCACTAAATAATAATTTTATCTTAAAAAACGTTATTGGTAGCGTCCATTATGTGTGTTTTCTTTTATAAAAACTACATATAAGTGTCTAAATAACCTATAAAATAGACAAAGAGAGAGAGAGAGAAACAGTGTTATGTTTAATGATTGTAATATTTGGACAACAATACAGTACAAGAATTACTTGTACTATTTATTAAATAATGTTTTGTCATACCTGTGCTTCTTATTTACTACATTTTATATGCTTCCGAAATTCAGCTTTCTCACAACATTGTCTTCTTATTGTGCCCGTCATCTTGAAAGATATTATCAGAAATAGTTACACTAAATACTGACCGGAAGTAGAATCAGTAATGAACTATTTTCTTTAATAATAACAGTCTATTGCTATGTTTTATCATCTGATTCCTTTTTTTTTTCAAAAAAGAAAAGCTGCAATCTTGTAGGATCTGACCGGAAGTATAAATGGGCGTTGGTGGGTTGCCGAATGGCAAATTGACAGTATTATTTTAAACCTTCTTACATGTACGTAACTTGTCTTGCTTTCGGATTTTTCTGATAGACAATAAGAAGCTTTTATTCATCTGTGTATGGTTATACGGGTCATTTTTACCTGGATTATTTAGCGATTTGCTGCCTAAGATTCGCGTTTTTGCTTACGGATATAAATCAAACTTATTTTGTGGCGGAGAACCTGCAAAGATGTTCACACAAAAAATTCAGTGACTGTAAATATCATTCGACCGTGACTTAGATTGTCCATACAATCGGGATTAATGCCAGCGACGATATTTTGCTGGGTGCTCACTATGCCCGTCATCTGGAGAGGTAATGCCGAGAGGTCCTTAAGGAAGAATGTAGTTAAATTTAGTTGAGTGATAACGGAGGCATGAAATGAAAGTTGGATTAAATGTAGAGAGGGTGGTAATGTCAGTCGGGTTTATGGCAGAGAAGCAGGCAATGAATGTAGGGTTAGATGTTGCGAAACATTTAAGTAGGATGGATGCTTAGAGGTAGGTAATGTAAGTATTTTTATGTTCTAACGTTTAATAAAGAAGATATACATGGCATCAATGAATAGAAAATATCAAAGCCAAGTTCACAAAGAGAGTGCATGTATTAACGGGTAAATTTCTCAGAAGTTAATTGTCAAAATATGTATATCATGTTAATACTAGTTATAAGTAATTATTGTTTTTGTCTTGTAGTTTTGTTTTGTTGTTGTTGTTTTTGTTGATGTTTTTGTTGTTTGCTTGTTTTTGTTTTGTTATTTGTTTTTTTTTTGTTTTTTTTTTGTTGTTTTTTTATTTATTTATGTGATTTGTTGTTGTTTTTGGTTGTTGTTGTATTTTTTGTTGTTTTTTTTGTTAAAATGCTTTTAGTGGAAGTTTAAAGCAGTCCGGGAATTGGGTAATACCATTTTGTTTATTGTAAAATACGTCACCTTAGCAAGCAGCGGTAGGTGGAAATCGTAGATATAAAGGCTTGTTGATGCTATGTTTTAACTAACAGCCAAGTTGTTAACTTAGCCTAGCATATCATATTCTCCACCTATACCACCATAATGATCATCAACATCATCAGCATTGTCGACATCATATGAAAAATAAGAAGAAAAAAGGAAAGAAGGAAATTTCTGTCACTGGTGTATGGTAATATTATAAATTAGAGAAATATAGAATGACTTAATATATATTAAAGCATATTATACATAATCGCAGGAAGTCGTGTGTGTTTTTGTTACATCGCACCGACACAATTATGGTCATATTGGCGACGTCCAGTTTATTACTGGTGTATATTATTTATATGTACATTTGTACTACTATTACTACTACTACTTCTAATACTGCTACATGTATGACGGCTACTACTACTACTACTACTACTGTAGTAGTATTGCTGCTACAACTACTTCTAACACTACTACATGTATGACTACTACTATTACTACTACTACTGCTACTACTACCTCTAATACTACTTCATGTATGACTGCTACTACTACTACTACTACTACTACTACTACTACTACTACTACTACTACTACTACTACTGCTACTACTACTACTACTACTACTACTACTACTACTACTGCTACTACTACTTCTAATGCTACTACATGTATGACCCGGGATGGCTCCAGTGGTGGGAATGGGGGATGCACCCCCACCCCCACCCCCACCCCCACCCCCACCCGCCACCAACCAGGTAAAAAAGTAGATTTGTGAAAACACATACATGTAAGCTTAAAAAATACTAAGCTTTTAAAGTAAATTTTGTCGATGTACTTCATTACACATTCTTCATTTTTATTTAATTAACAGTGCAAATCTGTGTTTATTCAAAGGGAGATAATTGGATCACGTCGTCTGGAGGTCCAGATTAAACTTCCGGATTAAGCCGATGGGTTATACACAGGTATGTATCCCCCCACCAACCAGGTAAAAGAGTAGAGTTGTGAAAACACATATACGTAAGCTTGAAAAACACTAAGCTTTTAAATTAAATTGTGTCTGTTGACTGCTTAGGTCCATATTAGGGTCCCTAACTGTGTATATATATATCTAGTATCTACTGCTATAAAATTGAATAGATCTTGATTCATACCGCCCCCCCCCCACCAAAATTTTCTGGATCCGCCCCCTGTGTATGACTCATACTTCTATTACTACTGCTACTTCTAATGCTACTATATGTATGACTGATAATACAAATACGAATAATAATAATAATAATAATAATAATAATAATAATAATAATAATAATTATAATTATAATTATAATTACAATAATAATAATTATAATAATAATAATAATAATTCTACGTCTAATACTTAAACTAACACTACAACAACAATGCACCAGCATCAACAACATAGACTTCATCGACAACATTACCACAATCAACTTTAGCAACACCATTTAACATAAAAACAACAACAACAAGTGTTGCATCAAAAGGCTACCACTAACAATAACAACAACACCCGGATAAGCCAATGCAGAAATCGACAACAAAAACAACATTTTAATCAATAACAAACGCAATATCCGTAGTCTAACAGCACCCTCGTTAACAACATAACCATCATCTTCATCATGGACGCCACATTTTTTTTTCAGCTGCATTGAAAACAAAAGTTATCAAATCAGCATTAATACAATCAAAACCAACACTAGCAGCATCGTTGTCCTTGTCATAAAACATTTTGTTGTTGTTCTTGTTTTATATCTATAGAAGCGGCCAATAAGGGTCGTTACAGAGACGCACAGCTAATTTTGTGGACAAATGCTTGGATAGAACCACTGGCACACTGCAAGTCAGCTGGCAGACCTTCCTGCATTAAGTCTTCCGCCCCGAACGGTACGCGAGCATTCGCGGTGAGATGTCAAGCTTGAAGCAGTCAGTGGAGTTACAAGTCGGCGACTTTGCCACTTCGCCGTGGACGACCCACATAAAACACTGAGTTAAAATGAAACTAAAAAAGGCAGAAAAAAGTAGAAGTGGAGAAACAAACTTATGTTGCCTGCGTTATTGTAGTGTAATAAAAAAGGAATAAAATTAAAAGAAATAAAAGCAGACGTTTTACAAGCACAATTAGTTTCATCGAAACAGAGCAAAACACGTCAAAACAATTCAGTATCAGCAACATTATAGCACCCATAACAGCAAAAGGAATGGAGAAAGGAGGAATGAAAGTTAGACTCCTCATCAGCATCATCGACAACAACGATGACATCCAAAAATTAACAGTGCTATCGCCAGCAGCATAGCCCTAATTTTCATCATCAACATCATCAGGCAAGTTGTATCAGCTGCATCAACAACACAAGATACCAACATCATCATCAACAGCAATATCACACGGACTATCATCAATATCATCATTAGCGTCAGCAGTTACCTTCCCACAACTACCACCATCCACATCAGTAGCATTTACATCGTTATTACTTACAGCAACAACATTATTTACGCTGACAGTATTATTGTGAATAACAATAGCATCAACACCAACAACAGTCTCAGCTCCAGCTTAGGCAGAATTATAATCAGCAAAAAATAATAACAACATCAGCTGCAATATTATCACCAACAACACAACATCATCATCACCACAATCATCATGATAATCGCAATAAAGAGATAAAAATGAACAAAGATAGCAAAACAAAATCCTAATAAAAAGTACATACCGCAATAATATGTGTATTGTGCAAACTGCCGCGACAACCAATTGACATAAAACACCCTAGTAGACCATTTTTTCAAATAACACCGACGTAAGATGCGAAAATACACCCATACTTTAATGACTAAACAAAGATGCGGCGTTGGAATATGTATCTGGAGCTTCTAAGTTCGACACACAGACCTTAAAGGTGGTATCAGACAGTTTGCTTATATCAATATTGTAACAATATTTCTTCCCACTGTTTGGGGGAAGTTAGGCATTAATTCGCTACCTATATTGTTAGACAGTACATATCGCGAAAAAAAAATCACTCTAAATGTACATTCTTTTCAATTTTATGAATATATTCGATAATGATCTTGGCTAAAAATAAACATTGACGTCAGAGTGGACTACCCGGATGACAATATAACGTGATCTCAAAAATAAGTTGTCACGTGGTTTCTTAGTTTAAAAATAGCCATCTCTGCAGCGTGGCACAGATAGGAAATACCTGTTTGCAATGACGATTGTGGTTTAATGCGTCGCTGTTAACACAGATCTATGGCATCAATGAACAGCATTTTGCAGGACTTTTTCAGATAACAATGACTTATATGGTAATATGACAAAAAATATTTGGCCCAAACTGTCACTTACCACCTTTAAACTATTCTGAATATTTTAGACAAGACTACTTACAAGTACGGGGATCTCCAATGTTCAGCCAGACATATAGACATTTAAATACAGTTATATTTATGTGTGAACACTAGCAATGTTTACTATGCAAGAAGTTAATATCCGAGGACTGCTTCTGCACAGGAAGTAGGCCATCAAGAAAACACTTCCCAATCGATTATAAATACATCATGCATGTAAATAAAATGTTGTCAAAATCCTACCTGTGATTTCTTCTAGCTTATGTAAAAAAGCTGTACAGTATACACGTAATCATTGCGAGGAAAAGCGGGCTTTTAGGGGGGAGGGGTGGGGGGGCTAACAGCGCGCCGCGTGAAGTGACGATTTTAGCAGAACCTTCCAAAAAGTTTGTCTTCAGTGTATATAGCTGCTCATTTATGGTGACAATAGCGACGTCTAGCTTTTTCGTGGAAGAAGAAACGAGGCCAAAGAAACTGTTGGGGTAGAACCACTACCGCCGTTAAAATTCTTGTTTTAAAATGTATTAATATTTTAAAAGACCTAAAAATGTCTGTACAGTCTATGATTTTCTTTAATTTAATATTGTGTTTGTTAAATTAATGGAAACATTTAGAAATGTAAATTTCCTTTAAAGTATAGAGCAGTTCAACTAAAAAGAAATGTCATCTTTGAATGATCAAAAACCCTACTAATATACCTAATAGCCTTTAACCAATAATTATTCTATAACAAAATTGACATTTTTTTTTCTGAAATAAAAAAAAAATGTTTTTGCTTAAAACCATGAAGGTTCCTTGTTGGTTTAGTTTATTTGCAGAACATCTATTCTATGCTAAAGTTGACAAGAGACCAATAATTACACAGTAAATATGAATTGAGCAGAACAATTGTATTCACTGTAATAAATCTCTATAGAGATACACGCACTAATGCGATAAAGAAAGGTCAATACATAAATGCCGTTAGACGGCACGGGAAAAACGCACTACATAAAAAATGTTGTCAATGTGTACGCTTAGACTTTAAAAAGGGGCACTTAGAAAGTACTTTTCTAGCATGGTAATGGGGTATCATAATCGATGCAGAAACATGAGATTTGAGATGGTATAAAAATAGATGGTTACTTATCAGTATTGATTAATATAATATTACATGAAAACAAACTTAAAAGATGGAATACGCTATTTAAAGTTGTTATGAAGAAAGATCTAGAATTCGTGTCCTTAAAATAGATTTATAACAAAGTTCGTGGGTAAAATCCCATTGGACCGTCAGTAGGACACCGAAATCATCGTCTGCTCGAAGCAGCGGATATGACATGGTGGGTTGAAAGTGCACTTGCACAGAGTATGGAAAAGGGGTAATAAAAAGGAGCACACAAAAAAACGACTGGAGGAGACAAGAATAAGGCTAAATAAACACCAGTCAAAGGATGCTTTCCTTTAAACAAATTAATAACTTGAATTCAGCAAAGTCAAGACAGATTAAGAAATAAACAGCTGTACTTACATCAAATCCATCCAATCAGATTGTCCTATAACTAAACTGTCCAGGTAAAGGACAGCTGGATAAAAATGTCATATCACTTCTGCTACATTGAAAAGTCATAATGAACACTTTCTAAATGTACGATATAATTACACTATAAACAATGTCAAAACACACTTTTACACGTCACAGTAAACTTTTAAAAAATAAAATAAGTGTTCAATAAAGACAGGTAAGATTTCAAACGAGCTCTCATCACAGTTGGCGCGAGCTACCACATAGAAAGTGCGCGCAGTTTGATTTCATTGAACAATATGAGACACCGATCCTGATTTGTTATTTCGTTTACAAATTTGAGACATCCACTCTGATTGGCTAAAATAAATAGGACACTTTCGTTTTATACAGTATTCGATGTTCGTTAAAAGTATAAACAATCTGTTTGTCTTCCTTAAATGTTTAAATATACATCTTACATTTTAAGATAGATTTTTCGAATGACAAACTAATAATACAGAATCGACAAACATCCTTTCTCTTCGTAAATGCTGGATACAATTTAATAAACGATCGCTTATTTGTCGATTCAGGGTCAATCCCCACTAAGCTTATACTAAAAAGTTGCAAAATTACAAAAACAATGTGAGGAGTTATTGCTGTTTTGACGACGTTAAGTAAGCGGAGAAGCTAAAAGAAATAAAGAGAGAAAAAGAGAGGGAGGGAGGGAGGAAGAGAGAGAGAAATTATTTCTATATGGCAACTGGAATTATTGTAAAGAAATTTTAAGAGTTGTTGCCATTGAAACATATACATTTCCAGTTACATTGTTCCACACCTTTTCTTTTCCATGTTCAGTCTGATGTATGGAAGAATTTGTCATTGTATGTACGGCTAGAATGATGGATGTTGGATATTTAAATCATTGTATGAGTGGGTGGAAGGAGGGGTTCATAAGCCTATGGATGGATGGACGGAGTGATAAATGGATGTATGTGTGGATAAATTCATTTATGAATGGATGGTTGCATGTTTGGATGTGGGTACGGAAGGACGGACTAACGTACTTGGACACATTTTATGGATGAATGTATAGATAGATAGGAAGAAGGAAGGATGAATGGTGAACGAATCAGTGAATGGGTAAATGAATTAATTAATGGCTACATGAATTGATGGATGGTACTAAAGGTGGATGGCTGGTTATGACAGAATATGAAGAGACAAGTAAATGGATGTATAAAGAGGTTGTGGGAATCGGTGGATATATAAACACCAGAAAACATGGAAAAATATCTACAATGTTCATCCTTTGGTATATTACATTTCAAATATTGAAAATTACCCTTTCATAGAGTTTTAAAACATATGTAATGTCCTTTACAGGCAATTTAGTGTCTATTATCAACTTTACTATCGCAGTTACAGAAACAATGTGTCACTAAGGAAAAAATATTTGAAAGCAATATAATGGCATATTTTCATTTTTATATTTATGCGACAGCAATATAATGGCATATTTCTATATCTATCTGAAGCAGCATACTGGCAATATTGTCAGTTTCACACTTATCTTGAAGCAATATAAAGTATATATATTGTCTTTTTACACCTCTAAGAAAGCAATATAAAGGTATGTCTCGCTTAAGGACTTAAATCATAAGTTGTTGTTTTGTTGTTGTTGTTGTTTTTGTGTGTTTTTTGTTTTTTGTCACTTCTGTGAATGGAATACAAAAACACGAGAATGAAATTGTGCCGAAGTTCATAAAAATGACTAGTTTTGATTAATTAAAATGGTATGTGCATATATTATTTTGGCATCACCACTCAGTAACTCATTTTTGGGTACTTATGAATTTATATGAGAAATATCAAAATGTAGCAAGCGGCAAATATAACGCCAAAACGTACATGTTCAGTTTGTGAGGCCCGGTCAAAGTGTACATAAAAAAATTGACACACATTGTTACTTTTGAGTAAATGTAATTAAAAATTAAAAACGAATTTTACAGACTTTTGAACATTTGTAAATAAAAGTACTATAGCATTTACCACAATAAATATCCTAATTAAAAATATGTTTCCCAATTATTATCTTATTAATTTCATGATATAACAAAGATTGTGGATAATATCAGCTGCGCGTTTGTTTGCGCTTTAGTCTAATAATCCATTAGTTGTTCTCTTTGTCTTACATTATACATTAAATTATGCTATTCTGTGTAAGAGATTACTTTAAACGTGTCTGAATTTAACATTGCCTGTTGTTGTTGTTTTATGCATTGACGATGACGTCACTGCTTTTTGTGGTTCTAGTCCCATCTTGTTTCTTATTGATCTATAGTGTTATTGTGTACGGTCATTCTGTGATTTGTGACAAATCTTTACCACAAAAGATCATCGTAGTTTATCCCTCGAGAAAGACGTTATTTAGTAAATTTGTTGTTTTTCTATTTTTGTTGATGTCTTTTTTTATAAAATGCGTTTACAGGAGTTTTTAAACTGGATTGGATACTCTCAGTTTGTATCGATATTCCAAAAATGCGTCGCTTAAGCAGGTTGCAATAGCTGAAAATTGACGAATATGATATGTTATTGACTAAGAGCCAAGTTGTAAATTAAAAAGCCTAATGTTTGTCCGGAATTAACAAGCAGTAAGGCGTTAAATTTTCATCTGTGACTTGTATCATGCACCAGAGTGGGATATTAATGGATTGTGGAAAAATGACAACCAAAATTAAATATTGTCAAACATTTCGTTGTAGTAGATATATAAGGTTGCTTGTCAGTTTCGGAAAAGTCATCATCATTTAGTTTAGGAGTTAACGGTGTCTCAATGACAACGTCATAATGTGGAATTATCGGCCCTCAATTACAATGTCAAAGTGTGGAATTATCGGCCCTCAATTACAATGTCAAAGTGTGGAATTATCGGCCCTCAATTACAATGTCAAAGTGTGGAATTATCGGACCTCAATTACAATGTCAAAGTATGTAATTTTCGGCCCTCAATTACAATGTCAAAGTGTGGAATTATCGGCCATCTATTACAATGTCAAAGCGTGGAATTATCGGCATTCAATTACAATGTCAAAGCGTGGAATTATCGGCATTTAATTACAATGTCAAAGTGTGGAATTATCGGCATTTAATTACAATGTCAAAGTGTGGAATTATCGGCCCTCAATTACACTGTCAAAGTGTGGAATTATCGGCCCTCAATTACAATGTCAAAGTGTGGAATTATCGGCCCTCAATTACAATGTCAAAGTGTGGAATTATCGGCCCTCAATTACAATGTCAAAGTGTGGAATTATCGTCATTTAATTACAATGTCAAAGCGTGGAATTATCGGCATTTAATTACAATGTCAAAGTGTGGAATTATCGGCCTTCAATTACAATGTCAAAGCGTGGAATTATCGGCCCTCAATTACAATGTCAAAGTGTGGAATTATCGGCATTTAATTACAATGTCAAAGCATGGAATTATCGGCATTCAATTACAATGTCAAAGCTTGGAATTATCGGCCCTCAATTACAATGTTAAAGCGTGGAATTATCGGCCCTCAATTACAATGTCAAAGTGTGGAATTATCGGCCCTCAATTACACTGTCAAAGTGTGGAATTATCGGCCCTCAATTACAATGTCAAAGTGTGGAATTATCGGCATTTAATTACAATGTCAAAGCATGGAATTATCGGCATTCAATTACAATGTCAAAGCGTGGAATTATCGGCCCTCAATTACAATGTCAAAGCGTGGAATTATCGGCCCTCAATTACAATGTCAAAGTGTGGAATTATCGGCCCTCAATTACAATGTCAAAGATGTGGAATTTCCATATTATATTAAATAGTTTTATTAACTGCATAAGAGAATGTTAAACTATAAGAATTCTCACTTCTGATGGGTCTCACGGAACTTTGGAGGAGAATCAAATAAGTGAACTTATTATTTTTAATAAAACTTATAATTATGCAACATGCACTAAAACCCAACGTAGTAATTAAGTGATAGTATTTAATTCTAACCATCAAAGCACTTGTAATTGTATTTTCTGATAGAATCGATTCATACAGCACATGCATACATATTAATACATATTATTTTTAAGGTCTTGCTCTTAAACTAAGTGACTCTTTAAAGATGAATTATGCTGACTTTATATTCTTTGCCATTTCAGTGCGACTACGGATGCTTAACTGAGAAAGGTTGCTATAAGTTGGGGCAAATGATTTCTTAAATGTACGATAATAACCCGTCCTCTTCATAATAATATTGCAGCAATGAACATGTTACTTGGGCCTGGGACTTGAACCCAGATCTCCAGATTACGTAATCTGGTGTTCGACCATTGAACCAGCCCAGTTTTATGTCCAGAGTGCATTATATTGAAATCAAATTAACCATCGAAATTTAATCATATTTATGTTGCTGGAATACATCAGGTGTCTGTCTGTGAAGAGCACCTGGCGCATCGCAGGTCAGCTGGAAGACCTTAACACACATGAAACCGGGACTCGAACCCACGTGGTGTGGGACTGAAGAGTTATAAGTTTTCTAACTGCTCGGCCTCGGGTTTCCCTTATATCGGAATATAAATACTCAGTAAACAAACAAAAAGCAACAGATGAAATAAAAGCAGAAAGTTACAACAATAAAAACTTGCATAATTATTAATTTTAAGAGAATTTGGTTTTGTTAATAATATAAGTTTTTATTTCGTCTTCATTACAAGATACTTTTTCCGTCATTTATTGTACAACTGTCATCAGTTCGGCGAGTGATTTGTCAATCATCAGATCAGAAATCGTGTAATACGATCATCATCTGACAGTTTGTACTTGCACAAGACGAAAGCAAACTAAGTGAAATAGTGACAACAGCACTGAGATGAATTATTACACAAAATATCAATAATATTTTATCAAGGAAACGACGGAACAAGAAAATGAAAGTAACACTTTTAACACATGTACAATGATTTATACGAGATGAAACAAGTTTATTGAATGGTTTATTTTGAGACTGATTTTATAAAAAAAATAAAATCAATATAATGAATTAATTTTAATAATATAAAGCTTTCATTTCGACTTCATAGCTAGATGAATCTTCTTTCTATCGTTTATTGTACAACTGTCATCAGTTCGGCGAGTGATTTGTCAATCATCACATCAGAAAAAGTGTAATACGATCATCATCTGACAGTTTGTACAGCTTGTTTTTTCAACGTAAGGAAGTATCAAATGTTAATATCATGAAGAATACTTTGATTTTCTGCTCCTGGGCAATTTAAGACAGCTTTTAGTAAGTTGGCTTTAAATATAATAAGTTTATTTTTAGCGTATACGTTGGCAATACATTAACAACAGTTAATTATATAAGGTCGAAAGTATTTTTATTTTCACAGTAGTTACAATCCATCGCATATACGAATAATAATAATAATAATAATAATAATAATAATAATAATAATAATAATAATATTAATAATAATAATCATAATAATAATAAAATTAATAATAATAATAATTATAATAATAATAATAACAATAATAACAATAATAATAATAATAATAATTCTACGTCTAATACTTAAACTAACACTACAACAACAATGCACCAGCATCAACAACATAGACTTCATCGACAACATTACCACAATCAACTTAAGCAACACCATTTTCATAACCATTTACCATAACAACAACAACAACAAGTGTTGCATCAAAAGACTACCACTAACAATAACAACAACACCCGGATAAGCCAGTGCAGAAATCGACAACAAAAACAACATTTTAATCAATAACAAACGCAATATCGGTAGTCTAACAGCACCCTCGTTAACAACATAACCATCATCTTCATCATGGACGCCACATTTTTTTTTCAGCTGCATTGAAAACAAAAGTTATCAAATCAGCATTAATACAATCAAAACCAACATTAGCAGCATCGTTGTCCTTGTCATAAAACATTTTGTTGTTGTTGTTTTATATCTATAGAAGCGGCCAATAAGGGTCGTTACAGAGACGCCCAGCTAATTTTGTGGACAAATGTCTGGATAGAACCACTGGCACACTGCAAGTCAGCTGGTAGACCTTCCTGCATTAAGTCTTCCGCCCCGAACGGTACGCGAGCATTCGCGGTGAGATGTCAAGCTTGAAGCAGTCAGTGGAGTTACAAGTCGGCGACTTTGCCACTTCGCCGTTGACGACCCACATAAAACACTGAGTTAAAATGAAACTAAAAAAGGCAGAAAAAAGTAGAAGTGGAGAAACAAACTTATGTCACCTATTGTAGAGTAATAAAAAAGGAATAAAATAAAAAGAAATTAAAGCAGACGTTTTACAAGCACAATTAGTTTCATCAAAACAGTGCAAAACACGTCAAAACAATTCAGTATCAGCAACATTATAGCACCCATAACTGCAGAAGGAAGGGAGAAAGGAGGAGTGAAAGTTAGACTCCTCATCAGCATCATAAACAACAACGATGACTTCCAAACATCCAAAAATTAACAGTGCTATCGCCAGCAGCATAACCCTAATTTTCATCATCAACATCATCAGGCAAGTTGTATCAGCTGCATCAACAACACAAGATACCAACATCATCATCAACAGCAATATCACACGGACTATCATCAATATCATGATTAGCGTCAGCAGTTACCTACCCACAACCAACACCATCCACATCAGTAGCATCAACATCGTTATTACTTACAGCAACAACATTATTTCCGCTGACAGTATTATTGTGAATAACAATAACAACAACACCATCAACAGCCTCGGCTCCAGCTTAGGCAGAATTATAATCAGCAAAAAATAATAACAACATCAGCTGCAATATTATCACCAACAACAACAACACAACATCATCATCACCACAATCATCGTGATAATCGCAATAAGGAGATAAAAATGAACAAAGATAGCAAAACAAAATCCTATTAATAAAAAAGTACATACCGCAATAATATGTGTATTGTGCAAACTGCCGCGACAATCATTTGACATAAAACACCCTAGTAGACCATTTTTTCAAAGTAACACCGACGTTAGGTGCGAAAATACACCGATACTTTAATGACTAAGCAAAGATGCGGCGTTGGAATATGTATCCGGAGCTTCTAGGTTCGACACACAGACCTTAAAGGTGGTATCAGACAGTTTGCCTATATCAACATTGTAACCATATTTCTTCCCACTGTTTGGGAGAATTAAGGCATTAATTCGCAACCTATATTGTTAGACAGCACATATCGCAAAAAAAACACTCCAAATGTTCATTCTTTTTTACTTGTATGAATAAGCACGATAATGATCTTGGCTTAAAATAAACATCGACGTCACAGTGGACTACCCGGATGGCAATATAACTTGATCTCAAAAATAAGTTGTTACGTGGTTTCTTAGTTTAAAAATAGCCATCTCTGCAGCGTGGCACAGATAGGAAATACCTGTTTGCAATGACGATTGTGGTTTATTGCTTCGCTGTTAACACAGATCTATGGCATCAATGAACAGAATCAATCAAAGCAGGACTTTTTTCAGATAACAATGACTTATTTGGTTATTTGACAAAAAATATTTGGCCCAAACTGTCAGTTACCACTTTAAACTATTCTGAATATTTTAGACAAGACTACTTACAAGTACGGGGATCTCCAATGTTCAGCCAGCCATATATACATTTATATACAGTTATATTTATGTGTGAACACTAGCAATGTTTACTATGCAAGAAGTTAATATCCGAGGACTGCTTCTGCACAGGAAGTAGGCCATCAAGAAAACACTTCCCACTCGATTATAAATACATCATGCATGTAAATAAAAGGTTGTCAAAATCCTACCTGTGATTTCTTCTAGCTTATGTAAAAAAGCTGTACAGTATACACGTAATCATTGCGAGGAAAAGCGGGCTTTAAGGGGGGTGGGGTGGGGGGGCTAACAGCGCGCCGCGTGAAGAGACAATTTTAGCAGAACCTTCCAAAAAGTTTGTTTTCAGTGTATATAGCTGCTCATTTATGGTGACAATAGCGACGTCTAGCTTTTTCGTGGAAGAAGAAACGATGCTAAAGAAACTGTTGGGGTAGAACCACTACCGCTGTTAAAATTCTTGTTTTAAAATGTATTAATATTTTTAAAGACCTAAAAATGTCTGTACAGTCTATGATTTTCTTTAATTTAATATTGTGTTTGTTAAATTAATGGAAACATTTAGAAATGTGAATTTCCTTTAAAGTATAGAGCAGTTCAACTAAAAAGAAATGCCATCTTTGAATGATCAAAAACCCTACTAATATACCTAATAGCCTTTTACCAATAATTATTCTATAACAAAATTGACATTTTTTTTTCTGAAATAAAAAAAAATGTTTTTGCTTAAAACCATGAAGGTTCCTTGTTGGTTTAGTTTATTTGCAGAACATCTATTCTATGCTAAAGTTGACAAGAGACCAATAATTACACAGTAAATATGAATTGAGCAGAACAATTGTATTCACTGTAATAAATCTCTATAGAGATACACGCACCGTTGCGATAAAGAAAGGTCAGGACATTATTGCCGTTAGACGGCACGAGAAAAAAGCACTACATGAAAAATGTTGTCAATGTGTACGCTTAGACTTTAAAAAGGGGCACTTAGAAAGTATTTTTCTAGATGGTAATGGGGTATCATAATCGATGCAGAAACATGAGATTTGAGATGGTATAAAAATAGATGGTTACTTATCAGTATTGCTTAATATAATAGTACATGAAAATAAACTTAAAAGGTGGAATACGCTATTTAAAGTTGTTATGAAGAAAGATCTAGAATTAGTGTTGTTGTAAATATAGAGAAACACATTCTTAAAATAGATTTATAACAAAGTTCGTGGGTAAAATCCCATTGGACCGTCAGTAGGACACCGAAATCATCGTCTGCTCGAAGCAGCGGATATGACATGGTGGGTTAAAAGTGCACTTGCACAGAGTACGGAAAAGGGGTAATAAAAAGGAGCACAAAAAAAACGACTGGAGGAGACAAGAATAAGGCTAAATAAACACCAGTCAAAGGATGCTTTCCTTTAAACAAATTAATAACTTGAATTCAGCAAAGTCAAGACAGATTAAGAAATAAACAGCTGTACTTACATCAAATCCATCCAGTCCGATTGTCCTATAACTAAGCTGTCCAGGTAAAGGACAGCTGGATAAAAATGTCATATCACTTCTGCTACATTGAAAAGTCCTAATGAACACTTTCTAAATGTACGATATAATTACACTATAAACAATATCAAAACACACCTTTACACGTCACAGTAAACTTTTAAAAAATAAAATAAGTGTTCAATAAAGACAGGTAAGATTTCAAACGAGCTCTCATCACAGTTGGCGCGAGCTACCACATCGAAATGCGCGCTGTTTGATTTCATTGAACAATATGAGACACCGATCCTGATTTGTTGTTTCGTTTACAAATTTGAGACATCCACTCTGATTGGCTAAAATAAATAGGACACTTTCGTTTTATACAGTATTCGATGTTCGTTAAAAATATAAACAATCTGTTTGCTTCCTTAAATGTTTAAATACACATCTTACATTTTAAGATAGATTTTTCGAATGACAAACTAATAATACAGAATCGACAAACATCCTTTCTTTTCGTAAATGCTGGATACAATTTAATAAACGATCGCTTATTTGTCGATTCAGGGTCAATCCCCACTAAGCTTACACTAAAAAGTTGCAAAATTACAAAAACAATGTGTGGAGTTATTGCTGTTTTGACGACGTTAAGTAAGCGGAGAAGCGAAAAGAAATAAAGAGAGAGAAAGAGAGGGAGGGAGGAAGAGAGAGAGAGATTATTTCTATATGGCAACTGGAATTATTGTAAAGAAATTTTAAAAGTTGTTGCCATTGAAACATATACATTTCCCGTTACATTGTTCCACACATTTTCTTTTCCATATTCAGTCCGATGTATGGAAGAATTTTTCATTGTATGTACGGCTAGAATGATGGATATTGGATATTTAAATCATTGTATGAGTGTGTGGAAGGAGGGGTAAATAAGCCTATGGATGGATGGACGGAGTGATAAATGGATGTATGTGTGGATAAATTCATTTATGAATGGATGGTTGCATGTTTGGATGAGGGTACGGAAGGACGGACTAACGTACTTGGACACATTTTATGGATGAATGTATAGATAGATAGGAAGAAGGAAGGATGAATGGTGAACGAAACAGTGAATGGGTAAATGAATTAATTAATGGCTACATGAATTGGTGGATGGTACTAAAGGTGGATGGCTGGTTATGACAGACTATGAAGAGACAAGTAAATGGATGTATAAAGAGGTTGTGGGAACCGGTGGATATATAAACACCAGAAAACATGGAAAAATATCTACAATGTTCATCCTTTGGTATATTACATTTCAAATATTGAAAATTACCCTTTCATAGAGTTTTAAAACATATGTAATGTCCTTTACAGGCAATTTAGTGTCTATTATCAACTTTACTATCGCAGTTACAGAAACAATGTGTCACTAAGGAAAAAATATTTGAAAGCAATATAATGGCATATTTTCATTTTTATATTTATGCGACAGCAATATAATGGCATATTTCTATATCTATCTGAAGCAGCATACTGGCAATATTGTCAGTTTCACACTTATCTTGAAGCAATATAAAGTATATATATTGTCTTTTTACACCTCTAAGAAAGCAATATAAAGGTATGTCTCGCTTAAGGACTTAAATCATAAGTTGTTGTTTTGTTGTTGTTGTTGTTTTTGTGTGTTTTTTGTTTTTTGTCACTTCTGTGAATGGAATACAAAAACACGAGAATGAAATTGTGCCGAAGTTCATAAAAATGACTAGTTTTGATTAATTAAAATGGTATGTGCATATATTATTTTGGCATCACCACTCAGTAACTCATTTTTGGGTACTTATGAATTTATATGAGAAATATCAAAATGTAGCAAGCGGCAAATATAACGCCAAAACGTACATGTTCAGTTTGTGAGGCCCGGTCAAAGTGTACATAAAAAAATTGACACACATTGTTACTTTTGAGTAAATGTAATTAAAAATTAAAAACGAATTTTACAGACTTTTGAACATTTGTAAATAAAAGTACTATAGCATTTACCACAATAAATATCCTAATTAAAAATATGTTTCCCAATTATTATCTTATTAATTTCATGATATAACAAAGATTGTGGATAATATCAGCTGCGCGTTTGTTTGCGCTTTAGTCTAATAATCCATTAGTTGTTCTCTTTGTCTTACATTATACATTAAATTATGCTATTCTGTGTAAGAGATTACTTTAAACGTGTCTGAATTTAACATTGCCTGTTGTTGTTGTTTTATGCATTGACGATGACGTCACTGCTTTTTGTGGTTCTAGTCCCATCTTGTTTCTTATTGATCTATAGTGTTATTGTGTACGGTCATTCTGTGATTTGTGACAAATCTTTACCACAAAAGATCATCGTAGTTTATCCCTCGAGAAAGACGTTATTTAGTAAATTTGTTGTTTTTCTATTTTTGTTGATGTCTTTTTTTATAAAATGCGTTTACAGGAGTTTTTAAACTGGATTGGATACTCTCAGTTTGTATCGATATTCCAAAAATGCGTCGCTTAAGCAGGTTGCAATAGCTGAAAATTGACGAATATGATATGTTATTGACTAAGAGCCAAGTTGTAAATTAAAAAGCCTAATGTTTGTCCGGAATTAACAAGCAGTAAGGCGTTAAATTTTCATCTGTGACTTGTATCATGCACCAGAGTGGGATATTAATGGATTGTGGAAAAATGACAACCAAAATTAAATATTGTCAAACATTTCGTTGTAGTAGATATATAAGGTTGCTTGTCAGTTTCGGAAAAGTCATCATCATTTAGTTTAGGAGTTAACGGTGTCTCAATGACAACGTCATAATGTGGAATTATCGGCCCTCAATTACAATGTCAAAGTGTGGAATTATCGGCCCTCAATTACAATGTCAAAGTGTGGAATTATCGGCCCTCAATTACAATGTCAAAGTGTGGAATTATCGGACCTCAATTACAATGTCAAAGTATGTAATTTTCGGCCCTCAATTACAATGTCAAAGTGTGGAATTATCGGCCATCTATTACAATGTCAAAGCGTGGAATTATCGGCATTCAATTACAATGTCAAAGCGTGGAATTATCGGCATTTAATTACAATGTCAAAGTGTGGAATTATCGGCATTTAATTACAATGTCAAAGTGTGGAATTATCGGCCCTCAATTACACTGTCAAAGTGTGGAATTATCGGCCCTCAATTACAATGTCAAAGTGTGGAATTATCGGCCCTCAATTACAATGTCAAAGTGTGGAATTATCGGCCCTCAATTACAATGTCAAAGTGTGGAATTATCGTCATTTAATTACAATGTCAAAGCGTGGAATTATCGGCATTTAATTACAATGTCAAAGTGTGGAATTATCGGCCTTCAATTACAATGTCAAAGCGTGGAATTATCGGCCCTCAATTACAATGTCAAAGTGTGGAATTATCGGCATTTAATTACAATGTCAAAGCATGGAATTATCGGCATTCAATTACAATGTCAAAGCTTGGAATTATCGGCCCTCAATTACAATGTTAAAGCGTGGAATTATCGGCCCTCAATTACAATGTCAAAGTGTGGAATTATCGGCCCTCAATTACACTGTCAAAGTGTGGAATTATCGGCCCTCAATTACAATGTCAAAGTGTGGAATTATCGGCATTTAATTACAATGTCAAAGCATGGAATTATCGGCATTCAATTACAATGTCAAAGCGTGGAATTATCGGCCCTCAATTACAATGTCAAAGCGTGGAATTATCGGCCCTCAATTACAATGTCAAAGTGTGGAATTATCGGCCCTCAATTACAATGTCAAAGATGTGGAATTTCCATATTATATTAAATAGTTTTATTAACTGCATAAGAGAATGTTAAACTATAAGAATTCTCACTTCTGATGGGTCTCACGGAACTTTGGAGGAGAATCAAATAAGTGAACTTATTATTTTTAATAAAACTTATAATTATGCAACATGCACTAAAACCCAACGTAGTAATTAAGTGATAGTATTTAATTCTAACCATCAAAGCACTTGTAATTGTATTTTCTGATAGAATCGATTCATACAGCACATGCATACATATTAATACATATTATTTTTAAGGTCTTGCTCTTAAACTAAGTGACTCTTTAAAGATGAATTATGCTGACTTTATATTCTTTGCCATTTCAGTGCGACTACGGATGCTTAACTGAGAAAGGTTGCTATAAGTTGGGGCAAATGATTTCTTAAATGTACGATAATAACCCGTCCTCTTCATAATAATATTGCAGCAATGAACATGTTACTTGGGCCTGGGACTTGAACCCAGATCTCCAGATTACGTAATCTGGTGTTCGACCATTGAACCAGCCCAGTTTTATGTCCAGAGTGCATTATATTGAAATCAAATTAACCATCGAAATTTAATCATATTTATGTTGCTGGAATACATCAGGTGTCTGTCTGTGAAGAGCACCTGGCGCATCGCAGGTCAGCTGGAAGACCTTAACACACATGAAACCGGGACTCGAACCCACGTGGTGTGGGACTGAAGAGTTATAAGTTTTCTAACTGCTCGGCCTCGGGTTTCCCTTATATCGGAATATAAATACTCAGTAAACAAACAAAAAGCAACAGATGAAATAAAAGCAGAAAGTTACAACAATAAAAACTTGCATAATTATTAATTTTAAGAGAATTTGGTTTTGTTAATAATATAAGTTTTTATTTCGTCTTCATTACAAGATACTTTTTCCGTCATTTATTGTACAACTGTCATCAGTTCGGCGAGTGATTTGTCAATCATCAGATCAGAAATCGTGTAATACGATCATCATCTGACAGTTTGTACTTGCACAAGACGAAAGCAAACTAAGTGAAATAGTGACAACAGCACTGAGATGAATTATTACACAAAATATCAATAATATTTTATCAAGGAAACGACGGAACAAGAAAATGAAAGTAACACTTTTAACACATGTACAATGATTTATACGAGATGAAACAAGTTTATTGAATGGTTTATTTTGAGACTGATTTTATAAAAAAAATAAAATCAATATAATGAATTAATTTTAATAATATAAAGCTTTCATTTCGACTTCATAGCTAGATGAATCTTCTTTCTATCGTTTATTGTACAACTGTCATCAGTTCGGCGAGTGATTTGTCAATCATCACATCAGAAAAAGTGTAATACGATCATCATCTGACAGTTTGTACAGCTTGTTTTTTCAACGTAAGGAAGTATCAAATGTTAATATCATGAAGAATACTTTGATTTTCTGCTCCTGGGCAATTTAAGACAGCTTTTAGTAAGTTGGCTTTAAATATAATAAGTTTATTTTTAGCGTATACGTTGGCAATACATTAACAACAGTTAATTATATAAGGTCGAAAGTATTTTTATTTTCACAGTAGTTACAATCCATCGCATATACGAATAATAATAATAATAATAATAATAATAATAATAATAATAATAATAATAATAATAATAATAATAATAATAATAATATTAATAATAATAATCATAATAATAATAAAATTAATAATAATAATAATTATAATAATAATAATAACAATAATAACAATAATAATAATAATAATAATTCTACGTCTAATACTTAAACTAACACTACAACAACAATGCACCAGCATCAACAACATAGACTTCATCGACAACATTACCACAATCAACTTAAGCAACACCATTTTCATAACCATTTACCATAACAACAACAACAACAAGTGTTGCATCAAAAGACTACCACTAACAATAACAACAACACCCGGATAAGCCAGTGCAGAAATCGACAACAAAAACAACATTTTAATCAATAACAAACGCAATATCCGTAGTCTAACAGCACCCTCGTTAACAACATAACCATCATCTTCATCATGGACGCCACATTTTTTTTTTCAGCTGCATCGAAAACAAAAGTTATCAAATCAGCATTAATACAATCAAAACCAACATTAGCAGCATCGTTGTCCTTGTCATAAAACATTTTGTTGTTGTTGTTTTATATCTATAGAAGCGGCCAATAAGGGTCGTTACAGAGACGTCCAGCTTATTTTGTGGACAAATGTCTGGATAGAACCACTGGCACACTGCAAGTCAGCTGGTAGACCTTCCTGCATTAAGTCTTCCGCCCCGAACGGTACGCGAGCATTCGCGGTGAGATGTCAAGCTTGAAGCAGTCAGTGGAGTTACAAGTCGGCGACTTTGCCACTTCGCCGTTGACGACCCACATAAAACACTGAGTTAAAATGAAACTAAAAAAGGCAGAAAAAAGTAGAAGTGGAGAAACTAACTTATGTCACTTATAGTAGAGTAATAAAAAAGGAATAAAATAAAAAGAAATTAAAGCAGACGTTTTACAAGCACAAATAGTTTCATCAAAACAGTGCAAAACACGTCAAAACAATTCAGTATCAGCAACATTATAGCACCCATAACTGCAGAAGGAAGGGAGAAAGGAGGAGTGAAAGTTAGACTCCTCATCAGCATCATAAACAACAACGATGACTTCCAAACATCCAAAAATTAACAGTGCTATCGCCAGCAGCATTACCCTAATTTTCATCATCAACATCATCAGGCAAGTTGTATCAGCTGCATCAACAACACAAGATACCAACATCATCATCAACAGCAATATCACACGGACTATCATCAATATCATGATTAGCGTCAGCAGTTACCTACCCACAACTACCGTCATCCACATCAGTAGCATCAACATCGTTATTACAGCAACAACATTATTTCCGCTGACTGTATTATTGTGAATAACAATAGCAACAACACCAACAACAGCCTCGGCTCCAGCTTAGGCAGAATTATAATCAGCAAAAAATAATAACAACATCAGCTGCAATATTATCACCAACAACAACAAAACAACATCATCATCACCACAATCATCATGATTATCGCAATAAGGAGATAAAAATGAACAAAGATAGCAAAACAAAATCCTATTAATAAAAAAGTACATACCGCAATAATATGTGTATTGTGCAAACTGCCGCGACAATCAATTGACATAAAACACCCTAGCAGACCATTTTTAAAGGAACACCGACGTTAGGTGCGAAAATACACCGATACTTTAATGACTAAACAAACAAAGATGCGGCGTTGGAATATGTATCCGGAGCTTCTAGGTTCGACACACGGACCTTAAAGTGGTATCAGACAGTTTGCTTATATCAATATTGTAACAATATTTCTTCCCACTGTTTGGGGGAATTTAGGCATTAATTCGCAACCTATATTGTTAGACAGTACATATCGCAAAAAAAAACAACACTCTAAATGTTCATTCTTTTCACTTATATGAATAAGTGATCTTGGCTAAAAATAAACATCGCCGTCAGAGTGGACTACCCGGATGACAATATAACGTGATCTCAAAAATAAGTTGTCACGTGGTTTCTTAGTTTAAAAATAGCCATCTCTGCAGCGTGGCACAGATAGGAAATACCTGTTTGCAATGACGATTGTGGTTTAATGCTTCGCTGTTAACACAGATCTATGGCATCAATGAACAGTATTTCGCAGGACTTTTTCAGATAACAATGACTTATATGGTTATTTGACAAAAAAATATTTGGCCCAAACTGTCACTTACCACCTTTTAACTATTCTGAATATTTTAGACAAGACTACTTACAAGTACGGGTATCTCCAATGTTCAGCTAACCATATATACATTTATATACAGTTATATTTATGTGTGAACACTAGCAATGTTTACTATGCAAGAAGTTAATATCCGAGGACTGCTTCTGCACAGGAAGTAGGCCATCAAGAAAACACTTCCCACTCGATTATAAATACATCATGCATGTAAATAAAATGTCAAAATCCTACCTGTGATTTCTTCTAGCTTATGTAAAAAAGCTGTACAGTATAAACGTAATCATTGCGAGGAAAAGCGGGCTTTAAGGGGGGTGGGGTGGGGGGGGGGGGCTAACAGCGCGCCGCGTGAAGAGACAATTTTAGCAGAACCTTCCAAAAAGTTTGTTTTCAGTGTATATAGCTGCTCATTTATGGTGACAATAGCGACGTCTAGCTTTTTCGTGGAAGAAGAAACGATGCCAAAGAAACTGTTGGGATAGAACCACTACCGCTGTTTTAATTCTTGTTTTAAAATGTATTAATATTTTTAAAGACCTAAAAATGTATGTCCAATCTATGATTTTCTTTAATTTAATATTGTGTTTGTTAAATTAATGGAAACATTTAGAAATGTGAATTTCCTTCAAAGTATAGAGCAGTTCAACTAAAAAGAAATGTCATCTTTGAATGATCAAAAACCCTACTAATATACCTAATAGACTTTTACCAATAATTATTCTATAACAAAATTGACATTTTTTTTCTGAAATAAAAAAAAAACTGTTTTTGCTTAAAACCATGAAGGTTCCTTGTTGGTTTAGTTTATTTGCAGAACATCTATGCTATGCTAAAGTTGACAAGAGACCAATAATTACACAGTAAATATGAATTGAGCAGAACAATTGTATGCACTGTAATAAATCTCTATAGAGATACACGCACTAATGCGATAAAGAAAGGTCAATACATAAATGCCGTTTGACGGCACGGGAAAAACGCACTACATGAAAAATGTTGTCAATGTGTAGCTTAGACTTTAAAAAGGGGGTACTTAGAAAGTACTTTTCTAGCATGGTAATGGGGTATCATAATCAATGCAGAAACATGAGATTAGAGATGGTATAAAAATAGATGGTTACTTATCAGTATTGATTAATATAATAGTACATAATAACAAACTTAAAAGGTGGAATACGCTATTTAAAGTTGTTATGAAGAAAGATCTAGAATTCGTGTCCTTAAAATCAGATTTATAACAAAGTTCGTGGGTAAAATCCCTTTGGACCGTCAGTAGGACACCGAAATCATCGTCTGCTCGAAGCAGCGGATATGACATGGTGGGTTAAAAGTGCACTTGCACAGAGTACGGAAAAGGGGTAATAAAAAGGAGCACACAAAAAACGACTGGAGGAGACAAGAATAAGGCTAAATAAACACCAGTCAAAGGATGCTTTCCTTTAAACAAATTAATAACTTGAATTCAGCAAAGTCAAGACAGATTAAGAAATAAACAGCTGTACTTACATCAAATCCATCCAATCAGATTGTCCTATAAATAAGCTGTCCAGGTAAAGGACAGCTGGATAAAAATGTCATATCACTTCTGCTACATTGAAAAGTCATAATGAACACTTTCTAAATGTACGATATAATTACACTATAAACAATGTCAAAACACACTTTTACACGTCACAGTAAACTTTTAAAAAATAAAATAAGTGTTCAATAAAGACAGGTAAGATTTCAAACGAGCTCTCATCACAGTTGGCGCGAGCTACCACATAGAAAGTGCGCGCAGTTTGATTTCATTGAACAATATGAGACACCGATCCTGATTTGTTATTTCGTTTACAAATTTGAGACATCCACTCTGATTGGCTAAAATAAATAGGACACTTTCGTTTTATACAGTATTCGATGTTCGTTAAAAGTATAAACAATCTGTTTGTCTTCCTTAAATGTTTAAATATACATCTTACATTTTAAGATAGATTTTTCGAATGACAAACTAATAATACAGAATCGACAAACATCCTTTCTCTTCGTAAATGCTGGATACAATTTAATAAACGATCGCTTATTTGTCGATTCAGGGTCAATCCCCACTAAGCTTATACTAAAAAGTTGCAAAATTACAAAAACAATGTGAGGAGTTATTGCTGTTTTGACGACGTTAAGTAAGCGGAGAAGCTAAAAGAAATAAAGAGAGAAAAAGAGAGGGAGGGAGGGAGGAAGAGAGAGAGAAATTATTTCTATATGGCAACTGGAATTATTGTAAAGAAATTTTAAGAGTTGTTGCCATTGAAACATATACATTTCCAGTTACATTGTTCCACACCTTTTCTTTTCCATGTTCAGTCTGATGTATGGAAGAATTTGTCATTGTATGTACGGCTAGAATGATGGATGTTGGATATTTAAATCATTGTATGAGTGGGTGGAAGGAGGGGTTCATAAGCCTATGGATGGATGGACGGAGTGATAAATGGATGTATGTGTGGATAAATTCATTTATGAATGGATGGTTGCATGTTTGGATGTGGGTACGGAAGGACGGACTAACGTACTTGGACACATTTTATGGATGAATGTATAGATAGATAGGAAGAAGGAAGGATGAATGGTGAACGAATCAGTGAATGGGTAAATGAATTAATTAATGGCTACATGAATTGATGGATGGTACTAAAGGTGGATGGCTGGTTATGACAGAATATGAAGAGACAAGTAAATGGATGTATAAAGAGGTTGTGGGAACCGGTGGATATATAAACACCAGAAAACATGGAAAAATATCTACAATGTTCATCCTTTGGTATATTACATTTCAAATATTGAAAATTACCCTTTCATAGAGTTTTAAAACATATGTAATGTCCTTTACAGGCAATTTAGTGTCTATTATCAACTTTACTATCGCAGTTACAGAAACAATGTGTCACTAAGGAAAAAATATTTGAAAGCAATATAATGGCATATTTTCATTTTTTATATTTATGCGACAGCAATATAATGGCATATTTCTATATCTATCTGAAGCAGCATACTGGCAATATTGTCAGTTTCACACTTATCTTGAAGCAATATAAAGTATATATATTGTCTTTTTACACCTCTAAGAAAGCAATATAAAGGTATGTCTCGCTTAAGGACTTAAATCATAAGTTGTTGTTTTGTTGTTGTTGTTGTTGTTGTTTTTGTGTGTTTTTTGTTTTTTGTCACTTCTGTGAATGGAATACAAAAACACGAGAATGAAATTGTGCCGAAGTTCATAAAAATGACTAGTTTTGATTAATTAAAATGGTATGTGCATATATTATTTTGGCATCACCACTCAGTAACTCATTTTTGGGTACTTATGAATTTATATGAGAAATATCAAAATGTAGCAAGCGGCAAATATAACGCCAAAACGTACATGTTCAGTTTGTGAGGCCCGGTCAAAGTGTACATAAAAAAATTGACACACATTGTTACTTTTGAGTAAATGTAATTAAAAATTAAAAACGAATTTTACAGACTTTTGAACATTTGTAAATAAAAGTACTATAGCATTTACCACAATAAATATCCTAATTAAAATATATATTTCCCAATTATTATCTTATTAATTTCATGATATAACAAAGATTGTGGATAATATCAGCTGCGCGTTTGTTTGCGCTTTAGTCTAATAATTCATTAGTTGTTCTCTTTGTCTTACATTATACATTAAATTATGCTATTTTGTGTAAGAGATTACTTTAAACGTGTCTGATTTTCACATTGCCTGTTGTTGTTGTTTCATGCATTGACGATGAAGTCACTGCTTTTTGTCGTTCTAGTCCCATCTTGTTTCTTATTGATCCATAGTGTTATTGTGTACGGTTATTCTCTGATTTGTGACAAATCTTTACCACAAAAGATCATCATAGTTTATCCCTCGAGAAAGTCGTTATTTAGTAAATTTGTTGTTTTTCTATTATTTTTTTATGTCTTTTTTTATAAAATGCGTTTACAGGAGGTTTAAAACGGGATTGCATACTCTCAGTTTGTATCGATATTCTAAAAATGCGTCGCCTAAGCAGGTTGCAATAGCTGAAAATTGACGATATAAAGGCTTGTCTATGATATGTTATTGACTAAGAGCCAAGTTGTAAATTAAAAAGCCTAATGTTTGTCCGGAATTAACAAGCAGTAAGGCGTTAAATTTTCATCTGCGACTTGTATCATGCACCAGAGTGGGATATTAATGGATTGTGGAAAAATGCCTTGTCTAGAGTGGGTTTATGACAACCAAAAAATAAATATTGTCAAACATTTCGTTGTAGTAGATATATAAGGTTGCTTGTCAGTTTCGGAAAAGTCATCATCATTTAGTTTAGGAGTTAACGGTGCCTCAATGACAACGTCATAATGTGGAATTATTGGCCCTCAATTACAATGTCAAAGTGTGGAATTATCGGCCCTCAATTACAATGTCAAAGTGTGGAATTGTCGGCCCTCAATTAGAATGTCAAAGTGTGGAATTATCGGCCCTCAATTACAATGTCAAAGTGTGGAATTATCGGCATTCAATTACAATGTCAAAGCGTGGAATTATCGGCCCTCAATTACAATGTCAAAGGTGTGGAATTTCCATATTATATTAAATAGTTTTATTAACTGCATAACAGAATGTTAAACTCTAAGAATTCTCACTTCTGATGGGTTTTAACGGAACTTTGGAGGAGAATCAAATAAGTGAACTTATTATTTTTATTAAAACTTATGATTATGCAACATGCAATAAAACCCGACGTAGTAATTAAGTGATAGTATTTAATTCTAACCATCAAAGCACTTGTAATTGTATTTTCTGATAGAATCGATTCATACAGCACATGCATACATATTAATACATATTATCTTTAAGGTCTTGCTCTTAAACTAAGTGACTCTTTACAGATGAATTATGCTGACTTTATATTCTTTGCCATTTCAGTGCGACTTCGAATGCTTAACTGAGAAAGGTTGCTATAAGTTGGGGCAAATGATTTCTTAAATGTACGATAATAACCCGTCCTCTTCATAATAATATTGCAGCAATGAACATGTTACTTGGGCCTGGGACTTGAACCCAGATCTCCAGATTACGTAATCTGATGTTCGACCATTGAACCAGCCCAGTTTTATGTCCAGAGTACATTATATTGAAATCAAATTAACCATTGGAATTTAATCATATTAATGTTGCTGGAATACATCAGGTGTCTGTCTGTGAAGAGCACCTGGCGCATCGCAGGTCAGCTGGGAGACCTCAACACACATGAAACCGGGACTCGAACCCACGTGGTGTGGGACTGAAGAGTTACAAGTTTTCTAACTGCTCGGCCTCGGGTTTCCCTTATATCGGAATATAAATACTCATTAAACAAACAAAAAGCAACAGATGAAATAAAAGCAGAAAGTTACAACAATAAAAACTTGCATAATTATTAAATTAAGAGAAGACATATATAATTTGGTTTTGTAAATAATATAAGTTTTTGTTTCGTCTTCATTACAAGATACTTTTTCCGTCATTTATTGTACAACTGTCATCAGTTCGGCGAGTGATTTGTCAATCATCAGATCAGAAATCGTGTAATAGGATCATCATCTGACAGTTTGTACTTGCACAAGACGAAAGCAAACTAAGTGAGAGCGTGAAAACAGCACCGAGATGAATTATTACACAAAATATCAATGATATTTTATCAATGAAACGACGGAACAAGAAAATGAAAATAACACTTTTAACACATGTACAATTATTTATACAAGATGAAACAAGTTTATTGAATGGTATATTTTGAGACTGATTTTATAAGAAGAAAAAAAATCAATATAATGAATTAATTTTAATAATATAAAGCTTTCTTCACGATTTCATAGCGAGATTAATATTCTTTCTATCGTTTATTGTACAACTGTCATCAGTTCGGCGAGTGATTTGTCAATCATCAGATCAGAAAAAGTGTAATACGATCATCATCTGACAGTTTGTACAGCTAGTTGTTTTCAACGTAAGGAAGTATCAAATGTTAATATCATGAAGAATACTTTGATTTTCTGCTCCTGGGCAATTTAAGACAGCTTTTAGTAAGTTGGCTTTAAATATAATAAGTTTATTTTTAGCGTCTACTTTGGCAATACATTAACAACAGTTAATTATATAAGGTCGAAAGTATTTTTATTTTCACAGTAGTTACAATCTATCGCCACAAAATCTGTTTGGTCCTAGGCTTGAGCCCGGACTCAAACTACATGAGCCGATTAAAAGAAAACAAATTCACAAATGTTTGATAACAACAGAAAACACGTGTGACTGTGTTTTTAGCCCCCAAACAAATTAGTTTTACTTCAAATAGGTTATTATCAAAGCAAAATTTGGGGAGTATTTATACCTTATAAAGCAACACAAACCTGCCATCAGTTTGAATTTGTCAACCAATATAATAGAGCTCGTGAAAAGGGGTCATCCGCTGACAGTATGTAGCTTTAAGTCTTTAAACGAAATAAACAAATTGCAATACGGCGGCTAAATAAAAGCTGAAATACATTTAATATTTAAACACCGCCATCACCCGAAATATCAGTGTTGAAGGTCAATCGTAAACATCTCCAATGTCCCCTAAGTGACTTCACGGCCTCCTGGTCGTCGAATTCAATCTTATGGTGTTGGGTAAAAGTAATTTCCGTCATGTTTTATCTGATCTACCATAGCCTGCTACCTCCTAAGCAACTGGTCCCGGGATTTAAACCGGCATCTCCGAGACCACGTGATCCGGTATTCTGATGTTAAAACAACCCGATTTTGCAACAGAACATTTCCATCAATAAACCAATATTAAATTACAACTATATGTAATTGTTTGTGTTCAAATAATACTCAACTGTTATATTGTAAATTCGTTATGAGATGCAAGTTATTGATAAAACCACGAATAACACACAAACTTGAATTTTCGTTTCCGCCTTTTTGAGAATGTTTAGAATTGTAACTCTAGTGAGTTGACTTCCTTGAAGTGAGAACTGTAATTCAATATCAACGAGTCGTATAACCCATCGACTTTAGTCCGGAAGTTTAATCTGGACCTCCAGACCACGTGATCCTACATCTCTTTTTGAATGACAGATTTGCATTGTTAAATAAATTAGGTTAAGAACAGGGAGCTGTGTAATGCAGTACATCGACTGTTCGTATTCTAAACATAAATTCTTATAATACCGATATTTTTAGATGTTTTTTATAATTTGAAATTGAAAAATACAGATAAATTAAATTATAATTAATTATAATACACAACACACAACTGCCATCAGTTCGGCGAGTGATTTGTCAATCATCACATCAGATATCGTGTAATAAGATCATCATGAAGCAGTGTGTGTATGTCAGGGTTAAGTTCAATTATCTAAAATAATCAAAATCTTACAGAATTTCGTGTTCGTTTTAACAGGTCAATAATAAATATAAATTGTCGACTTATGAGTATCAACACATTAACCGAATATATGAGTATTTAAAAATTAACTTCTTAGTCACCACCTCGCAGGCTCGATCCACGATCAATCAGAAAATGCAATGTTAAGAGGTATCCTATTTGACCTGCTGTGCGCAGGAGGTTCTACAAAGCAGGTATGGATCCAGGGGGTGTGGGCTGGGTGTGTGGGTACGCATGCCCCCACCAACCAGGTAAAAGAATAAAGTTGTAAAAACACATACATGTATGCTTTAAAAATACACAGATTTTAAAGTAGTTTTTGTCTGTTGACTGCTAAGGTCGAAGTATGGGTCACTTTCTTGGTATACATATATCAAGATCCATTCAACTTTATCACAAGTTGAATGTATCTTGGTTCATACCCCTCCCCGTCCCCACCAAAACTTTCCGGATCCGCCCCTGCTACACAGACATGTGTCAAGCGTCTCTCACCATCTTTAATAGAATATCTGAGCGCCTTTATAACAACGTCACTGCGAGATTTTACAAACAATTCCAAACATGGCGTATTTAATTGAAAACATAATTTACAGATAGTTTAGTTTTGCAGTCGTTTTTCTTACCATCCAGTGCGGCTCTTGTTATCTCTGTATTGTAATTCAGGGTGACACATCACGTTTAAACCCCTCTGATAACAGCAGCGTTCTCCCGTTTAATGAACCCAATGCCACGTGCAGATAACGGGGCATGTTATCTCCAAACCACGTGACACCGCAATATATTCACAAGCACGTGTTCAATAATAGTGACCTACATCGTAAATGAGAAGATTAATCTTATTTGAATTTTATTTGAATCAGCTATGACAAAAAGGTGTAGATCTAGATTAGCAAGGTACCGTAAGAATATGTTATAAGCAACCAAATGAGTACTTTTAAAGGTAATTCCCTTGAAATAACATGTTAAACATTTACAAAGTTCACTCAGAAAGTAATTACAAGTTTGCTTTCTGATTATTTTAAATAAGATTTGGTATTCTTAATAAAGTAGTTACGTTCAGGAAGTGTGCAACACCACAACACCGGTTAGATGCGTGCACAACACCAACCACTTCCGGTCTTCTCAAGTATCAGCAAGTGGTCGTATGAAGGATTCGGTTAACTTGTGTGCATCAGATTAAATGCATAGATTTGGTGCAAATGTTTGTTGTTTATTCGTTACAAATTTAGGCCTTAGGGTTCGAAGATTCAAGCATTTCACATGCGTTATCAGCTAAACGTTAAAATAAAATGACAATGATAAGGGAAAATAAGTAATTACAAAATAAAATTATATGAAATCATTGGAATCTTGTTCTTTTTTATTTCAGTATAAATTTCCAGTGTGAAGACTGTGGTAAGGTACACTAGAAGGGCAGGTCACTGCTGCTTGGAGATGCATAGCTTGTTTGAACATTTTTGAGTTGCTAGACGTCTCGCGATCATTTACAACAAGGTAAACATGGGAAGATATCATTTGTAAAGGGGAATGTTTGCCATTCCTGTAAAAAAGAGTTGATGTTATTTTACCGTTGTATAGCAAGAAAAATAAATGGTATTGTTTTCAAAATGAAAATTAAAAATAAATGAGAAAAACGAATGATGAAATAGATTCAAAGATGCAGCAATATATTCATCACAGATGTTTTCATATAATAGCCTGTGACTTAGACACTAAATCCATTAATGACATATAAATTCTCTTCTGCAGCAAAATGCAGCAGGTTCAAAAATGGGAAGCAGAGGCTAGGCCGTGATAGAAATTAAAGTCTAAAATTTGACAGTGAGTTGGTGTTATTCAAAGAAATTCATTTGTTTCGAAAACAATATATAACAGTAAATGAATTGGAATAAAAGAAAAAAAGTTTCCCACCTCTTTTGCACGTAGATCATTGCATTAATGTGGCTAATCGAATTATCAGTTTAATAAATCGTCTTCCTTTTTAAGTAAAACGAAATATACATATATGTATATGCCGCTATCAAACACTTAATTTTACATAAACATGACGCTAAAATGAAATATATGTGATCAAATTAAGAAAATCTCTCACCGTTGATGCCGCCTCTAGCTGCTCCACGTGTTTCAATTTTAAATAGGACATTGGTTATATGTAGGCGTGCTGCGGAAGGATACTTTACAATAGTGATTAGGTCAGAGATAACGTTTAACTTCCTCAAGATCTAGCTTGATTCAACATGACCTAGAAATTAAATGACAAAAATTAGAACATTAAGTGGCATCTAATTAATCAAAATCGTTATCTTTCTATCCTTGGTTTAAATAATAGTATATAACTACAAGCGTAAAACATCGCAGTTCACATTCCCCGATGGAACTATTTTTTGGCAACAACGGTTATTTGGTCGAGAAGTACATGTATGATAGCGGACACTTCAAAACTCGAGCTGTGGCACGTCTGCGCGTCTCTACCAAAAGGGCCAGCAGCCTTATCAATATGCAAACAAATTCGCCATTAACCGGGCATATCCGGAGTCCATAGAAGCGTATGCAGTGACCCCGCTCTAATACTGTCCCAAGGTATATAGATGACTCGACGCTGCATGATTGCAAGTTCGTTCTTTGATACTTTAAACGCAATATGCATCATGGCACAGCTACATGTATGTCTATTCAGGGCAACCATATCTGGGGAAAAGAACTTTTTATTCTCTTTCAAAAATTAAGATGAAACAATAAAAGGGTTATAACATGCAAAAAGTTTCTACGTAATATGAGACTCAAATTTGTCTATCTGTAACCCGCCAATTTCACTGAAATATGTACTTCCGATTAAAACATATGATTTTATCATGTGGCATATAAGTGTTCGCGATTAATTTCAAGTTTCTCATTCTACATGTTTTCAGCTTTCCTAAATCAAGAGATAAAGATCAAAACAGTATTATTTTGTTTGGCTATCAACATTAAACGACAATAGATACGTTAACAATAAAATTATTGTAAGTTAGTTTGCGGTTTTGGTGATGCTTTAATATGCTGATTGTTCAACACACTATCCATGTAAGGGTTTATATTTCTTTGTTAGCATGTATTTTGTGTAGTTGGGAAATTGAAGCTCGAGTAAATTAATTTAAAAGAAATATCCACATTATACTAACATTGTCCGAAAGAACCGGAAAGACGCTAACACTGACAAGTACTAACAGTGGTTCAAAATTAAAAGTGCAAATACCCATCCACAAGAACATTTGAAAAGGTATTTCAAGTATTTGTTGATCAATTATATAAGAATTACCATACTTAACAAAGTAAACGAATCAGTAAAAATAATCTTCTAAATCAGTCATTATCATGTGAATATCTAAGTTAACTTATGCCATTTCTTTTGTAATTTCTAATTACTGGGTTTCATTTTCATTGTATACTTTGTGACATAAAAACATAAACATTAAAATAGTTACTAATTACAGCTTGCATTAAGCATTGCGATGGATTAGAAAATAAAAATTAAACCTTACTTTCAAATAAGAAACATGAGAAAAGATTTTAAAACAAACATTGAATATATCGTTTCAAACATTTCAATTGATTCTAATTCAATAATATGAAAATAGTTACACTGAAGGGAGATAACTTGACTTTCGTTAAGTTAAGTTATCTCCCTTGGGTTTAGGTATTTTCATATTATAATTATGAGAACAATTCACAATTTCATTATTATTTTCTTTATTTTGTAATGCTAATGCGCATTTATTTATTTATCTCCTACCTCACCATACAACCGCATGTGCCTGCTGCAATCTGAAATGTTCTCAGTATTGAAAAGCGTGGAAAAATCTTTTATTTTCTAAATCCACTATACTTTTTAGAAAAAAGCATAACTTCCGTTTATAAACGAAAACCGGATGTACGCATGAAGACAGTGATAAGTTATCGTGGTTAAACGATTACCTGAAAGATGTTTGGCCCACAAAGCACTGATAACTTAAGCTTGTATAGACAATGGCTTGATAGACTCCGGGGTTTCGTTTGATTGCGTCTAAGGACCATTTGATGTCAGATAATGGCTAGATAAGGGTAGGCTACTCTAGCAGCAGACATAAGACCTAAGACATAAGCATAACAAATATGTGTATAAAATAAATGATGTCAACAAAACAGTTATTTTTATAAATGAAGAAGGGCTCATTCTTATGGCCCATGAAAATCGATATATAATTGTACCGAGCGACATCTTTGAAATATAATGTAGATCGACAACTCTAAAAAATTCCGTTCGCAGGTGAAGGATATCGAGAAATGTTTATGTCATGCCTAATATATATTAAAATACCGCTGTGACCATGAGTAAGCTGGTTACATTTTTATTTTTGTATAAACTGACTCTGTGTATGAATGTATTCAAAAAGTTTGCCAAATGCCGCATTAACTAGTTTCAGAGGAGTAAGCCTGAAGATTCCTGCGAGACATAAATTTCAAACATAACACTACGCATATTTAGTGTTACCCAACTAAACATTGAAAAGCATGATTCATGACTACCATCTTTCAATATGTTTTGTTTGTTTAGGAGAACTGGAACATTTATACCGACACCATGAGCGGATCTATGAATTTACTAGAGCAGGGGCTTGATTTTGTTTTAAATGTGAGTTAAGTGGAGAGAAAAGAAACTTGCGTTTCGCCCATACCTTAGGATATGTGAATGACATATAGAATTACAACTGAATGATTAAGTTCATCGGATATAAGAAATGAAATGTTGTTTTTTTATTATATGAAGGCCATATAAAACGATTTTAGATTAAACATGTTTTTTTTTATATGGTTAATAAAGGTAATAAAAACAGTTTTACAAACTTTCATTTTTAATACGCATAAATAGGTTCGAAAATCACACTTTTTAGTCTAAGAGGATTATCTGTCCCTGGTGTGGACATGGAACATGATCCACGTGCTACACGCGGAACTTATGGATACCTGTTACAAAGCCAAGTCAGATGAATTGGACAACACAATAATCAAAGTACGGTACGTCAAATTGGCATTTTGTGTATGTTGATTGGGATTGGGATTAGCCGGCATTTTTGACGATACTGCGCAGCGACATTTCTATCATTATAGCACAGGGACACTTATGAGGTGCGCAGGCACTGAACCCGGCCAGTCCATAATACTGACACCGACGAGTCAGGCGTAATGCTGTCCCCTTAGCCCCGAGCGTTAGGAGGGAAGCCACTACTACCAACTTTAAAGTCTTTGGTATGACCCAGCCGGGGTTCGATGTGTATGTTGACTACGGGTAATGATAAATTATATTCAGCTAAGGAAAACAGAAGTCTATATTTTAAATAATGTTTTATTGCACAATAATTTAAGTCATAAACAAATATCACAAAATATGAAACGGTTTAGCATACCTACAATGCAAAAGATAAAAGGGTTCAGTATAAATAAAATTGAGTGCTCAGTACAAAATAATACATGGCAATTATTTAAGAATTATTCTAATTAGACATTTTTAACCAACATGCAATGAATATAGATACATAATATGCTTTATAATGAAAACGACTTTTGACATTTGTTAAAATTATACTTGTATTAGGAGGATTTTTCCTATGACTAGAAGTAATTTACGACGACAAAGTAATTCAGAGTTTGTCATCAACGTATCATCATATAAAAAAGCATTGCAGTAACACAGGAAATACGCGATGTCCTTTTAGATATGAATAATAATTTTCACACACATCTTAATTTAAATTTAAATATGTTTGTCTAGTAAGCGATTGGGTTGACGATGCCTCCCAGCCCTCCCAGTCGTCCTACGCGGCCCAATCTGCCGATTGGGTTCACCAAGCCGGATCCAGATAGGTGTCCGCAGAATCGTCTCGTGCAAGCCGATGGTGCGCCGTTTATTCCACACGTGCATGTGTTGCACCCATCGTAGAAGGACTGACCCGGTCGAATGAGTTGTCCTCTGTAGTCACGACAAAATCGGTTTCCTATGCTGGGGTAGTCTGCAATTATAACATATAACCCTTTGAAATAAACAGCATGATACATAAACACATTTTACCTTCAGGCTGTTGATATTGGAGTTGTCGGGGGGGGGGTATATTTAAAACATGGTTTGTTTAACAATCTCTTTAAACTTGCATTCATGGATGGACTTTCATATTTTGAAACTGTCATGAAATCAACATTATTACTGCAATGGACAACAATGTAGTACATACAAAGGACATTTACCAAATGAATTTTAAACACCATTAAACGCTTGATTAGTCGTTGCATTATTTGTCAATATTAAAGTGAAACACGTGCATACATATATTCGTGTAATCCCTTTTTACTGTGTAACTAGTTCTACAAAGATTCATTTTGAATAAATAAAGTATAGCGATATTATAGCTCAGTTTGTAAAATCTTGTATATATACAGTTATGACGACGTCTGGTTCGAAATATACTTTAGCCTCTAATTATATCACAATGTTTTTCGTTTGTATTGACGTGTTTTTTTCACATGTACAGTTCCAAGATAGACTTTATTTGTTAAGCTTAAACGGTCAGATATTACCCTAAAAAGCGTCTCGACGGTTTAGACAGTTCGCACTGTAATACAATATAATCTCTTACAGACAAAACAACGATGGCAGCCACATTGACTTGGTACATGGAAGTTTCTTTTTCTCTTGTTTATGCATTGTGACCTGCAGACTGCTACTAACATTTTCAACAAAGTCAAACAAAGCTAAACTGTCCATTTGTCCAACTATTAACAAGTCAAAATATCGTTCATTATTCAAGTCCTTATTCGCGATTTGAATCATTGCATATAAAAATAAATGATCCGACTTACCAGCCATACATGCGACCACACATGCGGCAAGAATACAGACAACAGCCAACTTGTTCATGATGTCTCGTTTTGTTCTGTTCCCTGAGGTCTGGTTAGCTTCGTCCTGCTTACAGAAGTCGTCTGCTGCTCACTGTCGTTTACTATCCAGTATTTATACACACTCCACCTGTCAGTTTTCTCGTTTGTAATCCATTAAATGACGCGAAACTAACGTCTTGTCAACCGGTGATATATTTCTCTGACGTCGGTATTACAGCGACGCGATTCGATTGGTCGACAATCAACATAGCAGCCAATCAAATCTTTTGTTTCACAGTTTTCACTCAGTGAACAACGTGTAGGAGACACTTGCTATTTGTTTCTGTTTTATTATCAAGATATATGGACAATAAGGAATTATCACTGAATACAAATGATAAGCATACTGTGTGAATCATAATCGACAATACCTTTTTCTGTAAAATGTACTTTGAGTTTTCTGTGAAAAAAAGTATTTCTTGATCAAAAGTATTATATCATGATATGTTTCCTTACAGAATAATTAATAAAAAATATTATCAAAATACTATAGTTTCTTAAGTCAAAAACATTTTACTATAAAAAGAAACGCTAATTATGACGTAACGCTTTAAACGTCCTATTCGTTGTTATATAGAGAAACTGAACACTCGTAATGAAGAACTAAAATGTGAACGCAAGTACAATTTTATTTACAAACACAAATCTTGCCCTTGATGTTACATAACAAACTAGGAGCAAAAAAAATGCTACAGTCATTTGTGAAAGTAAATAAAACATAATTATGGGTAAGGTTTCCGAGAACTGAAAACAATAATGAATACATCTTTATTGCTCTGAAATTTTAATTAAAATCATGATCACAAGTTCTGACTACAAACTGTGTTTTACTTATTTACTCCAACATTTACCGCAAACATCTGCTTTATAAACACTTTCACAATTAATGCTGTTATTGCATGCTTCAATTCTGGATAGAATAATAACAACGTCGGACGCGTAAACAAGGATTACCGTTCTTGCAAACGTACTGTATCTCTTCTGTCTTCACCCATGCCACGTGTCCGTGTACGTCGAGACAGCTTTCACATGACAGTGCAATATATACATGTAATTATAAAGACATTTATTATTTAAATGATTTATGTTTAATGAATACACCTTTTGAGTATCTTCGTGAAATGACAGTTTGATACATGTAGCAATTTACAAAGGAACAAACAATCGCTTGCGGCGATCCAAATTGGTTCCAAATGTATGCCCAAGATACGGCGCCAAAAGGGGTGGAATGCATGCCACAATAGGTGTTCCATCTTTAAAATTATGCGTGTACATGTACACTATATTTATTTCGAAACTTTGAAAAAGTGTAATTCTCAACTTGTGATTCCATGTGATATTATAAGAAAGAAAAAAGAAAAAAATATGGCGTCTCCAATCGCTACGTAAAAATAACTCCAACTGTCGTTAAGGTAAAATGTCTCCAATGTACACTTTAACATAAAAAAAGACTTTTGTCTTATTTCATTCATGAAAGTACAACCAATTAGAGCATCGTTTGATTATATAGTAATGTGCATTACAGCAATTAGCAACAATGGGCATGTACATTTGTAGGTATTGTTTCATTTTTATGTTAATATTTTTTTCATTTACAAGATTACTGCAATGTTGACTATTTTAAATCGACAAGCACATACCACTAAAAAGAAGACCACTAAAGTATTATTTACAATTATGAATAAATCAATAGTCCTAATCCTGTATAATTCATTCACGCTATGCAAAAAGCAATATCAAGCTCACCCTAAGTATTTATTCAAAGTATTGTTGTTTACTTTTAAATTAAAAGGACTATTTACCCTAAAACCTTAACATCATGCATTTCATTTGGACAAGTATAAATGGTCGTTATGTACAGTCGAATTATTTATTTATTAAAAGGTCTTTAAACAACATAAACAAACAAAAAAATAGTATCATCATGCACCTATGTGTACAATAAACCCTCTCCAAAATGCACCTCTAAGCATTTTAACCTCTGGGCAGCATCACCTCTGAGTAAAGGTAAACGGCCATACAAATATGTCCCAGAGACTGCAATAATCTCTGCTGAGCACTACCTTGGGTAGATGGTAAAAGTGACATTGACGTCTCTCCATATACAATATAATTTGAGTTCATGTTGAGGCGTTTATTTACATTTCCTGTGCTCGGTTTGCATCTACTTAGGTTGCTTAACCTTGTTCTGTTTTAATTGAAGCTTGTCTGATTCGACTAATTAGGAAATGTACACTTTAAAAACACTTTGTCCGCTTATATGCTCTTCTGCTTTTTCAATAAAAGTTAACCTACGCTATGAATATATGTAATAATACACTCTTTATACTATTACAACACCAATAAACATCAGTAAAGTAAAGTTAAAATAAGATGTTGTTTTATAATTATAGGTTGTTGTTTTCATCGCATCATTCGTGACCTCTGCAAGGGCAGCAACACTCAGCAGCAGGAGCTTTCTGTGCCTCCGCCACATATTGCTGTAGAGAAACCTCTCTGTGAAAAAAAATCGTAAGAAATGACAATCTGACGTCATAACGGCCCTTTGGCGGAAAATGCCAGACCGTTTCGAGTCCATTGACACGGCCCATTTCTGCAAAGCGACGATATAATAAGCCAAAATTAACACCAAAATTGTCTAGAAGAGTTGAAATACATCTTTCCCTTCTAATAAATAAACGGATTATACTTGAAAATATTATACTGTGACTATATATAGACCCTGTATAGGTGGTATCCGACAGTTTGCCTATATCTAATATATTTAACAATATCTGGCTTCTGTTTGTGGTATTTGTACATAATTTCTGCAAAAGGAAAATCATGTTTTTGTCTAAACTTTGACGAATCAGTGGATGGCGTAGATGAACTAAAACATGACTGGTCACGTGGTTTTCTTAGTTTAAAAATAGCTAATTGTGCAGACAGGAATTACATGTTTGTTATGACGAGTGTGGCGTTATTGTTCACTTTTCAGACAAGTGTTCGACATCAATAAACAACATTTTGCGAGATCTGTTTATTAAGATTTTAAATGAAAATATGTTTGGTCCAAATTTTCGGATACCTCCCGTAAAAGAAATTTACCGCACTGTTATGTGCATAATAGTGATGTATAAGTCTATTGTCTTTTCAGAAGTGTTACGACAGTTGATATTTTGCAAAGTTTATTTCAGAAATCTTTGGTAAAGATTGGACCATTAGGAAGGACAGTGGGCTGATAACAACATTTTCTGGGACTTTACCTAGTAATTTACTGACCCCAAGTGACACAGTTTATAACTCAACTAAGATTTCATGCAAGCAAACATTCTGGCCAAGTTTGGTGAATGTTGGGCCCATAAATGTGGACCCTGTCGTGTTCACAAAGATTTGACCTAGTGACCTACTTTTTGACCCCACTTGACCCAGTTGGGATCCCATTTAAGATTTCATGCTGGCAAACATTCTGACCTAATTAAGTGAAGATTGGGCCATAAATGTGGTCTCTAGCCTGCTCACAAGGTTTTTCTAACATTTGACCTAGTGACCAAGTTTTTATGACCCCGCTTAATCCAGTATAACTTATCCAAGATATCTTGCAGACAAACATTCTGACCAAGTTTGATGAAGATTTTATATAAAAAAATGTAGCCTCTAGTGCATTTTACAAGCAAATTGTTGACGCCGCACGACGGAAGAAAAGCTTACTTTGCGCACGTTGTGCTCAGTTGAGCTAAAAAGGTTAAGCCCAAAGAAAAGTAGGAATGTGAAATGGAGGGAAAATGTCGCGAAAACAGTCGAGTGAAAAAAATCCGGCATCATAATTCACATATTTTGTGCGATGTAGCGTAGTTTTCGGTCGTTCTGCGATGGAAAGACCTATGCACGTGCTTCCTGCGATACAAAAAATGTGCAGCTCTCTCTATAATTTTAGATGATCATATTAGAATTTATAATATGTATATTGGAAGAGCATCCCAGTTTTGCGCCCTTACACTTATAATAACGTTATTCGCACTTCATATATGTCTTTAAATGTTTCAAGCCATTCAGGTTGATGTTTTTATGACTAACGTGTGAAATTTACGTATCTTACGCACACGCAGTTGGAATGCGTTAAAGCGGCTAAAATAGTTTTTAAAACATCTCGACGCTTTTAATTCTCCTTTCCTTTAAACAACATAGTCTTTTGAGAAACAACATGCTCACATTAAATGTAGAGATCTGATATTACATGCTATACAATTAATCATTGTGACCCAACAATCGTTTCCATTGTAGAAAAACAATAAAGAAAACAAAAGTGACAAACTGTAGAAGTCACATTAAACTGAAGTTTCCTATTTCTTAGCAAAATGTCATTATTAAGATAACGTAGAAATAATAGGACATTAGCCAGCTTCTAAAAGTCATTTTTACTGATGATTTTTCTTAAATGGTAATGGCAAATTTACTACAGCAAGTTACAAAATAAACAATGCAGAAAATAGAAAAAAATAATATATCAGCAAATATTTGAATGTTTAAAAATGATCACTTTTACTGAGTGACATAAACAGCCAGATACAATATTTGGAGAAAAACGTTTGTTGTCTGTTTTCATTTACCATGTCGTTTTTAACATGTACATATTTACATCATTTTGTTATCGTCAAGAACATATTTATCTAGGCTATAACCTGGATTTCTTTTGCCAGAGAAAAGACTACAAGTGTGATTCCTTGGTCTAAGCGAGCCGTTCCATGATATATAGACTTCAATCCAAATCCAAACAAAGAAGTAGGTGTGTAGTAACAGATGAATGAAACGATTTAATTAGGCCAACAGAAGATGCACACAATGGAAAGCTATACACAACTCTGAACAGAACTATGGCCAGGAACATCATAAAATGTAATCCCGTGGCCTATCATAGCGCAGTAAACTCTGCCACCAAAAAGGAAAATTATCAATTGACTAAATAAACGAGATTTGGACGAGATTATTTGATATAGTTTTTAAGTATATCTTTATAGGTTTATTCTGACGATAACGTCTGAGGAATGTTTACATTTTAAAAATAAATATTTGGTTTCAAATTTGGTAACGTCCATGAACTTTTGCAAAATATGCAAAGAAGGCAGTTGTTTGTGTTTGACTCTTGAAAAGGGCAATTTTCAGAAAATTTAAATGTGAGCGGTTTTAGAAAAAAAAAATTGTTTTGATTATACAGGATATTTAGCGGAACAACCCTTAAAGTATATAAGAAATGAATGAATTCTACACTAATACCTATGGATACTTTACTAAATAGTCTTAACTTAAACAAGGCCTTAACTGTGGAACGTGATCATTTTAAAATACGTAAAGGTAGTGGTTTATTGTCGTGACTGCATGTGTTAACACATGACTCCAGCTTTTGTCTTGTTTAAGGAGCAGTTGTACGTGCCTCTGTGCCTGAAGCTCATATCTGAAAACTTCCTGTTCTTTTTATTGAAATTTAAGACTAGCAAAAGAATAATGGAATACGAAGACGCGTGCATTTTTTAAATATAAGCGTTTATTTAGTTACTTTGTGATAAATCTGAACATATATACCTTTTTAGTATTCTATGAACAAGTAGGCAGATCCTCTCAAGTTGAAAAAGTTCCAATTTGTTTCCTTGTAATACACTCTCGTGTCGTGCATAAAAAACTTGTGCACACGTTTCATATATACGGGAAATAAATACTTCCCTCTTCCTTCTTCAATTTAGATATAAGCTTGATTACCAAATACACATGTTAACTGTAAAAGTATGTTTTGGTTTGTTTTTGGTATATCGAATTTAACCATATTTTGCTCGTTTGTAATTAAAGATTCCATCGTGTATGTCCTAGTTTCTGTCTTGTCTAGTCTCAGTTAGCTGATTAACTTATTGAGTTGATCCATTTTTGATTTTATAATAGATTTTTAATATAACACATGACACATATGCTTATTGCAGCTACATGCGACACGTGTCCGTGTTAAAGCGGGAAAGGGGCGAGGGAGAAGTGGTTGTGCGCAGTGATATAATACAACAGAATGATGGAGTGTGAAACCAAATTTAGCGAAGACGTACATTTGATAATATTTCTTTTCATGTGCATTTCAAGTTATGTGCATTTTATCGGATTAACCGGTTAAGCGCTGACATCCCTAGTCTTTTTATATACAACAACTTCTTTAATACACGAGGTTTAACTTTAAGCTGGAAAATGTTGTTGTTGCTTTTGTGTTGTTTGTTGTTCAAATGAAAACAAAGCAAATTCTTTATTTCTAAAGTTAGGGACCCTAACTTTGACCTAAGCAGTCAACAGACAAAATTTACTTTAAAAGCTTACATGTATGTGTTTTCACAACTCTACACTTTTACATGGTTACACCAACACTATGCAATATACAATCCAATATGTAAGAAGAGTTGTATACGAAGTGAATATATCCTGTACTAGCTTCTTGATAAGCTATTTACATATACTTAATTAAATTTATATTATCAGACATGAGACGTTAATGTACAGCTAAATGACACAAATGAGTTCCCACATTTGCCGACGTCCTTGACCCTTGTGACATTTTACTGGCCATTTTTAAACTATACATTAATGCCCTACATGGTACCTCAAAGACCTTTCTTAGATTAGAAAAAAACGTCGTAAGATTAAATGTTGCCGTTAACTTGCCAAATGTTTGCCATATATTAAGTTAAGCACTAGAAAAAGGAAATTGTCAGAACAAGTGTCCGTCGTTTGCCTTCGCCAAACTTGAGGTGGAGTTTACATCGTTCAATAACATTTTTCAAAAAAAAGCTGAGACAGCGTTTTGCACTATTTACTTCTTCAAAGTTTCAGCTCTATAAACCTTATCTCTAAAAGTTACACATTTACTTTTTACACCCCTCGTGGTAATATTAACATGTCGTCCCACATGTACTTTCAGCCAATATAAAGCGCAGTAAGGGAAATAACTGTGGTAAAAGCTATTTATAATCTGTAAAATATACAACGCAGGTTTAGTCCTTCGTCTTTTATTTGATTTAGGCAAACAAATTAAAAGACCCGTAAACGAGAGATTACATAGTAGTCCGTCAGTACAATGGTATCGGTCATAGTTATACTCACTTATGTCATTTGACATGTATTTACATGTACAGGACAACACGATGAGCGCATGGTATGTAATTTAATGTTTTGTAATATTTAATGTCTTTAAAAATGTTACTGACTTTAAATTTAAAGGGTTTTGTGTTGGTTTTATTTCATTGTTTGATGAATAAAAAGTAGGAATAAAAAGAAATCACTTGAACATGTTTGTTTTGTAATTAGTCACTGAAAATTAATTTATGTTTGATTAATTCGAGTAATGCTTGTGTGTAATTTTTTTAAGAAGTTTGTTAAAATCTCCGCGTACATGTTAAGTATGCATTCATTTAATCCATCCTATCTGGATTGTAACCTCCTTCTGAAACGTGTATTTTAATTTTCCAATTCCATATGACCAAGAACATGCTACTACAATACAGTACATTTATCCTCCAGTGTTACAGCTTTTATTCATTCAAGTAAATTATTTTCTCACCAGTCTAGTAATGAGAGACATTAACGAATAGTCTCCACTGAACAATGCCTAAATGCAAGTAGGTCCTTTCATTTTTTTACTTGGTTTTTATGCTTGCGCTGTTTTGAGCGTATGTTGACTTTCCTGCCTTTCTAGTGATACCCAGGTTAACCATCACCAACAAACACGTCCATTTTCTTTTCTAAATAACAAAACTCAGTAAGTATGTAAATGGATTATAAGCTTATATTTATGCAAAAGAAAGAAATTTCACTGTTTGTAATTGTAATATCTACAAAAGAACAGGCGATAAAGTTCAAGAAATCCAATATAGGACCTACTAAGTGTGGGAATACCTCGGATATTATCTAACAAGGGAGACAATATCCAGCTTTTCTAGAATCGGTCGTACCCGACAACAAAGAAGACAATTTTGTTTTGAATGATATCACTACTTTTTAATATCATTGCGTCATTACTTAGTTCCAAGTAAATATACATCACTTGGATTGCTTTGTTTTAAACTGATGATTTATTTTTACTGTATGTATTTTTTGAAAATAATTAGAAAGTTCGAGGTTTCAGCTCTGTAAACCGGTCCAAGCACCCTAGTGGGTATTTTCTTAACTGACCTTTTCAATGCGTGTATTGTTTTCTCCAGTTTTATGGTGTTTTTTACCCATGTCATAATACCTTATTAAAATGCTGATTATTGAGCTTTGAGTTTGGTTTTAAGTCAATTATTTATTCAACTTGATTTAAATTAAATAATGCAATGCTAAAGAAGACAGCCATAAGTTTAACTGACATTAATTTCGTTCATAGATATTTATTGTAAAAAAAATAAGATACCAAATATAAGATACTTAATGTAACTTAAGGAGAGAAAGTTGTACTTAAGAGTTATCGGATGGGAAACCAACATAATATACAGTTTGGCTAGTATACAATTTAGTAAATCATTTGCGAATATAAAAACAACAAGCTTGTAAGAAAGTAATCATCAATTATGTTTTACGTTCTGTTTGTTTTTTTCAACCTTTGTATTAAGGTTTGCTTTAAAGCCAAATGAAATCCTTCAAACCTTGCACTCATACTATTAAGCTTATGTCTGAAGTTCATGCTTCATATGATAACCAAATACATCAAAAATACATAAAACAATAGTTTTCATTTGATAATCGATCAGCAGCTCCTGTCGGATGAGTATAATTATGTATCGCAATCATCCCTGTGAAATAATACAGTTTGCATCCAAACTCCGGACATTAACTGTAAGGTAACGCTTGTTTGTTGTTAAAGTAAATTCCGTTTAAAGGCATTTGATGTTTACTTCTAACACAATTAACGTTAGGTATGTGTTTGTAGATTGAAAATGATTATATTTTGGTAAAATGATTCCTATTCGCATGTATATAGTGTAGTTTAAAATATGCTGAATTTAGCTTTGTGTAAATCATATATATTATTCAAAGTATTATAGTCCAATGGATTAAAATATTATTGTAAATAACCTAAAGTCGAATACTATAAATGTGTCCGCATGTGTATTTTTTTTTTTTTTGGTTCGATCTACACGAGACGGCTTTCCGAGAAATTGATATTTTACTTTATGTAATAAAAATAACAACAAAAGAGTATGTTCAATAATTCGTTTTTTTTATTGCACAATAAATAGAGGATATGAAAGTTGCATTAATTCAAAATATATCTTATAATATCAATACAAGAGCATAAATTACAACCAGCGTCAATCATAATAATGGCACATGAATAAATTGTAAACTAATATCAATATTAAAATTAATTGTATTATATAAAGATAAGAATTAATAATGTTTTATTATTTCGTTTACAAAAGTTCTTCCAAAAAATTCCAATTTTACTATGCAGGTCTATAAAAATGATTCTCTTTAAGTGAGCAGCTAGAAAATGTAATCTTTAAGACTTCTGACAAAAGATAACCTCTCGCCTTACGCACAATGTCCATTATGTGATAAAAAGTGTACATTAACATATATTACATGAGGTATCACAAAATGCTGGAGAGAAAGTTTCTAGTAAGCGATTGGGTTGACGAAGCCTCCCCGTCTTCCCCCACGGGGCCAGCTTCCCAATCTACCGCCAGGGTTCACCAGACCCCCGGATCCGGAATGGGGTCCGCAGAATCGCAAAGTGCAGATGGACGGGGTGCCGTTTATTCCACACGTGCATGTGTTGCATCCGTCATAGTAGGACTGGCCAGGTCGGATGAGATTCCCTCTGTAGTCACGACAAAATCTGTTTCCGATCGTCGGGTAATCTACAAGAATATAGCAAAAGAGTTAAAACTAAATACTTTCGAAATCTTTCGTACCACGAAATAAAGACAAAGACATTGTGTGTACGGGGGTGGGGATGGGGGTGGGGTAATCTTTGTTAATTTGCTTAAATAAATTAAATTGTCAAAATCGCATCTGATGAATTGTTAAAATATGTAAAACGTCAACTTTCAAACATACATTGCTCACCAAACAATTGTTACTGAAAGATTCGATATGAATTAAACATTCAAATATGGAAGTCAATAATAAAATCGACAAAACTTTGAATTTTCACTATAAGACCTATGATATAGTCTTTAGACATGAATAAAACATGGTAGAGCGTCGGCTTGCGGATCGGGAGGTCGTGGGTTCGAACCCCAGCCGGGTCAAACCAAAGACTTTAAAGTTGGTAGTAGTGGCTTCCCTCCTAACGCTCGGGGCTAAGGGGACAGCATTACGCCTGACTCGTCGGTGTCAGTATAATGGACCGGCTGGGTTCAGTCCCTGGGCACCTCAAAAGTGCCCCTGTGCTATAATGATAGAAATGTCGCTGCGCAGTATCGACAAAAATGCCGGCTAATCCCATCCCATCCCATGAATAAAACTGTTAATATTCAGGTTCAAAGATAGCCATGAATATTCCGACTTACCAGCCATGCAGGCGACCACGCAGGCGGCAAGAATACAGACAACAGCCAACTTGTTCATGATGTCTCGTTTTGTTCTGTTCCGTAGGGTTCTTGTAAGCTTCGCGTTGCTTATAGAAGTCGTTTGCTTCTACCGAACACCAAGTGTGGTATTTATACAGACTACGTTCGTTTATTTCCTCATACGCACGCGTATCTTTCATAGAACGACCGTAACGCTTGTCAAACAGTGATGCATTGCTGTGACGTGTATTCGACATCGACGCAACCTGATTGGAGGTTAATTTAGACGTCAACCAATGAAACAGCGTTTCGTTATAACTGACATTAAAAAACTAGTACGCTGACTGTTGTTTTGTTTTGTTTTACTTAGAAAGATACACATTTTGCTTTTTTAATTACATTTATTAAAGCAATAGCATGTACGTCTGCTTACAACAACTACAGTATGCTATAATTATGAATATCATACAATACCTATTGTAAATAAAAGTAAACAACTAAATGTATCGCATGTTTGTATGCCTCTTTACCTGGTCCTATGACTTAGTATGAAATGGGGGAGGGTTTGTGTGCTGTGTTGAAACGAAATGCAAGTCAGAACTAGACATTGTAACGAAAAATGTTAAACATGTTTAAGTTTATGCAAAATCTACCACTCTTATACATGTTGTTTGAATTAACGGTTAAGTAAAATGTGTGTGTGTTTTGCAATAGCTAAGCATTTACATATTTCACAGAATTGAATGATTTTGTGGTATAGTCTTCTCATTTTTTTGTTCGGATTAATTTTGCGGTTGTGTCAGAATTGTTTGGTAAAAGTAGTGGAATGGGGGTTACACCTTACCCTCAGTTTAGTTATGATTGTCATTTGACACTGTTGGTGGTGTGATTTGGTAACTGTAACAGCTATGAAAATAATAATTAAAGTTTTTATTTATATCTGGCTGTCTTGTTTTAAATGACACTGTACGATATTTAGAACGTCTCATACAAGACACATTCCCATAAAACGATGATATCAGCCCAAAATAAGTCAAAATAGGAAGTATATGACACAAACGACTGAAAAACATGATTGACAAAATAGAGATTGACAACTTACTAATTTTTTATGGTCCAACTTGAAGGGAAGTTTGTGCTGGCCTGTTTTGGCATATTGTTGTGAAGGATTCGAAACAGTGATCACCAGCATAGTTATGTTGCTAAAGGTTAGTCTTAAAATTTTTCAGAACGTATTTCAAATTCGGTCTTCGGCTCCCGACCCCCCCCCCCCCCCCCCCCCCCCATTTGTTCACAAATACGTTTTAGTATTTCTTCAAAACATATATTGCTATGGGTATGGGAGCGTAGGATGACCCTATGTTCTATCTCAGGCTACTTTGTACCAAAGTATTTAGAAATAAAATTGGCATTGCTCCCTTGCTGTCCCTTGCAAATATGGGTGTTGATGCACACACACACACACACACACACACACACGCACGCACGCACGCACGCACGCACACACACACACACACACATGTGCAAGAGGTGTAGAATGAGGACACCTGATTTTCACTTCCGATTGGGCACACCCATTTCCAATAGAGATGAAATTTTGTATGCAGGCTCTATGGCATTTTGCAAATGTTACTGGCTATATGGTTTAGCTCCAGTGTTTTTATTTAAAGACCTGACAAAATACCTGAAAATGAGGACTATTTCTTTTACGCTTCATTCTGGGGACATAGCTTAATGGGGGCATACAAGACATTGAGGACAATTTCTTACACTTCGCACTGGGGACATAACTAAGTGGGGACTCTTTGCACTCGATACAAGCCACCTAATGAAACATTATTCACACAAATAACGTTGCTTTTGTGGTTGAGTAGGATTTTCCTGAAATTTCATAATTAAACTGTTTAGGTCATTATTAAAAAAAACACAGTTTTATCATCACTTAACAATATTGTGAACCGAGGGCAGCTGTGTTTATGGTCTATATCAACATGGTTCATGGTCTAAACACATTTTACCTTTTCTCAATAAAAGCCATAGGCACGTCTAGGGTTTTGCTTATAACCATTAAGCAAAGTACAAGGAGAGTCTATCTTTGTATCATAGACGGCAGTTTGCTAATGTAACTGGCCTTTTTGGTCTAACTCCTGCTACTTTAATTAAAGACCTGGCCGTCAGGACAATAATATTTTGCACATCGCATGTCTCCTTGTCTCCTTCACGCACGAGACATTGGGGACTTTACCACCTACTGAGGACACTCATATAAACTTGATCTTGGGGTATGACTGATAATCAATTTTTAAGCGTCTTAATACTTAATGAGCAGATAATGAAAATAAACCCTTTGTTCATTATAAATTAAAGCTCCGTTTTCGTTCTTTCCTGGCACTCAAGTTTTGTGAACTAAGTGGGGTGGAGACAGGGGAGGGGTAACTGTGTTTAACCGAGTGTATGGTCATACAACAGCTCTACTATCTTAATTAAGTGTGTTTAAATAAAGTATTCGGACTAGAGTTTGTCTAGTAATCATTTGCTTTATGAAAAATGTTTTTACGGAGTTTCACCTCCACTCTCTTCCCTGCAAAAACACATGTTATAATTGATTTCTTATGATATCAATGTATTAAGTGTTCATGAAATTAGCGTCATATTGATATTTATTGCATTATGAATCATCCTCTAAAAATTGTCACATCGACGAAAATTGACATTCTGTTGATAAGGCACTGGCAATTTTATTATGTACAAGAACGCGCATTACGGTAGTACATGTAGAAAAAGGCATTAATAATGTTCACCTCATCTTTACTTGCAAATAAAATACAAGTGATGTGTAAATTAGACAAAATCACTATGTATTGTCTGTATTTTGTGAATATTAAAGGCATGGGCGGATCCAGTGTGGTAAGGGTCAGGGGAATTATCCGGAACCGCCTTAAAATAGCGTCCATGAAGGTATTTTAAGCAGTTTAGGGTGGGTCAAATCTTTGTGGCACTAGTAATATTTTTGTCACATATGCGTCTAGTGTCTTAACGAATAAGCATGTATTTACGTCTTTAATATCTTTAAAAATCTGCATTGAAATCTGAAGGCCTGTCAAGCACTTGAAATGCGGAAAATGGCACTATTTGGCTTCTAAATATCAACACTTTTTCTCTGGGAGCACGCCCCACAGGGTAACACTACTCGTATGTATGGTTCTCGCTCAAATTGTCCTCTCCCCTCATCCCATGAAAAAACAGATCATATATCCCCCACACACACGCCCACTAGCACACGGCTAGCTCCTCTGCTGCACGCTCAATAGATGTTGAAAAAAATGATGGTTCCGCCCTAAAAGGGAACTGTCTGTGTATATATAAAGACTTGATATGCATCGTGCATTGTCCTGCACTTTGTAAGAAACACAATGACCTCAAAGAGTAAGTTCTAACTAAGCGTTAAATAAGGGAATATGTGTAGGTTTTACATTTTGCATAGTACCTTGTATTTATATTTTAAGAGCGTGCAGTATGCATGTAAAATTAAAAACACTGTGTAGTTTTCGTAAAAGATACATCTGCGTATTTGTGACAATGTACTCATGTCAGTGTCATACGGTTTGCTTAATTAATGTACTAATTCCAAACTTTACTTATATTTTTAGATCGTAAAGACAAATAGTCGAAATAGACATGTTTGTTGCCATCAGTACGTTATTCGTATAAATGAAATTTTGATACTGTACATGCGAGACAAATGCGATTTCGTATGGATTTCATATTATATGTGTACATGTATAAGGAAACAAAACGTCTGTCTTGGTGATAATATCAAAATTAAAACTGTGTTATAATACAATAAATAATTGTTTCAAATATTACTTTTAATGACTAGATTATATGTTAACATGGTGTCCTTAATGGCTATGTAACCCTTTACAAACATCTTGTTATGCCATTTCTTTGACGTATAGGATAGATTCTATTAAGACGTTTCTAAAGAATATAGAAGCCTAAACGAGTGCAGCCCATACAACTTTTGATCAAACTGTCCATCGTTTTGACGTGTTCAAACTTGTCGTCATAAGGGGAGCAGTCATGCCAGAATGCGTGGTTTGTTGCATATGCGCAGTTGATAAAAACATTTAGTCAAATAGATCGATCTATTTTGTTCATTGTAAAATAGAAAAAAGAAAGGAGTTCTATTGAAACAAATTGCTGAGGAATTTGATTTTCATAGCTTCTGATTGGCTACAAATGTAGAGCGACTTCTAAATATCTTATGAAGCCAGCGTATTCTATATATATTTTAGAGTTTTGTTAACAGGGGTGTTATATTGGTCAAATAAGATTTTGAAATACACTTCTTGCTATAGTGGAATAAGAAATGAGTCCTTAAGTCGAACATAATAACGGAAAAGAAAACCGCGGCGTCACCTTTTTCCTACATATCCTATTTTGTCAGCATGTCTAAGCACTCGCTAGACAGTTCAGAGAAAATTTATAGTTATAATCAAGAGAGAAAAACATACGAAAATCAGTGACTTCTTAAACAATATTTTATTTACTCATTCTTGCAATTTATAAACCAGCGCAATAAAGACCCTCGTCCACGTTTTCCATATATGTTCCATATTGTCAGCGTTTTCCCATGATATCCTATATCGTCAGCATTTTAAAGCACTCGCTAGGTTTTTTAGGGCAGTTAGATCCCTTTTATATGAATTATTAAAATTATTTACTATTATAAAGATGCCGAGGTGTTGCAATTTCCAAACCAGGGCAAATAGAGAGCCGGGTCCACGTTTCCCTATCTGTTCCATATTGTAAGCGTTTTCCCCAGATATCTAATATATTCATCATTCTAAAGCACTCGCTAGGTTTCTTAGACCAGTTTTTTTTCTTATATAACTTTTTAAAATTATTTCTTATTTCAAAGATAGCGATCAGGTCAATTATTATTTACAATTATTATTATAAGCATAGCTTACGTCACGAAAACCATGCTGAAATCAATGTTTTCTTACATATATTTTTAATATTTCTTATAATTTTCAGACCACAAAATAAAGGTTTAAAGCGGAAAGAGAGACAAGGAAACCCCGCGTCAGAGTTTTCCCTGTATGTTTTATATCATTAGCATTTTTAAGCACTCGCTGGATAGTTCGGGGCATTTATTGTAAAAGGTTAAGTAAAAACACGAGAAGATAAACAATTTCTTAAATAATATATTGTTTTATACTTCTTGCAAATTTTTAGCAGAAAATAACGTTTAACTCAAAAATAACGATATGAGAACTCCGCAGAAATGCAATTAATTGGTGCCATACCAATTGCGGATCCAGGATTTGTAGTTGGGGGGGGGGGGGGGGTGAATTTTTAATCATGTTTTGTCAACCAGAGCTACCAACATTGATAAAAGCTTGCTAAAATAATTTATTTTCATACTTTCCTAAGTTGTTTTGCTATATTTGGGAGACGTTTTGAATGTTCTAATTTCGAAACTATATATTAACAATAATTGCATGGTGGGCAAACATAAGCAATTATGATCTCAGAACTGCAAAAGACTTATTTTGATTCTGACAACGGGTCCATGAGAAGCATTCGCCGAGGATAATTCCTTGCAGGACTGTCAATGATTTGACCAATGTCCAGTTTAATGTCACTGTGACAGATCAGAATTATCAGAGCGTTAAAATGCTGCTGTCCCGTCGTATTTTTGGCCTACTGAAAACAAATGATGGGGGGCAAAAAAATCAATATGGTTATATACATAAATCTAATGCAATCGTCTTTTAATAACTAACATACTTCCATGACAATTACAAAATTTGCTTTACTGGACATGACTTCGGGGCATATGTCTGTTTACAACGACATTTCTTGTTTGTTTGTTTTGTGTTGTTTTATGCTGTTTTTTTGTTGTTGTTGTTGTTGTTGTTTTCTTTGGGTTTTGTGTGTGCGTTTTGTTGTTGTTTTTGTTGTTATTTAATCCAAATGACAGTGTACTGGAAAACCTCTGTTATGTTTTGGTCCAAGTTTTAATGAACGCTTTGAATAGAAATTCAATTAAAAATATGTTGATGTGCCGAAACTCCAGTGTATAATTTAAGGAAAATATCACAATTTGGGAAAGCTTAGTATGTTATGTTTGTTGTACAATATTTACTGATAGTTGTATTTCGTCTGGTCCAACACTATAATAAAGTCTTCGTTGCAAATCAGTACTGTTTTGTTGTCACACCATTTATTGAAGTCTCTACTGAAAATTTTGGTATTTTTAAAAGACGGGTTTTATTTGTAACTTCTATAAATAGTCGTCTTCGAAATTATGCACAACATGTTCCCAAAGACGCAACAAAAATCTCAATTCAGGCAGTATTAATGTACATGTTACGCATAAAATCCGACGATACCGCAATGGATGTTTGCTGAAAAATTGCGCTAAGATAGCAAGATTGTTTTATTTTATTATTTTCTTTCATCTAATATGCAAATTACAATCGATGGGAAAACAGAGCTGCAAATGTAATGTAGCTGCATTTTATGATCGGACTCTAATTGACGTATGTCTTTGCCTGTTTCGGCATTTTTTGTGAAGAATTCGAACCAGTTATCAATAACAAAGTTACATTACTAAAGGTTTATGTCTTCGCTTTTTCAGACTTTCAGAGTCTTACTAAAACAATTAAAAAGGAGATCAACCCTTTGTCAAGATACACTTCTGAACACATCTCCTATATCTTAGAAACACATTAACTAGATTATATATAGAATTTCAAAATACTAGTACTATGCTGTCTACATCTACAGGCTGGAGGAATCAAAACGTCCTGACCTTTTATGGTACTTTAGCTGATGTAAGTTCAAAACATATAAGTATATATTCGAACTGCCAATGCCCACTTGTCATAAACTATATGTCAGGAGCGGATCCAGAAAACTTTGGAGCGAGGGGGGGGGGGGGGCGTATGAATCAAGATCCATTCAACTTTATCGCAGAAAATACTAGATATATATACGAGTAATATACCCAGTAAGGGTCACTCGACACCCTAACTTCGACCTAAGTAGTCAACAGACAAAATCTTCTTTAAAAGCTAAGTATTTTCTGAGCTTACATGTGTTTCCACAACTCTTCTCTTTTACCTCCCCATCACCGCCCCAATCCCCACCCCTGGATCCATCCATGCAATATGCTTATTGGCTCGATAATTCAATAATTTTAGTTATGTCTCCATAACGACGCCATGGAAAAAATAACGATCCTACGTTCCGAACGAGTCTTATAGAATAAATCTGAATATAATCTAACTCTAGTTGATTTGCTTTTGTATATTATGGAATAGAATCTAGACGACACCAAAAACATAAATGACTCAATACTCGTTAGTGACCTATCTGTTGTAGAAATACACCGTGGAGAGTGGTGCGTCTTTAGTTGTCACACACAGTTTCGTTCGGTTAGGTTCGAATTGCCATGCCACATTCCATAATATCAGGTAAATGCTGACTTTAAATGTTGTTTTGAATGAAATAGTTATGTATACACAAAGTTATGTTGTCAAATCGAAAAAAGCAGACACTTAGCAATAAAGGTTATGACCTCTATGTTGAGTTTCCCTCAAACCATTCTATATATAGATGACGTCATATAGGTGCTTCCGTATTGAAAAAGTGTTCAGTGTATAAATATAAAACCGTATATATATATATATATATATATATATATATATATATATATATATATATATATATATATATATATATATATATATATATATATATATATATATATATATATATATATATATATATATATATATATATGTATTTGGTAGAGTTTTCATTAATACATAACATGTTAAATAATTATTTGACAACAATTAATATGCTTGGAGCCTACTTTCGATGATAACTTACGTGACCACGGTTGTTTGTCAGTTTCTAAGAAGATTTCGCAAAACGGACACCGGATTCTTGCTCTGCACCCCCAAAACCCTCCATGGGACATAGTTTTGGCTAAGGTTTGGAGCAAAGTGGATTTCATCCAAAATCGGCCTAAAATCCGACGTTTTGATCAGCGATTTTGGCATTTCTTGACGAAATTGTTTTTTTAGACAGATGGTTCAAATTTTGCTCTTAGGCTAAACCAGGCAAGCTGGACACGAATCCGGTGTTAGCTTTGGGCTATCTCTTAAGGTGTTGGCGTACAGGTCGCTTTCTTGAAGAGGTGCTCACGTGAGCGTTTTGCGCCCTATTGATCTCTAAAACGATAAGAGATTTCGCAAAACGGACATCGGATTCCTGCTTTGCATCTCCAAAACCCTCCCTGGGACATAGTTTTGGCTAAGGTTTGGAGCAAAGTGGATTTCATCCAAAATCGGCATAAAATCCGACGTTTTGATCAACGATTTTGGCATTTTTGACGAATATTTTTTTTTTTTACAGATGGTTCAAATTTTGTTTCTATGCTAAACCAGGTATGCTGAACGCGAATCCGGTGTTAGCTTTGGTCTATCTCTTAAGGTGTTGGCGTACATGTCGCTTATTTGAAGAGGTGCTAACGTGCGCGTTTTGCGCCCTCTTGATCTCCAAAACGATAAGAGATTTCGCAAAACGCCAGATTCTTGCTCTAGTTTTGGTTAAGGTTTGGAGCAGAGTAAATTTCATCCAAATCGGCCTAAAATCCGACGTTTTGATGCTCAGCGATTTTGGCATTTTTTGACAAAAATTGTTCAGAATAATGTTCAAATTTTGTTCCTGCTGAACACGAATTCATTGTTAGTTTTGTGCTATCTCTTAAGCTGTCGGCGTACAGGCCGCTTTCTTGAAGAGATGCTCACGTGCGCGTTTTTGCGACCCCCTTGATATCCAAAACGGTAGTGATTTCGCAAAACGGACGCCGGATTCTTGCTCTGCGCCTCCAAAAAACCCTAGAACATAGTTTGGATTAAGGTTTGGAGCAAAGTAGATTGCTTCCAAATTCGGCCTAAAGTCCGACGTTTTGATCAGCAATGTTGGCATTTTTTGACGAAATTTCATTTAGACATATGGTTCAGATTTTGTCCCTAGGCTAAACCAGGCATGCTGAACACGAATCCGGTGTTAGTTTTGGGCTATCTCTTAGCGTGTCGGCATACTCTTACAATGTAAAGTAGAATCTCTGACAGCCGTATCTTCTACATACCGGAACCATTTGCTATCCGGGCCTTTTTTAAAAGTCCCGATTTTTTTTTCTTCTTAAGTAAAATTGTCTTCTACAATATGAAACCTCTATATTCTGCAATCCGGTTGAACTTCTATGAAATTTTGTGTATTCCCTGCTTAAACTGCACTCTGTAATCTGAATTTTACTGTTTAAATAACGTCCCACAGATTGTTTTCCCTGGAGCTTCTAAGGCTTGTATTGACGACGAACGAAAACATGAGTTTAATATGCTTTTATTTATTGCACATCATGGCGAGGCATGGTAAAATAAATATAAATGACGACAACAGTACATAAATGACATTACCAATACATTTTGGAGAATTTTTTTCCAAATAGTTTAAACAACAAATATGTAATACAGTTTAAACATATTTATAGTTTGCAGTACGAGTTGCTTTACTCAACAAAAATATATATGTAGATATTATTAATTAATGAATTTTTAATACATAGGATTGGAAAATAAAATTGAAACTCATTTTGTAAAATCTATGTTTCTAAGAGCATTTCAGTTTTTACAGAGTTATTGCAATGTGTTAAAATTATTGTTATCTATCGAAGCTGAAACAGTTACACATTTCTTCGGTGAGTTATTAATAACGAATTGGATTAATGATTCCGCCAATTCCACCGATTGGGCGCACGGGTCTCACTGGACGGATAGGGTTAATAATGTTGCTGCCACAGAATCGTCTCGTGCAAGCTGTCGGTATGCCGTTTATTCCACACGAGCATGTGTTACAACCATCATAGTAGGACTGGCCTGGTCGAATTAGTTGTCCTCTGTAGTCACGGCAGTAACGTTGACGTACATGGTGCTGTGCTTGGAGGACTGAAAACGAAAAATACAGGCAGTAAAAACATGAACCATTTTTTACCGTTTTTTAAACATTTTGGATAAATTTTACAATTGTCCTGCCACTACTTAAGACTTACCGATTGATAGGGCATGATAACGTTTACGTATACGTTCAATGTATTTTAGATTCGTTGTCTTATTTAAAATAATTGAGGTTCTTTAAAATATACATATATCTACATCATGTTCTGTTGTTTTTAAGGATATTACAAAAAGCTGTCCGCTATATTTGATCTACTGGTAATGACTTGTAGTAGGGTTTGAGGCTACGTTTGAATATGGATAAGAACTGTTTCTTTATCATATATTCCAAATTTGGTAAAGCCCCTCGCCCACAATGCAGTCTTAACATTTTAACCAATGTACGGTAAACGTCTATAGCCCCGCCATAACTTTCACATCAGGTCATAATCTAAAGAAAGCGTCAACAATATGGCAATAAAGAAGGATTTTAACCATAGATTCTTGATCAGCATAAGTTGGGAAAACGTGTCAGTTAAAAACGTATTAAATTCCCTAAAGAAAAAATGACACATTTCCCATACCATGTTAGTAATGATACTCATCTACGGTATGATTCCAATATACCAGGAGTGCAACAGATATTAGAGCAACATATTTATAAACAAATAAAGAAAAAGAACTTACCTGCTTGACAGAGAGTGACGCACACGAAGAGGACGCAGAGTGTTGCAAACTTGTTCATTGTTGTATTTTACTTTTCTCCAAGCTCGCACAAGATGAGATTACTGTACTGTTGTTTGTGAATGAACACTGTTACGGTGCACTGGTTTATATACCTGTGCCGAGTTGCTAGGGCGTAATTTAATCACAGAACCGTAACTACGTCAACGACGTATCAGCGAATCCAACTCCGTGTATCAAGGTCGTCGATCCAGCGTAATGTTTTTACGCCAGCCAGCGTTGACAGAATAGGGCATAAAACGCAAGCAATGAATGCCCCGTTTCGCTCATATGCACTTACGTGGTCTAATTATCCATGCGTCATAGTTCGTCGAATTGGGTGACCGCAATAAAGCGTCGAATGTTTGTTGTGACTATGTCAGTAATAGTTTAAAGACCATTAACGGTATGTGATATATATCTTACTCTTATAGGCATGTCAAGTTAAAAATTACTATAACAAAAAGTATTGTTGTTGCTAAAATATATTAAAACTCGTAAAATGAAAATTTGTCTATATTTATCTAATTTGTCACCGGCCGCAATAGCTCAGGTGGTAGAGCGTCGGCTTGCGGATCGGGAGGTCGTGGGTTCGATCCCCGGCTGGGTCATACCAAAGACTTTAAAGTTGGTAGTAGTGGCTTCCCTCCTAACGCTGGGGGCTAAGGGGACAGCATTACGCCTGACTCGTCGGTGTCAGTATAATGGACCGGCCGGGTTCAGTCCCTGGGCACCTCATAAGTGCCCCTGTGCTATAATGATAGAAATGTCGCTGCGCAGTATCGGCCAAAATGCCGGCTAATCCCAATCCCAATCCCTTATCTAATTTGTCGATTTAGACTGCTTATATATAAAATTGTATCATACTGAGATTTTTTTCTTTTTAAAAATATTGTAATTCCTTATCTTTGACAGCGGTATCTTATCTTGTTTACCTGGCACCCCGTAAATTAACACCAATAAGCTGATTGTGTGTAACCGTCTACAACATGTAAGAAAACGTGCTCTGAGTTCATGGATATTTATTTACAAAATGGACTATCCACAACAAAGTTACAAGATATAATATGTACGTATATTGTAGAAATATAAGAGAACGCGTGGTAAATATATATTTAAACATGAATACAAACATATACAAATTTTTACACAATATATATATATATATATATATATATATATATATATATATATATATATATATATATATATATATATATATATATATATATATATATATATATATATATATATATATATATATATTACTTTCTGTGTGCAATAGATCTTGAAGACCTGTCGCTTAGTAATCAATATCTACATATCCTTACTTAACAAAAAACATATAAACACAGACACGTCTCTTTGAATTCTTGTCTTTTGCATAAAAATTGAATTTTGAAAGCCATAACTACTCTGGCAGACACCCGTGTTACCATTTCCATAAAAGTTTGAATTAGTGTTTGGGTTAAAAAAATATTAGACGACTTATTGTTGATAAATTAAGAAAATGTTGACATGCTAGTAAGTGAAAAAATAAGAAACAGACCAAAATACAGTAGAATGATAAATATAGATACACTTAGATTGCGCATGATTTGAACCCTGGTTCTCTTGTATGACACTCTAGTCTTGGAATGCTTGTTGTAAACTATTTGGTAAGTAAACTGGCAAACTGTTTGCAGACATATTTCATCCCAACTTATGTTATGACTTTGACAGGTTCCAAAGGGCGCTCATTATTTTATTTTACTTAATGTATGAAACAATAAAAGAGGACAATCAATACTTTTTTCTCAGACTTCTTCTTTGAACTGTTTTGTACCGAGGGCATCTTTAAACTACTTGTAAACCGTATATTTAACTGTGTAATGTGTGGTTTTGTTTAATTGTAAGACGATTAAACAGTATAAATAAATATAGACTTTTCAAATTCTTTAAATTCACTAACAAATCAGCTAAATTACTGTTTTGTTTATTTATACAATTTCCAAATTTTGAGCTGTGACTATTGTGATGATAGTAAGAAATCTCTTTCATATGGACAATTGTGCAACAAAAAGATAAGACAGTGAATTCTGCTTGCAAATATAGGGCAGAAATTATACTTAAAAATATAAGACACAAATATAACATATCTATAGCTAGTAAACATAATGCATTACAACAAACCACCTGCAAACAACGTGTGTTACTTAGAAAATGCTTGGTCGGTGCTTGGTCGGTGTTAATTTAATTCATCCTATAAGGATTGTAACGTGTATTTCCTTTGATGGACACTGAACTTTGGTTCTTAAATTCCATCTTCACATGAACAGGATGCTACAATCATTTATTCGTCTCTGGTCATGTTTGTTCATGATTCAGAAAGTTAATTTAATTTTATTTGTGGTCAATCATTTTGTGTTGTTTTTCAAATCGAAACAATAACATTCCTTTTCTGAACACTATGTGGACATTATTTTTCGATGACGTCACTACTTTCGCCATAACGTATAGAAAATATCAGCGCATGGACATTTTGTTTTCAAATAGATCGTTTTTCTTTTCGTTACTTGCATTTGAGAAACTCGTCAGGAAGTGCGAGGTTAGAGTTCTGTAAAACCGGTTAAAGCACCCCAGTCGGCCCATATATTGCCGACTGACCATTCCAAGGCGGTAACTGTCGGGTTTGCTCTTTTAGTTAAATGACTCATCACAAATTTGTTCTTACTTTTCGCTTGGCTTGCATGTGAAATACCTTTATTCTGGGCCTTTTCGGAGTTTGGTATATGTTGCAATACTCATAGAACTTTGTCATATATTCTTGAATTAAGGAAATACTTTTATAAGAGGCTGGGACAAATCTAAACCAAGACGCTTACCATTTGTTTAAGTATCAACACCGGGCGACACTACCCAAAAGCAACAAATGGATTTTGTAATTCTAAAATTATTTTAAATATCTAAAAATATTTTAAAATATTACAAAAGCTAACATCGTAAAAAATTTAGGGCATATGGAACTTGGCTTTTGGTATGAACATCATTAAATAAGTTGCGCGTGACAGGTTTATAACATTGATGGTTAATATGGGAAGTGTTATAATACCGAAAATTGAACGTTTGATAGAAAGTATGCTTTCTTACGTACACTCTTTACACGATGTTTTTATATAAATGATGAATGTAGTGTCATCAAAGGACACCACCATCACCTCCCATAGAAAGAGCGGTTTTCATCTAAACATATGGGTAATGTTAGTTAACACTGTTTTAGTATGTGAATTTTGTTAAAAAATTGCTTTCGTTTGTTTAGCATTTTTAACAGCTATACACTCGTTCTATCCTACACTTGTACATCACAACAAAATTATTGATATCATTTCATAGTCATTCTAAAACATTGCTTGATTCAGGTGAATCAGAAAAAGCGTAATTACATATTTAATGAATTAACTGTAGTAAAATAAAGCTATGCTAGGGTGGGGAATGATGGTCTGATTATGGACAAAAAAAGTTTCTTGGTAGTAAAGCCGGAATGAAATAAAAAAAAAAAAAGAGCAACTCGGTTATTGTGAGAAAACATACTATTCATAGTATAACAGCTGAGGTGAGAAGCTGGTGTTACATGTAATATTTGTAATTTACGAAACATTTTATGAAATATATAGATTGTTATTTTCGAGAAGATTAGGCCATATTTGCTGTGTTTTACGGTTTAATAACTTAGACAATATGTTCATTTGTTTTGTTAAGTTTAGTTAATTTACTATAGCAAATTACAGTCAAATTTAATTACTTTCATTTATATTTAATTTAAATGTGTTTATTTTAAACCAAATGAAAAGCAAAATACAGAATTCCTTTGTTGAATGAGAATATTAGTTTTCATCAAAATATCTCATAGACATAAGTATATGTTGTTCTAGTTTGTTTTATTCAGCTTTGTATCATTCACTTGTGCTTTTATATACAGCAACTCTTTTACAATTTTAATTTAGGTTATTATTGTTAAAAGGTAACGTTGACAACTATAAATGTGTCTGCGTATGCATTTGCTTGGTCCAATCTACACAAGAACTCTTTCCAAGAAAAGAGTAATTTGTCATTCTAGGTTAAAAAGATAACAACAATGTATTTCCTTCAATAATTGGGTGTTTATTGTATATTAATTGCATATTAGGCAAAGTATAAACACGACAGAGAGATGAGCAGAATGAAAATAATGGCATCTGGCGATAATACGAGAACATGGGCAAACTCAGTATCGCTATGAGAATAGCAACTGAAAGAATATCACCAACATTGAATAACACCACGTGAATTAATTTGTTTACAAAAAGAAATTAGTCTACTAAAGGATTCCAATAAAATTCTCTACTAATAAGTTAAATGATAACAACTATATAATACTATTTAAACAGCATAAGTATTTTCTGGGTGGCATTTCGAGACAAATAGGAATCAAGATTATAATATTCACAAGAACATTTTTACATGTAACTGTCTACCATTCGCAAAAGGCACAGGATGTGATGCGATGTGATGCGAAAATAAATGTACATAATAATTACACATTTTACATGAGGTATCACAAAATACTATAAATAGAAATTAATCTAGTAAGCGATTGGGTTGACGATGCCTCCCAGTCTTCCCCCACGGGGCCAGCTTCCCAATCTACCGCCAGGGTTCACCAGACCCCCGGATCCGGAAAGGGGTCCGCAAAATCGCATAGTGCAGATGGACGGTGTGCCATTTATTCCACACGTGCATGTGTTACATCCGTCGTAAAAGGACTGGCCCGGTCGAACGAGACGCCCTCTGTAGTCACGACAGAATCGGCTGCCAATTGCTGGGTAGTCTGCAAAAAATGACAAAAACGATATCTATAAAATACTGTCGGATTTTTTTCTTTCTAACGAATAAAGAGAGCTTATCTTAACTGCGTTTGTTTGTTGTTGTGTTTTTTGTTGTTGTTTTGTGTTGTTTTGTGTTGTTTTTGTGTTGTTGTTGTTGTTGTTTTTGTATTTCTTCTTTTTGTACAACAAAGAAGACAAAACATTTTTACAACCTCCAATTACTTAGTGTATGTTTAGATTAACATTTTAAACTTGAAACAATATTTACGTAAGCGTCCTTTTCTTTCTATTCAAACCCACATAAGAAATGCAATTGTAAGTTTTTATTGCATATAAAACACTACACTAAAATTTTTATTAAAAATATCGGGCAAACTGCATCATTTAAATATAAAATTATTATAATATCGAAAACGCTGCATTGTAAAATTGTACGATGTTTTAAATTGTTTAAAATTGCTCAATTGTTCAATATTCAGTGTAATAATAAACGGAACTGTTATTGTTATGACATCACTATACAAAAACAAGGCAAAATATAACTTAATATTATAATCGAAAGAGAAGGCATTTAACTTAAAATACAAAGTTTTCTGATGCAATAAAATTTCATATTAAGCTTCAAATATGGTAATAAATAAATGACATAAGACTTACCAGCTATGCAGGCGACCACACATGCGGCAAGAATACAGACAACAGCCAACTTGTTCATGATGTCTTCTTTCGTTCTGTTCCGGAGGTATTGGTGATAGCGTACTGTTTACAGAAGATGTCTGCTTCACCGTAAAATCTGGTGTTGTATTTATACAGATGGTGTTTCCTCGAGTGTATTACGCGCGGATACTGTTCATAGAATGAACGTAACGCGTGTCATGCAGTGTGATAAATTGCTGTGACGTATATATGACAGCGACGTGACCTGATTGGAGGTTAAGTTAGAAGTCAACCAATGAAAACAAATGAATGTTTGGCAGTAGATGACAGTAAAAAAAAACTATACGTTGATTGTCTGTTTCTATTTACTTCCGCGATACAAATTTATTATATTATTTCGAAATCACATACGTGAGTAATAACATGTAAGTTGGATTACAAACACCACATTATATACTTTCCTATTCATGAATAATATACTACTGTCTGCAGTATAGATAGTTTCCACATCAGTGAAGATTCCTTATCTTGGCAACCATCTTTGTTAAGAAATTTTTTAAGGGATTTCCAGATGAATTGTATAGTATAATTATTTTCTTGTCATTAGTTCCTTTGTGTATCTTTTAAAAAACACAGTGGTGCAATTTATACAGGACATGTTTCAAGATTTCGCCTGCATTAGATTCAGCCTTCAAAGCTGGCTGCCTTAAACTGTCTTATGAGTGCCTATGACATCACATGGAAACTATCTATTAAAACTTATTTCAAATCAGAATAAAACAGTATGCCCAATATGCAATACAATATGTAATCCAATGTTCATAGTATATGTTATACAAAATGTAATACATGTAAGTTTCTATACAAACATTCTTTAAATTTAACATTGCGTCAAAGGAAAATGTATTTTGCAATGGATAAACAAGAACATATTTCGGGGAATCAAATAACTTTGTGGATTTCTTATATTTTTAATTTATGATGCGATGCAGTTTCACATGTAACCATAAAGTTCAGAAGATTTTCATTTAACACACCGTTATTATGACATCGTTGTTAAACAAAAATTGCATAACCCTCGCAGAGCAACATTGACAATTGATACTGGTTTAAAAAAAACAGACATTATTGTAAAACAAATGATTATGTTGTTTCCAAACTCAGGATAATTATAAATGAAAAAAAAATCATGACTCTGCGCCGTTTTATCTTTGCGAAATTTTCCAGAGTATCGCACACACTTCTCCCCCGGTCATATAATATAATTAATACTCGTGATCAGCAACAACAACTAAAAAGTTTGTTTCCATTATTATCATTATATATATTATAAAAGAACCTGGTTTCCCTCCTAACGCTCGGGGCTACGGGGACAGCATTACGCCTGACTCGTCGGTGTCAGTATAATGGACCGGCCGGGTTCAGTCCCTGTGCTCCTTATGAGTGGTCCTGTGCTATAATGATAGAAATGTCGCTGCACAGTATCGGCAAAAAATGCCGGCAAATCCCTTAAAAAGAACCACCTGATGTTATAATTCTAACAAAACATACTATCTGCAATCGTGCAGAAGCTTTTTTAAAGATGCATAACTTTACCATTTTAATTTTTGAATAATTTATATAGCAAAAGAATAAAATATTACACATCAACATGTACACAACGTCCGACAACTAGTTACATGCGTTACTGATTGATGAGAGCTCACGTTCATTCCATGTTAATCAATATAACAATAGAAGGTACATATGTGTAGTTTCAAAACGTTTTGGTATGTTATTGTTTGACTTATGACTATGTTATAGTGTGTAAAACAAGTGTGTTAATAATGTGACTCTTAATGAAAATAAGCCTGCTGGGTGGCTATGATAGGAAACTGATATTACTTTAAATAATACAAAATTGCAGGAATATGCGTTGATTGGTGAACGTTTTGGTCAGAACTGAAGTTTTGCACACAAAAAATAAACGTGAACGTTTTGCATTTAGTTAGGAATATTTTGCAAAACAGCGGAACGACAAAATTAAAGTTATTTATCGTCGATCAAACAGTTACATTTTTCTTCGATTGATTTCTTTGGAAAAAGAAAATACATGTGTTCAATCACGAATTGGGTGTAGGATTTCTTCCGTTACTGGAAGTGGTTGCACGGGACGAAATAGGCAGTACGGGCGCAATCGGAACTCCTAGGGTTATTCCGTCCTCGGGACAATCAGGCGCGTATCTGGGCGGTTTTTGAAGTTACGCACAATTACAAGGGAAATAACCTTTGTAGTAATACTTTTGAATATACAGTTCTTTTTCTAATGAATAACATGTAAAATGCGGACATGCAAGGAACTTGACGAAAAATATGAACGACTAAAATCCTGATGTGTATAAGTTTAATCATTTTAAACCTTTTCAACTTGATTGGTGTGGCAAAAAGATTTTATAACACAGAAACTATGCAAATAAAATATATTATTCCTAACCAGGGGCCGGCATCAACTTTTTAAGTGTTTATGGTACTTTTAGATTTTCGATTTTTCGAACGGAGGTTACGCACGTGCGTAAAGTGCGTAATGGCAGAAACGCGCCTGGGGACAATCATCCCTCGGTTGTATCTGTTCGCCGAAAGTCGGAAGAAGAATATGAATATGTAGTTCGCACAAAACATAAACACTGCCATCCTTTAACAGCTGCGAGTCTGCTGCGCTGGATAAATTAAAATACGATGATTTAAATTTGAAACCGCCACAAATTGAAGTTTTACTGGCATCGTACTGTAGTTAAGCTGCAATCTTTGTTTTGACGTCTGTCTCAAAAGAGATCCCATTCAGGGAAACGGCCGAGGTGATCCGACTACCTACATACATCCGAGAGATGATTCGTGAATTATCCGAGGTGTTCCGATTGGTCCGGGCGAATCGGCTTAACGCACGCTCTTTTCGTGCAACCCGGGTTGCCCGCTTGTCTACACCCACAACAGTTACATCCATCCAAGTAGGACTAGCCCAGTGGAATGAGTTTGTTTATGTTTATTGGGTATATCGTCCCATCAACAGCTTTTCTGTTATCTGGAGACGGTGTCCACTTCAAGCAGATAGAGTGCTGACATCACGGGGCCTCCCGTAACTTGAGGAATGAGTGTTCTTGTTTTTTTAGGACAGGAGATATTAAAAAATGTAAAATACAGATGTTACCAGTGGCCTGCTACTTCTAACGATTAAACGAGTGAGCATGTTTAATTAAAAAAAACTTTTGTAATACTTACGATTTTTTCGTCTAATTAGGGTAATTGAAGATTTCCCACTCTAATCCGATTCGGGCGGGTCGTCTCGACAAATAAAAATGATTTAATTCGACAATTATCGCTTCGTTCAAGGAATAACCCGAACATATTTTTCTCGTTTTATAATATATTATATAATTAGTATGTTGTATATCATACATACATCGAATCTTAGGATTTTGGCGTCATAAAATGGAACAGAGTTGGTGGCATAATGGCGGAAAAAGCGTATTTCGTGTACTTGCATCGTAAAATCTACTGATTAAATCGCAGAAAACATTTCACAGAGATTAAAGGATTGAGATAGGTGTAGATTACTATGTAGGTGATATATGTTCTCTAAAATACTGTGTTATTTTAACAATATGCATCAGTGTAAGCCGTTAATTTTTACTTTATGTTCAGTAATTAGAGAGGTGTATTTGTTACGGATAAAATAAACAAGAATCTTAGCGACATGCCAGTTATTCGTATTTTACGATTATTTCAATATGAGTCGAATTGTGGTCAGGACCAAGATATCCCAGCATAAAGGAACAGCCTACCCCAGACACCCTCTACCCCATACTCAGTGCATTAAAAAGATTAAAAGTCAACCAATAAAAGACATTTTATTTAATGCTGTACAAAGGTAAACAGCCTCTTAGCTTAACATAATTCTTTCAAAAACTTCATTCACCTTCTGGTATTGATATTGCAGTAGTAGTATTGATATTGATCTGCGTTTTCTAATATAATGATAAGAAAACTGGATAAAGTGTTAACAATAAGAATATATGAAAAAGTCCTATGAGCATTGCAACATATACCAAATTCTGAAAAGGCACAGGACAAAGGTATTTCACACGCAAGCCACGTATAAAGTAAAAACAAATTTGTGGTGAGTCATTTAACTAAAAGAGCAAACCCGACAGTTACCGCCTTGGAACGGTTAGTCGGCAATATGGGCCGAATGATGTGCTTAAACCGGTTTTACAGAGCTCTAACCTCACATTCTGATAGGTTTCTCAAATGCAAGCAATGAAAAGAAAACCGATCCATTTGAATATATGTCCAAGCGCTGATGTTTACCTTGATAAGTTATGACTAAAGTAGTGACGTCATTGAAAATAAATATCCAAGGTGTTTAGAAAAGAAAGGAGTATCATTTCAATTAGAAAAATAAGCAAATATCTTGTTTCTCAATCTGCTATAAAGAAATAAGTTTAAACTAAAAATACGAAACAATGACTTAGCAGCTTGACAAAGAGTAGCGCACACAGGAAGAAGCCTAAGCGTTGCAAACTCTTTTTTTGTATCTGTTTTAAGAGCGCAAAAATATTATATGTTTCCGCTGTTGTGAAATACAGAGATACATACATGTAAATAAAGGTTTATAAATAAACAAAGCTACAAAGGAATATCATTCAGTGACTAAATGAAAAGGTTTAAAAGAGGGTTTAAACTGTTATAAGAACGAGTGTTCTACTGACTATGCTTTATGTACAAGGCCGAGCTATTTCCGATGTCCCGCGCGCGGTCCCACTGCTTTCTGCGGCTCTATACCAGGTTATGACAAAAGCCATTAGTATAATTTTATCATCTCATGCTTTTGGAAAGAAAATAGTGCAATCGGGATTTAAACTTACACCACTCAAACAGCACGTTCGCGATTTGATATTAATTAATAGTGTATGTCATGTAAGTTGAGATTGTTGTACGTATTTGTGGGGTCGGACCCCATTTTTTTATTTCTTTAAGGATTCAATGTTAACGTATGAAGGCAAGACACTGAATTATACAGTCATTATTCTCCCCGATTTATGATGCAACGCACATTTAAAAATTCAAGGAAAACCATAGGTCATCCAGCACTTTAAGCAGCTACAGGAGGCTAAAACCACTATCTACAGTATTAGTCCACTCAGAACGCTTGACTAGGCTAAATCACTGGATTTCCAAATTACTTGTCCTGACTTTTCTCACACTCACAGCAACATAACAGTGTAATTAACTGTCTAACGTAAATTTCTGCTATGATTTCAGATGGTTTAAATGTCACATATTGCTCCCTGTGCTGTTAGATACTCTTTTTCATATTAACCTCCGCCACATGGACAACCAAGAGCAGGTAATTGGGCTCTAAATCCATCTAGCTCAATACATTTGCATGTACATGTAGGCCTTTTTCGAATGTATCGTTATCCAACTTTGAGTACTCTTGGGGACCGAAAGTGCGCACCTGCCACTTCAGGGTAGGGCTTTGGTGTAGTTCGTTGCAAGCATGCCTTTATGATATCCGCTCTTCGCCATACTTTCCTCTCTCGTTGTTACTTTTCGCTGTACCATTTCACAAGTGGGTGTGTCAACATGCTATGTCTGTAGATGTGACTGCCCTTTTGCCGGGTTGCTTTCCCATTTTACCGTCGAGGTTTATCTTCGAAAGTAAAACACCATAGCCAAATCTAGTGTTTTATATACTAAGTCAATATTAACATAACGATTCTTTAAAATAGTGTCATATTAATATTGTGCGAAAATGCATTATTATATTGGGGCGGTTTTAGAATAGATTCTCAGCCAATCGCCAAAACTGTTTTATTTTAATGGCATTAATTCTTTTTATCTTACAGTCCTTATCTTAGAAGTATTGGTTCGAATACTTCCTGTTATTTTGATGATTTGATGGTAATTATTAATTAAAAAACACGAAGTATGTTGTCAAGTACTGGAAATATAGCAAGTTACCAAGTTGATTAATGATACTAATTAAGTGTTGTTCGTGTTATCGTTTGTCGTACATTAATCTAACGATTCTGTTATTTTCGGGGGGGGGGGGGGGGGGGGGGGGGGGGGGGAGGGGGGGGAATAAATATCATGACGTGGACCATGTCCTAAGATGAGCCAATAGCCAATCAGTGGGGAGGTTACCGGTGGCTTTCTGCTACGAAACACAATCTGACAAAGCGACCACGACAATTTATAACTGTAGATAAATTTTAATTGCTTGCGTAGTTAGTTACATGCATTTATGACATTAATCTCAAACCTAGAAATGTGTCTTTCGTTCGGTCAGGGCATGTTTGTCGTTTATTTACTCTTTATTTCCACTTTTACAGTGAGTTTACATATGCAAATACATTATGGTACAAACAGATAATGTACAAGTTAAATTTACAATGGACACAGTGAATAAACATGATGTTATGAATGTATTTAAATTATTATTGTAAGGAAGACGTCAATACAGGTAGAGAAATTGTTAAATACATGAGAACATAAATCAATTATGACTGATCATATTCACAGCATTTCTGGGCAGATATTTAGTGGCAACAAATATTGCATATCATTCTTTAACTTTGTCGATAGAGCTCGCATAATGGCGAAATGTGATGTTGCTAATGGCGTTCTAGACTTCCAAGATTCTTATCAAACACAGGTTATGTGAAAGAAAATTTAGCGATAGTGTATTTACTACAACAAAGTAAAGCATTTAGAAAACAATGACTTCTTCTGCTTAATTTGTATGGCTGCGCTTTTGCAATTTATTTACACAAAAAAACCCAGATCTACCCGTTGTCATGATGATTGTGTCTATATGCAGGCAGTTATTAAATGCTTGATGCATGAAACGGGAGCGGTGTCTTCTTAAATACGGATCACTTGTTAATATAAAAATACTAGTATGCGATATCGCCTTTCTTTCAAAAGGATGTGTTTATGCATTGTAAGCATTGCTTGGCGTTCGTGTTTTGCTTAAAACGATCAACCATAATGTTCATACTTCTCAATGTGCCCGCATTGTGTTGAGTAAAATATCGAAAAAAATATTAGATCCTGTTAATACTGTATATACTTTAAGGCGACTCTCTTGCAGCAGATTCAATTATATATCATTTGTTGGCTAACATGACAAAGGTTTTAAACAACATACAAAATGGCGCCTTAGTTATTGTCTGACTCAATAAAAACGGTTGTAAGATGACAATTGCTTTAAAATCTCTCTACTACATTTAACAGTATCAACTCTCATGTAGAATTACTGGGCTTGTATTGACGACAAACATAAACATAAGTTTAATATAAGTTTATTTATTGCACTTCATGGCGAGTCATGGTAAAATAAATATCAATGACAACAACAGTACATGTATAATATTGACAAGTCATATGACACGGAGACGCAGTGAACAACATACATTTCAAATAATTTAACGATATACTATTTATTTTACTGCCATGCATTCATATTCGTGTTTGTTGCGCGAGGTTTTGATTTTCTTGACGAAGTATTCGTGCATACATTATTTACAAAATATTCCATTTGTAATGTCTATAGGTAAAGAAAACACCAACAATAAAGCTATTAGTAAAGATAAGACTTAAGCAATAAGTATACATATATGGCAATAACAGTACATGTATCCTTTAGGGTGCCGTTGTAGTCGCTGAAATAATTATGCTTATCTTTCTATACTGAAACAGTTGATACATTTCTCAAAAAAGAATGCTAGTTTTAATAACGAATTGGGTTAACAATGCCACCGATTCCACCGAATGGGCGCACGGGCCTCACTGGACGGATAGGGTTAATAATGTTGCTGCCACAGAATCGTCTCGTGCAAGCTGTCGGTATGCCGTTTATTCCACACGTGCATGTGTTACACCCATCATAGTAGGACTGGCCTGGTCGAATCAGTTGTCCTCTGTAGTCACGGCAGTAGTAACGTTGACGTACATGGTGCTGTGCTTGGAGGACTGAAAACGAAAAATACAGATAGTGTAATTCAATATGTTGAACGATAGCATGTTCAAATATAATCTAATGGAATGTGGTGATGTCTTAATCCAGTGTTGTTTTTCCAGGCTTTGATTTTTTTTTAAGTTAAAATTAAATCAAATGCAAATTTGACCAACTTGTTGATCTGATCAAATATTAATTAAGATTTTCCGTCTCATTAAGATCGGTTGAAGCGATTTCAAATATATTCATGATGTTACCTAAATCATGTTGTGCTAAGAACTGAGCAGTGTTCAAATATCTCAAAGCTAAATTTTAGCTTAATTGGGAAGAGTTTGGTTAGGGCTTGTATGAAGCTCGACCTTTATTCCTTTTTCAACTTGATTCAAAGTTTGATCGGTCGGAAAACGTGTTACTCTGACAAAGTATAGCCAAAGAATTTCAATCAAAATAACTATCTGGTGTAAAACAACAACAACAAAAAAAAAAACAAATATAAGCGCCTTTGAAAAAAAAATCATTTTCTTGAAGAATTATCACAACGTTTGTATAAATTTATTTATTTTAGTTTTTGTAGACGCCAAGCTTTGATATATATCTATGTTGTCCAAAATACGAGACGGTGAAATACGAAAAGTTATCTAGACAAATTATAACATAAATTGAAGAAGAAAGAAAAAACTTACCAGCTTGACAAAGTGTAACACACACGAGAAGAACACACAGAGTTGCAAACTTGTTCATTGTTGTTTCAGCTTTGTCCTGATCCGCACAAGATGAGATGAATGTACTGTTGTTTGTGAATGAAAACTATCAAGGTGCACATCTTTATATACCGAGTGCCGAGCTGACAGTTGTCTGTATAATAACGTAATGACGTCAACGACGTCATTAGCGAATCAAGACGTGTGTATCAATCGTCCATTCACCATAGCGCTGTTGTACGTCAGTAAGTCAACAACGTTGACAGACATAGACATAAAAAGCGCCACAACCGGCATTTAATTAGCTTTGTAGATGACTGTGATGTATATGACATTGATTGAAACATCTCAACTTCACCGTAACGTAAAATGTAAACGTGTGCTGACAAAGAGTCAAACATGATCGAAGAAACAAAACAGTCAACGTCGCCGAAATGTAGTGGGCGGTCAAAACTGGTTCTTCCGTGTACTTTTCTTGTGCATAAGGTCATGTTAAGCGTAGTTGTAGCTGTAGTAACTTAAGAAACATAAATAAAGTAGTAGTTAAAGTAGTAATAGTGGTTGTAGAAGTATTAGCATTTATCGTGTAAATAATAGTAGCAGTATGTAGTAGTAGTAGTAGTACTAGTAGTAGAAGAAGTGGTAGTAATAGTAGTAGTAGTAGAAGTAGTAGTTGGTATTGATGAAAAAGTAGTAGCAGACGTAATAGTAGTAGAACTAGTAGTAGTATAGTAGTAGTGCTAGTAGTAGTAGTAGTACTAGTATATTAGTAGTGCTAGTAGTAGTAGTCGTAGTAGTATACTAGTAGCATAGTAGTAGTAGTGGTGGTGGTAGTAGTAGTAGTAATAGTTTTAGTATTAGTTGTAGTAGTAGTAGTAGTAGTAGTAGTAGTGGTATCAATAGTAGTACTATAGTAGTAGTAGTAGTAGTAGTAGTAGTAGTAGTAGTAGTAGTAGTAGTAGTAGTAGTAGTAGTACTATACTAGTAGTATAGTATTAGTAGTGGTGTTAGTAGTAATAGTAATAGTTGTAGTAGTAGTAATAGTAGTAGTAGTATAAATAGTAGTGTAGTAATTAAAGTAGTAGTAGTAGTAGTAGAGTAATAGTAGTAGTAGCGGTAGTAGTCGTATAGTAGTACAAGTAGTAGCAGCAGTAGTAGTGGTACTGAGCTGGTTGTTGGTTGATCTGAAACTTAGACTTAGTTTATTTTGGTGATAATGTCGAACAGAAAAAAATGGAGATTTGTAAAAGAGGATAATAAACCATACACCGCAAATTTGTGGTGGCGGAACATCACCCTCAAATTCAATTAATTATCTGTGGTACTTCTGTCAGTGATTGGTCAGCTCTTTACTGAACCTGCACATTATGACTTTTGCATTTTTGTTATTTAAATAAATTTTAAACACTTTATTCCACCCCTACCCCCACCACACCCTCATGTATCAATGTGGTCGAGGCCATCTCTATTGCTCCATTCAACTGTATGTACAACAATACATTTCTTTTATAAGTGTATCCACTCGAAGCGTTTACGTATTGTTACAATGATTTGCTATTACAGCTAGTGTCATCAATAATTAAATACATGTGTGTAATTGTTTTGACATGCTCATGTTTTCACTGATTGAAAATTGTCATGTAAACATGGTAACTTCAAAGAAAAACGGACTGAACAATATCACGATTTCTTTGCTGCCAAGATTAATATTTTTATATAATAGTGTTCAAATATTGGGGGCGGGGGCGGGGGTATGCATCCCAACCCACACCAACAAGGTAAAAGAGTAGAGTTGTGAAAACACATACATGTAAGCTTAAAATACTACGTTTTTTTTTAAGTAAAGTTTGTCTGTTAACTGCTTAGGTCGAAGTTAGGGTACCTTACTGTATGTATATATCTGTTATTTACTGCGATTAAGTCGAATGGATTTTTACTTAACCCCCCACCCAAAATTTTCTGGATCCGTCCTTCGCGCTCATTACATGACTAGTTCGTTTACCTTCTTGCCGAGGATATAAATTAGCCGTTATATTTAGTTAGTAACTAGTTCTATATGTACACATTGTTGCTATGCCATGCGTTGGCCAAAACATTTCAGTTAAGTTGACTGAGCCCGGCCGGCCCATTGTACTGACACCGACGAGTCAGGCGTAATGCTGTCCCCTTAGCCCCGAGCGTTAGGAGGGTAGCTAGTCCTACCAACTTTAAAGTCTTTGGTATGAACCCGCGACCTCCCGATCCGCAAGCCGATGCTCTGCCGCATGTCTTATTGAGGCCTAATATATACTGGTGTAAGGACTGCAAAACTTTTACCTAGATGTATTATACTGCTGTAGTCGCATGTACACTGTTAGCGACACTTGCTAGTCTGTATTATCTATTTACGTATGTTTAGGATGTTGTTTTTTTATCTGAGATGTAAATATAATAATTTAACTTTTCGTCGCTGTCAAAAAAAAGAAAATGAATAGCCAAAACATCTGAAATGGATAGAGGTGTTCCGATTTGTATCAAGTGTAAACTGGAGGATAACAGACCCCAAACAGACGTGTGAATATTATCTGACTGTTATCTATTTGGACCCAGTTTACACGTTTGCGTTGAATGGTTTCACAAATATGCTTACACACGTGTCAATGCATATACAGTTTACTTGAATAAAGAAACTGTTACACCAAATTAAGGCGCAGACCTGTTACAGTGTGTGTTTTCTGTTATTAGCTATTGCAACATATCAGGCTTTTACCAAACGAAATCAACAGCAATGTCTCTGCCTAAGGTTTATCTTAACCAATCAATGCCTGACAGGTTTTTGGACCAATTACGTGCAGTTTGTGACGTCACGTTCTTCGATGAAGCCAAGGCGGGTTCGATACTTGTGCCGCGAGAGGAGTTCCTGGCTCAGATTCGAGGCGTTGATGCCATTGGTGTCGTGCTTCCGACAAAAGTGGACGCCGAGGCCCTAGATGCAGCAGGTAACGTCTCACGCTTAAAAGCCATTCTAGTGCGCTTGTTGCTATGGTAACTGATTGTCTTTTGTTAACAGCTACTTTAAAGGGTACAAGGGATTTTTTCCTGATGTTATGTGCATTTAAGAGATTGGTGTAGATGTCTAATTTATGTTCGTGGTTCAACATTGCTATATCATCTATGTGTGTTAAGTGATGGCTGTAACCGAATGTTCGAATGTTTTTTGAGCATTCGAATGTTTGGTAAAACTGCACTGTTACTCATTTTTCTCAATTTTTTCAACGATTTATTTAAAGTGCATAGTATAGTTTTTGTAATTCTCGATCCGAAAGTGACGCAAAAAATGTATAACAGTGAGATACTTAGTACTGATTATATGGTATCTATTTTAAGATGCTCACTTTCGGACGAGATCATGTAAACTTTGATCAAAACTATGTTATGTTGTTGTTGTTTTTTAAATATCGAAATACACGCCATCGGATAACGGGAAACTGAATAAACTGGACTTCAAAATGTCACTACTATTTCCCGTTGTTATACACTTAAAAGAAGATGCATATTTTTGACTACCAATAAAATAAAACTTGAATTACAAACAGGTCCCCAACTGAAGGTGATCGGTACCCAATCTGTGGGGTTGGACCACATTGACATTGACGAGTGTGCTAGGCGAGGGGTCAAGGTTGGCTACACACCGGAAGTGCTCACAGACGCAGTTGCCGAGGCAACGATAGGGCTCACACTATCTGTTGCTAGGAGACATAAAGAAGGTGCGTTGCTGTTGCTAGGCGACATAAGGAATGTACGGTATCAAAATGTGTTTTGCTGCACGCATACCTTATTACTGGGAGTATTGCGAACAAAGCCGTAGAAATGGCCGCTGTGTATAATGTGTATTTTTATTGCACTTGTACGAATAATGTAAACCAAAATGGCTTATAAATAACTTCTTCGTTCATCAAATGAACGTATACCTCTTTTGTGTACTATCTCCATTAACATTTTGTGGTGATTGATTACAAGGTATAACGACATTGCACGAAGATATTACATTGGAATTTAGCGTTGTATAATATTTTAGCGCACCTGATGTGCTGTTGGCAATACGACATCTTTAAATGTGTATCTATGTCAATTGTTCATATGTTGTAGGCATAGAGGCAGTAGTGCAAGGTTTGTGGGGCAGCACATGGGCCGATTCCCTGTACCTATGCGGTAAGGAAATCAAGAACTCAGTTGTTGGCATCGTTGGTTTAGGGAGAATCGGTCTAGCGGTGGCCAAGAGACTTCAGCCGTTTCAAGTGAAACAGTTCCTGTATTGCGGAAGAAATCCGAGGGACTCCGCGTCGGAGGTCGGTGCCAAATTCGTCACATTCGAAGATCTTCTTGAACAGTCAGATTTTGTCATAGTTACCTGTTCTGTTCACCCTGGCAACCATAAACTTTTTAATGCAGCCGCGTTCAAACGTATGAAAAAGACAGCCATTTTGATCAACACATCTCGTGGTGTAGTGGTTGATCAGGATGATCTGTATGCCGCACTGACCAGTGGAGAGATTCACGCCGCTGGCCTTGATGTGACCACGCCCGAGCCACTGCCGCATGACCACAGGCTACTGAGCCTTCCCAACTGTACAGTGCTGCCACACCTTGGTAGCGCATCGGTCACAGCTAGGTCCGCCATGATGGATCTTACCGTCCGCAACATCTTGGCGGGCCTAAAGGGCGAGCCCCTCGTAACACCGGTACCCGGGGTATAACTACTGAATGTATTAGATATACTGTAGTAAGCTTAGGCATTGAATGTTTTTTACAGTTATTTCAATCAAATAGAAGTTTTCTATGCCATGCATTATTATAAACAGACTAGTCAATAAATTGTCAGCGAGCGTTACTGTATTTTGCCTTCTGTGTCACGATCAAACATTCAGACAAAATTCACAGCGACTTTTGCAATAGTTTCGAATTTTTATTTCATTTTCAAAACCGGACCTTGTAGCGCAATCGGCAGAGCGTCGGCTTCAGGTACAGGAAGCCCGGGTTTGAACCAGGGCCGCGATATACCAAAGTCGTAAAAATTGTAGTAGTATAGCTCCCTTGATAACGCTGAAGCAAATATAAGGGTAGTTCTATGACTGGTTGTCCAGATGTCAGGATAATGTGCATAGGTGTGGCATCGTGCCAGGTGTTCACGCATGAAATATACACAGTGAAGACAGCACTATATCTGCTTCAAGTGGACACCATCTCCAGATAATTTAATACTTTTGGTAGGGACATAAACAAAACTAAAACACATTGCTTCAAACTGTGATATACCAATTGAAACCAAACTATTCCCATTGTTACAGATTTATGGAATGCTTAAAATAAGAAAAGGAATAAAAATGCAGTGGTTTATTTTATTTTGCTTTATTCAATGTACCTTGAGTGTAAAGCACTGTTATAACTTAAGTACTGTATATTATTGGTGAAGAATTACAAATAAATGTTGAGTCTAAATGCATAAACATGAAATAAATTTTAACAGAATTGTATTAAAACTGATACGAAATTGGTCCATGGTAAATAATTTTACTTAAAAAATGCAGGATTTAGTTATCTGCTTAACTTTGCAGTTATCAGAGTAAAATGCAGGCTACAATTATTATGTTTATAAAGTGTATTAGGACAATCACATTTGAATTAAGAAGTAAGTTCGATGTAGGATGTACAACACTGTGATTAATTTCCATGTTTGATAAGTCACCAGAATAGATAACAGATGTATTCGAAGTTCTAGAACTAATCTAATTTCTAACTAAGAACACATATCTTAATTCTAACACGATTGATGAAATACACTTTATAAACATACAATCACTGTAGCCTGCAGTTACATTTAGTGAAAAGCACCAAGACTGAATTATGTACATTTTCTATCAGATAGGGACAAATACATTGAGACTATATTATGCATGTTCTCAACTTGAGGCAGGTGCTTTTTAGCAATATACTGTATGAATAAACAGTGAAGAAATAATTGTAGAAATAGCAGATGAGAGTTTGAAGTAAGTATACCATGTAAGCAAGTATACTACCGGTAATCAATGTCATTTAACATACCTAAAATAGAACATAAAAACAACTGGATGCTTATTATTATTTCTCAGCAATTTATGTTAAAATCTACCCATTTTATGTTTAAATTTTTTAATCATAAACAATGATGCCAATTTCAACACTTATCACACGAACAAATTACACTGTCACAATCAGTCACAGTGAAGCCCTTATGAGTAAGGATGTAAATGAATAAATGACTTATTATAATCAAGTACAATGCAATTAATTACTAAGCTTGTTTGCTAACTAGTTGAAGGAGTTTCATTTGGTACAGTGAATATCTTTAGTCTATTTTTCAGTAAAGTCACTTCCATGGGGATAGCCTCAAAGTGTTCTCCATCAATGTCGTACCACATCTCCCTACCCTGAAATGGCACAACAAACAATAATACATATATCATTATTTTATAGAAAAGTATACAGGTACCTTCAACAAACCTAGCTTATCAAATGATTTTCTGTTTTGTTTTTTAAATACATTGCAATTATGAGCATTGTAGCAACATCCAGCTTTTTGGTGGAGGAAGACCACAAACACATGTCTGGGTAGAACCACTGGCACAGGGCAAGTCAGCTGGAAGACCTTCCCACATTAAGTCCTTCGCCCATGAGAGGCTAAGCAGTCAGAGAAAGTACAAACTGGCAACTCTATCACTAAGCCACAGGCACCCCTTCAATTATTTTGTTAAAGTTTGTTTGGTTAAAATGATATGAGTATAAGGGTGTTTGTTGTGTATATATGTTACATCACACCAACACAATTATAGTCATACTGATGATGTCCAGTTAATTATTGGTGGAGTAGACCCCATACATATGTGTAAGTAGAACCACCAGTGCACAGCAGGTCAGCTGAAAGACACATTAAACTGGCTTTAAATAGGACAAGGGGCCTTTTTTAGCATTCCACACACCTGCGATAAGACATTAAATGTGGTATCCATCAGTATAGACCAAAAATATTTTCATTAGACATCTTTGTAAACAATAATTATCTGAACAGATCTCACAAAATGCTGTTTATTGGTGTCCTTCACCTGTCTGAAAAGTGAACCATAATGCAACAATCGGCGTTACAAACATGTACATCTTAAACAAAGAAAACTATGTGACCACTTATGTTTTAGCTCAACCACATCATCTGCAGTGAAATTGATGTCTATTTTTAGCAGGAATCCCAACCATTTTTATTTATAAATTTGAAAAGAATGAACATTTAAGAATTGATTAATGAGTTTTACTGCCCTGAAATTGTCAAATCTTAGACTTAGGTATGATTTTTCTGCAGAGATTATACACAAACACCCCAAACAGAGGTCAGATATTGTTACATATACAGGCAAACTGTCGGATACCACCATTAACATCACTCAAGTGGTGTTCGCAACAGTGACTAAACAGCCAGTCCACTAATACAGTCCAAAGTAGTTGTTCTAAGTAAAGCTTTCAAACATATACTGTGTGAGAAATAGAAAGGTTTAAAATGTAAACTATAATGTATAAATGTGTGCTGAGTTAAACAGTTTACTTAGAAGACAGTATGTTGGGTTAGACAGCTAACTTATATGAAAGTATGTTGGGTTTGACAGCTAACTTATATGAACGTATGTTTCGCTAGGCAGCTAACTTATATGAATGTATGTTTCGCTAGGCAGCTAACTTATATGAATGTATGTTTCTCTAGGCAGCTAACTTTTATGAATGTATGTTTCTCTAGGCAGCTAACTTATATGAAGTTAAGTTGGGTCAGACAGTTGACTTTTAGGAATGTATGGTGAGTCAGACAGCTAACTTATATGAATGTATGTTTCGCTAGGCAGCTAACTTATATGAATGTATGTTTCGCTAGGCAGCTAACTTATATGAATGTATGTTTCGCTAGGCAGCTAACTTATATGAATGTATGTTTCGCTAGGCAGCTAACTTATATGAATGTATGTTTCGCTAGGCAGCTTACTTATATGAAGTTAAGTTGGGTCAGACAGTTGACTTATAGGAATGTATGGTGGGTCAGACAGTCATATAAGTTATATGAATACATATTTGGGTTAGACAGTTTACTAATATGAAAGTATGTTGGTTAAGATAGCTAACTTATATATGAATGTATGTTCAGTTAAACAGCCAATATATGAATTTATGTTGGGTAAGACAGTTAATTTATATGAATGATCAAACAATATATAATTATATCTTCTTTTTTTCAAATAAAGACAGCTACCAGAGTATCAGAAAGGTCTATCGCAGATATAGTTAATAACTTTAGTTAATGCTCTTAAACAACTGTACCTTATATCAATGTTAGGTTAAAAAACCTTACATCCACAAATATTAGTTAGCTTAAATACCCCTCTTACTTATATGAATGTTAGTCAGCTTAAACATTCCTAACTTACCTGTAATTGAATGATAGGTTAAAAACCCTAAAATATATGAATATTGATAAGGCTGCACACCTAACCTTATATGAATGTAAGCAAAGTTGAAAACCATGAACTTATAAGAATGTTACATGTAGTCAAGATTTATCCCCTTAAATTATATTAAAGTTAGTAATGTTTAATGACTCAAACCTTACTTATATGAACCTAGATGACAACCCTGTCTATTGTGCAGTACAAATACAGGTTTTAAGTCCTAGAAGTAGATATAGTCCGTTTTCACTATGATAGAGTATGTCTCATGAATTCTTCGCAGGACAGCACTATCTGTCAGTCCCTACATAAATGTCTGGCGAGCTTTCCACCTTTGTTAGAGACTTCCAAGATGGACAAACACATGAAATATATACTGAAGGGAAAAAGTTTAGCAAGTTCAGAATGGATCGACTCCTAGGGAACTTTGTGACCCTTGGAGGATCGTCCGCTTTGCTGTGCACATACTGCTAGGGATTTTCGTGAATGTTACCTTTCACGCTTACATAATGGTGTAGTTTAAAAAAAAGGGGGAAATCATGTTGTCAATGGATGGGCACAATTGGTCAATACGCAAACGTTTTAGTCACATTGATTTATAGATGAAAAACGAAAGTCGTAAAAAACTTGCCAAATTTTTTTTCTTCAGTATATAATTGAATGACATTACGACAGCATTAAATCTTAAACCATGTAGCTGTTTGATCCACCATTAAAATGCGAAAGGTCTCAATATAAAATTGGAATAACTAAACTTGAAGTTTCTGCAAAATTTGTACATAATATTATATACATAATTTTTCAATTTGCATTTTTTACCTTACCTCTGGTATTTGTGGAACAAACTTCATCCATTTTACTAGCAGGTGCTTGTTTTCTTCTGATCCCATCTTCCATTCTTTCTCTTTAATTCTTCTCCACCTCAAAGTGAAATATTTAATTATATACATTATAATGTATATGGTGTTTGTTATCAAAGTTGAGCTACTTGTATACAGTGAGTGTAACCTCCCTCATACAAAGTTTCACTCAATACGGAAAGGATTGGGATTTGCCGGCATTTTTGCCGATACTGTGCAGCGACAGTTCTATCATTATAGCACAGGGGCACTTATGAGGTGCCCAGGGACTGAACTCGGACAGTCCATTATACTGACACCGACAAGTCATGGGTAATGCTGTCCCTATAGCCCCGAGTGTTAAGAGGGAAGCCACTACTACCAACTTTAAAGTCTTTGGTTTGACCTGGCCGGGGTAGCACAATCAACTGATCATCAGCTCCAGGTACACGGGGGCCCGGGTTTAACTCTAGACCATGACATACCAAAGTTGTTAAAAAAACTGATGAAATATTGTAAAAGAGATACCATGTAATGTTACTTAAATTTATGCTTATGAAAAAACATTAGTTACATACCCTTCTGTGATAAAATCTGACTTTGATAAATTCTCTGGTCCAAGACCAAGATCAACTCCCTGAACTGTTTGTGTTTTCTGAAAAAAAACACACAAAAAACACAATAATGAAAATAAGATAATAACTCTTACTTCTTTAACTTGTATAAATTTGGTTTACCTGAAATATGAACAAGAAGTGGACCTTACATTCAATACAGTTGAAAATTTTCGTTTCAACTTTAATCAACCATGATCCTGAAGTCATGCCTAGGTAGAAATACTTGCATGTATGCATCAAAAGGAAGCTGGAATGCTATCTCAGTTAGTTAGCCCATGTTGGAATCATTTTTTGCAAAGCTTTCAAATCAGAACAATTATGGTAATAACAGTGATGTCCAGCTGTTATTGGCGGGGAATGGGATGGGATTTGCCGGCATTTTTGCCAATACTGTGCAGCAACATTTCTATCATCATAGCACAGGGGCACTTACGAAGTGCCCAAGGACTGAACCCGGCTGGTCCATTATACTGACACCGATGAGTCAGGGGTAATGCTGTCCCCTTAGCCTGGAGCATTAGGAGGGGAGCCACTACTACCAACTTTAAAGTCTTTGGTTTGACCGGGCTGGGGTTTGAACCCACGACCTCCCGATACGCAAGCCGACGCTTTACCACCTGAGTTATTGCGGCCGGTATATTAGTGGAGGAAGAACCCAAACAAATGTCCAAATGATACAACAATTGGTGCACTGAAATTCAGCTGGTTGACTTCCCTAATATTCCCTAAGTTTCGACAAGGATTCATCCCCATGGGCGATTGAGACAGAGGAGTTACAATACAGCCAGTCTTCCTACTAAGCCACGAGTGCCCTTAACCTCACCATGTATTTATAAATCAGCAGCTTCATCATACCTGCAATATTTTATGAAGTCAAGTGAGACAAATACGTCTCCAAATCATCCAACAACATAACTGTGCATACCTTCTCTGGCTCACTAAATGCTGAGTTGACAGTCAACTCTACACATGAATGGTCTGGTATCCTCACAACCTCATCCTCTTCATCTACAGTTACCTCCTGTTCCTCATCCTCAACCTTGCCTGCTTAGACAAGAGGATTTTTATTTCAAATAATAGAATAAATGTTTCCGTTAAGATAGAGTTCAGTTACAATATACAAGCAAAAAATTGGATGCTTTTTTGTTTTGCTTTTAGAAATACTTCGAAGCAACACAATTAACGTCATTATAGGGTCATCCAGATATTTTAGTGAACAGGGTGGTTGTTTGTTTTTTTTCAATTTTTGTGAAATGTTTTTACATAGCATCTGCTATTATGTAACATCGAGACTACGGAATAAATTATGGTATAAAGTTTGGAACGATTAGGACAGGGATGGCCAGCAGTTACTTTCCATGAACAAACTATCACACCCTTGATTGTGACATTATTATTCAGTCATAAATATTGTCTATGGCTATGTAAAAATCAAGTTCAAGAGAAAAATCAAACATTTTGTTTACTATTCAGAAAAATGACCAAAAGTTCTACTGATAGCAGATTCTGGACCAGCAGTTTATACCAGGCCTCAGTTTTAACCCTCTCTGGAAATGCTCTAAACATCGACAAATTGGACAAAAATACGATTTTTTAAAGGCAAACAAGCCATAGAATGTGATTTTTTTCAGAACGAGAGGAATTTTTCAGCTCAAGGGGAATTTTTCTAAGGTGGGCAAGTACATGTAGCAGTTAAACGACTACAATTATATAGCAAAAAAACACCCTGGCGGAGAAAGACCAGAGTCAAATGTCTGGGTAGAATCACTGGCACAATGAGGTCAGCTGGAAGACCTTCCACACTAAGTCCTTCCCCCTAAACGGGGTCTCAAACCCATGCAGTGAAGACAATCAGAGGAGTGTCAAATCTGCAACTCTACCACTTGGCCATGGTTGCCCCTCACAGATATATTAGTGACATGTTTTAAACAATATCCCATATCATTGTTTTGACTGTGTAAATATAATGTATACACATAAAATAAGTAAAATACCTTAAAATCAATAAAACTATTATTAAAAATAAGTAAACTACACTGTGATATATAGTTTATCTGGAAACTTGTATAATTACATAAGCTACAAACATGCCAAAAATGCATCAATCATTTGACTTGTTATCCACATAAACATGCATGCTTATACAACATTACTGAATCTGAAAACTAACACATTCTTAACATTAAGACAGCAGAAGACCAAATGCAATCTAATTTGTAAATACTAAAAAATATTACTTTTTTCTCATGTGTACATATTTCCTCTGAAGGGAGAGCATCAACAACTATTATATGAATAAATAAAACATGTCAAACTTAACCCCTCAACAATCTTAAAGCTACTACATTGGGGTGCCCACCTTTTTTCAAATTAGATCCGAAGAGTAGTCTTCTGAAACTCCATGATTCCTGTGGTGGCGCCTCTATCTGTTTTACCTTTCGTTTCGTGTTCTCTTCCGTGGCAACCACATATTCAAGAGAACCTTCAAACGTTGGTGGCCACGGTCCCAGAGTTTTCCGGAGGTATGAAAATCGATGCTTCAGAGGACCAAAGTACCAGTATCTGCAAGTATTCATGGTATTATAAAATAATGATGTCTCTATTTCTTATACAGATCACATTTTTGACTGTATTCAAATAAATAATATTACAAGTAATGTCTGCATTAATATCAACTTATTTAGTTCTCTAATGACAATAGTAACCTGCCGTGCGCTGGTGGTTCTACCAGGCAAAAGTATGAGGTCTTCCTCCAACAATTATTTGCTGGACATCACCAATATGACCTTAATTTGGTTTGTGCGATGGAACAAAAAAAAACAATAACAAAAAAACAAAAACAATATTGACTCCAACTCATTTTTTGCAATCTTTAATGAGTAATTTTACAGATTCACTCAACAAAGATAGACTGATATTTATTTTACACTTACTTTCTGATTCTATCTTTTGCATCTCTGTATGCCCCAATCTCCACACCACACAGAGCATATGTTGATCTTCCATTTTCACCCTGAAGGCAAGATAGTGCGTAATGCATTTTATACGAAGTTGCTCTCCTACTTCGAACAAAAAATACACTCAGTACTGAAAGGACTTGGCAAAGCTTGAAATAAAAATTGTTTAAAAAGACTCTTAGAGTGTTTTGAGAATTTTAGCATTGTCAGAAACTCAAAACATTTGTCCCTGTGAATTAATATATGATTCTAAAAGCAAGAATAATTAAAAGTGACATATGAGTTCAACTGCAAAATGTTTTTGTCCTCGTTACTTTTTTGCAAACATAATATGCCTAGAGTAAAAGAAAACTGCAAATTTACATGAAGCTGTATAAGCAATTGTTTACAAAATGCCTTATATGAGTAAAGAACCATTTTAATGGTATAGGAACATAAGAATGAACAATTCATACACGTATAGACATCCTTGTATAAAAATAGGGAAAATGTTTAACAACAAACAATCACTATTGTTATTATGCTGTTGTCCAGAAAAGCATTTTTTAAGGTGAAAAGGTGTTGTCTAAAATATTCACAATCGGTTAACATGGATATCTTTATCTAAAATATATTAAGATCCTGAGGATCAAGGATACGATAATTAGATTCTACAAAAAAAAATATATGATGGTCACAAAAACAATTATCAATCAAAACAGTTCATATACTAAATTTATAAATATTGGTTCATAAAAATTCCACAAAGCATTATTTTGCACATGAACTTAAAAATAAAACCCACATAAGTGAATAAATTAATTAGTTCACCAAACCTCTAACTTGAGAACATCTAGATTTTGAGTGACCCCCTTCACAACTGCCATGGCTGCATCAAGGGACCTCCTGGAACAAGTAAAGGAATGTTTCAATTTTTAATCTTAATTTAATTGGGCATTAGCACGTTTCTGCCAATGGATAAAATTGCAACTGTTAAAAGTGGCTGTTTCTGTTGCATTTTAAATTTGATTAGCAAAATACTGCAGTATCAACATGTTTTCAAAGACAATATATTGAGAACAATAGGTTTTGGACACAAAACCACATAGCACAAAACTGCAAGCTGAATGAAAATAAAATAAAACATCAAAACAATAGTATGCAATAAACAATTCATACTTCTTTTTTCTGTATATAGAATTTTGCATGTTACAGGCAGAATTAGCTGATAAACTGGTCCTTAGCCTAAAACAGAAAACTAAACCCCTTCCTGAATGTATACGCCCTTTTAATGCCTTTACAAACCATTCACAATCTCAATCAACAGAATCTGCATGACTAAGAGTTTATGTGTTAACTGGTTCAGCCTTAAAACTATTATTACAAGCTGAACATATATTTATTAAAATCCTTTTATCTCTTTTAAAGAAAAACAACAAAGTCAGGTGAATTTTCAAAACTGTAGATGAACTATGAATGAAAAGGTAAAGCAAATATTCTCTAACAATAATCATCAGCACAGGACCTTTGCACTTTTCTACAAGAAAAAACATTGATACTATAAACACAAAATTCTCATTTTTATGTGGATCTTCAGGTTTGTCATAGACATAACAGTAAGTATATATGTAAGGTTTTTTTTTCCAATCTATATTTATTTAAAGTGATTCAATAAATAATCTCACTTACTTCACATCACTTTTATCTGGTCCATAAAAGAATTTTGCAAACTTGTTTGTTCCTCCAACAGGAATGACACCAATTGGTACTTTTTGTCGGAAACCCTGAAAATAAATTTTAAAAAAGATAAAAATTCATACCAAACAAAAATTAAAAACAAAATTATCTAAATGTAAAAATTAAGAAAACTACAATAAAAGTGATAAAAATGGGGAAAAAGCTAATGCAATTTTAAACAAAGCTGCAAATTCAATTAGTTATATTAAATTTACCGAATATCCTCAGCCATAAGTCTACTTTGCTCAGAAGTCAAGGTGGATTTTATGGGTCAAAATGACCGATTTTACTTCCACCCAGCCATAAGTCAAGGTGGTATAGTGTTATATCTAGAGCGGATTAGCAGGATTTATGACGTACCCTGCTGCAAAAGTTGGATTTTTTGAGGCAATTTTAGGACCAGTTTTTACTTGACTTATGGCCGAGTAAATATGGTGAGTTTACGAATGAAATTTTTAACTATGGAAGGCCTACAAGTATGTTGAAAAAGATTTATTGTATTATCTATCTGTCTTGTTGGACATGGATGACAAATATAGTAAATATTGTAAGTTTACAAATGAAATTTTTAACTATGGAAGTCCTACAAGTATGTTGAAAAAGATTTATTGTATTATCTATCTGTCTTGTTGGACATGGATGACAAATATAACATCATATTCTGGCAGTAGAAAACACCTCAAATATGTAGTTAATACATGTACCATATTTATGAAGCGGTTTCTTCTTATGTTTGTTAAGAATATTTACCTTATCGTCTTTCTTCATCATTCCTGTTACAGTCTGCAACAAAGAAAAACATATATTTGAATTTGTGTTATAACCTTACATTCCTGTTACAGTCTGCAACAAAGAAAAACATATATTTGAATTTGTGTTATAACCTTTAAAACAAAACAGACAAATGTTTTGTAGTGATCAGCTAACCTGTTTCCAATTCCATGCAGGTTGTACTTTATTACAGTTATGGAAGTTCACAACAGACTGCATCAATTAAATAAAATGTTTCAGTGCAACATCTAGCAACCAGTGTGGTTTCAAAATTAATGTTTTCAGTAATTTTACAACTTTTTAAATCTTAGTAATTCCTCATAATTTGCATAATATAGTTTACATGTTGACTTGGCCAGTTACCTCCACTAATGTAGCATTACCCCCTGCCACTACGATACCATCCACATGTCTTTGTTCCAGGTATTGCATAAACTCCTTCACCTGACCATCATACTCTGTCTAAAATAGATCCAAGTGAGACAATGAACAAATGAAATTAACATCAAGATACTTCTGATAAGACAGTAAACAAATATTGAAATACATTTGTTTTGGAGATTCACATGTTAATTAAGATAGAAACAACTTTGGGCCAGATTTTTTGTAGACCATTAGAATTCAAACTTTGTCAAAGCCCCTTTATAACCCTGATTGCTCACCATATAACTTCTGGCTGACACCAAACATCAAACAGTACTTTAGGGTACAACAGTTACAGACCAGCAGAGAGTAAGGCATGTAAAGTAACAAGGAACTAGCACTTTACTCATATAAGACTATAAAACTACCCTTTCTGAGTGGATTAAATGTCTGAAAAAAAGTGTAAAGTTAATGGACTTTCCTCAAATAACCAAATAAATTACTGTTCACTGAAAAGATCCCAATAAATGCTGTTTATTGATATCATACATCTATGCAAACCTTGGAGAGTAAGTTGTAACATCACACTAATCATTAAAACCATGTATTTCCTATCTGAGCCATGCTGCACAGTTTGCTATTTTTAGCTAAGAAAACCAGATGATCACTTACTGTTAAAGGTGGTATCTGACAGTTTGGACCAAAAATATTTTCATTAAACATCATAATTAACCATTGTAACCTGAACAGATCTCGCAAAATGCAGTTTATTGATGTCCTTAACCTGGCTGAAAAGTTAACCATTATATCACAATTGTCATTTCAAACATGTATTTCCTATCTGAGCCACGCTGCTGTTTTTAAAATAAGAAAACCATGTGACCACTTATGTTATGGCTCATCCACGTTATCCGCAGTGAAGTCGATGTCTTTTTTCAGCAGAAATCCAATCAGGTTAATATATAGATTTGAAATTGATGATCTATCTATTTTCTAACATTTTTGTGTTGGTTAACAAGTTTTACAGCCCTAAAATTGAGATACTGTTGAAAGTCATCAAAGCTTAGACTAAAGCATGGATTTTTTCTGCAGAAATTATGCACAAATACCCCTTACAGTGGTCATATATTGTTACATGAATTTAATACAGGAAAACTGTCTGATTCCACCTTTAAGATCATGCGATACCATCATCCAGGGAAACTGCTCTTACATCAATATCTATTTTATAGCAGAAATCCCCATTGTGATCTTTTATAGATATTGAAAAAAAGGAACACTTAAAGCTATTTCTTTCATTGGTTTGTACTGTTATATAATTTTTCAGGTACTGTTCAAAATCATATTTACTGAAACTAAAGTATGAATTATGCCAAAATTATGCACAAATTTCCTAAAAACAGGACTAAGAAATTGTTACTTACTGTCGAATGACACCTTTTAGGTAATCAGTCAGATATGAATATCTATGAGAGGTATTACAAATCCGTATTTTTTTCATCAGAACTTCAAGAACGCCCCTCAAAAGTACATTAACATGTTGAGAGATAAGTTTTTTACTTTAACAGTTAAAAAACAAATAGAAATAAATACCTTTACAACGTTGACTTCTAGCCCAGCCAGGTACAAAACAGGAGCTGCATTTTTCTCAAACAACTTCCGAGCTGTCCTGTGGAACACAACAAGAGTCAGCTAAAATAAATTAAATTTGAAAACCTTTTTTCAGATATATCTTAAGAAGTTGCTATAAAGGGAACTAACACATGCTTAAAACCAATTTAAGTTTACTGGTTACTAAAGTGGTGGACTGATTGTAAACAATCTTGCCAATTTATAATCTATAGTGTAAAAACAATGTACAACATTATTATTAATGACTAGGAATGAACAACAGTTAGAGTATATTACCCTCCATTGGCTGCTGGATTCAGAAACACTGTTATCTTTCTGCACTGAGCACCATATGGATGAAGCTTTTCTCCATAGACCTGGAAGAAACCAATATGGCATTGTTGGCAGAGTCCATGAAATTTATTATTTACAGGTGTTAAAAAGGACTGCATTATAGAGTATATGAAATGTACAAGTATTCTACTTATTTGTTGATATATATATATATAGGAGGAAGCAGTAACCAATACATATTTATTTCAAAATGTATAATCAATAATCCTGTAGTAAAAAGTGTCAGCATGGGAGTCTTTCTTTCTAAAAGTAGCTCACTTCTTTATCTTTCTTGACCATGAAGCAATTGTGAGTTTACAATTTCTTTCTTGCTCCTTTGATCTTGACAAATCTTTCATGATTTCACCTATAAATTCTGGTATAAATTTTGTATACCTGACTTCAATCAAATTTTCTTTTGTGTAAGAACAGGGTGTTTTTTTAAAAAACATTAATCAATGTAGCAAAAGCAATAATAATTAGGAAGCTCTGCATTAATTACCTAACAACAATATTGCCTTTTCTTCAATTAACATGTTAAATGAATAATGACCTACAACTTGTCAATCACCTTCAAATATGTCCAAAACATTTTGAAGCTGAAACACAGAGACAATCCAATTTCAAATGTCAATGACAGCTGGATAAAACAGGAGCTCTTTTAAAACCAAACATGCCAACATTTATTTAGTTACTCTCACTAAACTAATTTACTTGTTTCATGCACTAACTGTTGAACTAGATTGATGGTGTTGTCATTGATGATGATAATGATAAAGACATTGATGAGTTGAGTTGACAGAGATGGTAACGACAGTACAATAACTAGTTGCAACATATAGCACAATGTTATAATGAATGTGAACAGAAGAGATGGTTAGTTGTGTAAGACCATTTGGGTTTTGTTTGTACTTTTAGTAAGCAAGAGATACTGACTACAATCCTAACAATCAATAAATCCAAAATCATGGGTGAAAGTTGGCAAAACTGAAAATACTGAAACTTAAAGCTGGGGGCCTGGGGGCCGCCAGGGCCCCCGGTAGGTCCAGGGCAACGCCCTGGCCAGGGGTCCAGGGGGCCGGAGGCCCCCGGAAGCTCCTGCATTCCTTGCAAATTATTGTGTAGAAACGACCTCTCCTGGCAACTTGCAGCTACTATAAAAAGGGTGTGAAATAAGTATTTCAAGTTAGCAGTTGAGAAAATATTCACCAATTTTGGGAGTTCTAAATTATTACTAGAATCCTTCAGAAGTATTGTATTCTATAACTCTGTCATTGGTTTTGCTTCTGCATCTGTTGTTCTATAACTAACATTTATATTTAATTTTGGTTTGTTACTTAATTCACTTTCTCTAATCACCACAATCCATTACATCATCATCAAAAAAGACACAAATACAGGTGTTTGTTAACAGTGTATTTTAGTATTGTATTTTCATTGGTGTATTCACATTTGTTCAAAAGCAAATTTAGAAAAAACAAATGACTAACAAGCAAAATATATCAAGAGAAAAAGCAATAATAAATCAAGCACATTGGTAGAGAGCATACAATACATATAGCACATGAGTTTTACATGTGAAGTGTAATATGAATTGAAATATTGAATATGCACTATGAACACAAAATTGCACACCAAGCCAACAGTCCCGACAACATGCAATTACAGAAACAAGTATACCCATAAAATAAACAAGCACAACTGTAATACTGTGATTTGAAAACAAAAAAGGTCTTCATACTTTCTCGGAGTGCTACTCATGTCAGTGAAAACCTAGTCAAATGTTACTGATGGCCAAAGTTGAAATAAAAATGATGTAAACTAACACTGGTTAAAAACTAATAGCAAGTAAACAATTTTAGCATTAATGAAGATCCATCTAAAGCTTGTTTTAAACATCCAATAAATGTCACTGTCTTCAACAATACACAAAGATATACACTATTTACAATGCTCTTGACTTTGACTGTCTTCAACAATACACAAAGATATACACTATTTACAATGCTCTTGACTTTGCCAAAGACTTATTTAGTTTTCACACCTTATTCTTTTCCACCTCCTTTCACTACTTACACTTCTTTCTGCTGGCCTTTTAGTGTTTTTAGCAATGGTTCGGTTTTTCAATTTCATTAATTTTGCCAGTCGTTTGGCTTTTTCCAATTTAAGACACATCAAGGATGCATTCAGTTTTTCTCTAGCCCTGACTTCTTCATTCTCCTTCTTTTGTTTGAGATAGGTCTGATATGTGTTGTATGCTTGTATACATGCCTTTTTCATGTCTGGACTGACCTTGAGATCTGTGCTTTTAACATTTTGTTTTCTCAGTGTGGTTTTTATTATTGCAATTGCTTCATAATTTACAACTGTGAGTTTTGTCCGGTCTTTTTCCACAATGTCATCCATTATATTAAATGTGGATTCAACAAGAGGACCACTGAATATGGTTAACATGGACGTCACAAGCTTTTTTAGAGTGGGGTAGCGATCTTTAGTAAAGTCCTTCAAATTGAACACCTTGCTCCAAAAGCCTATATCAATTCTCTCTTTCTCTGTATAATTGTCTGCCAGAGTCTTCACTTGGACGTCTGTGTTGAATTTGCTTGCTTCCATACTAAGTTTGCCTCTCTCATCATCAGAGAAAGTTGCGGGCAGCATGTCACCTAACTTCTTTAACGACAATTCAACTTGGCTGTGCCCAACAAAGTCTGGATCCAGCACAGACAAGTACCGTAATGTACGATTAGCCAGAGGCAACTGTAGCATCTTCTTTGCTGCCAAGATATACCCTGTACGCAGCCCAATGTACAGTTTTGAGATCCAATGACAGCAAGTCTTGTCCAGTCGTGCCTTGTTTAAATCTGCATAGGCATATTTTCCCACACTCATGTCTTTGTCAGACTTCTGGAGACTTTTGTCACACAAGTCAATCTGCATTAACTTGCTGACACGGTCGGGAATGTGCTCTGGTCTTATAAACATACCAAGCAACTCCTTGGTAACATCCACCATTCTGGGGTGGAGGGTATGTATCAATGGGCTCTCCGACTGGAATACCTTCACATAGCCATGAAACACACTCAATAGACCTCGAAACAAGTTCAATTTAACCAGTGTCTCTCTTCGTTTCTGAAAAAGGCAGTCTAGAACCCGATCTTTTCTATAATGGCTTGATGATGATTTCTGTTGTTGCTCCTGTGACATCTGGAGAAGTGTGATGGCAGCCTGAGCTTCTTCTGACACCTTGTGGTCTTGAAATATCTGTTCAACTAGAGAACTGAAAATAGACAACAATTGAACATATAAGGCATAAGCATTCTCAAATACATGATTTGTACTGTTACTCTTGTGACTTTATTGTTAAATTTTGGGTGGTTCAGTAAAAGTATAATTACTTTCAGTAAAAGAAATAAATTTACTATCATTCCTTCTAAAATGAAACATATTTCTTAAGTGAGATTTATCTTATAATTTTACAAAACTAAATGAACCATTTAACCAAGTGGCATGACACTGAAAAAAATACAGGTACTGTCCTTTAAACCAGATAAAATGCTACCGAAATGAAAAACACACAAAGAAATGTGGCTACTGATTCGTGATAAATAACTAAGAGATTTATTACATGTATATGTACATATAGAAAGTCATAGATTCTACAAAGCTGACTGGCAACAAGTAAAATGCTACAAAAATGACAAATGACTATCATCTATTCTGGTTAGTTACTTTGAAAGTTAATACTGAGCCCTGACCATACATGATATAGACAAGAGAGAAACAGAGGGAGGAGGTGCTACAAAACTAGCTAGCCATGAAGTATGAAGCAATAGCTACATATACACACAACACCATTTTTTAACTATATTTCTTACCTTCATCAGAAACAAGAACTAGAAAACAAAAATAAACAATATTTCCAGTCATTTTATTTTAAAGTTTTTAAATTTCATTTGTGTATGTCAATCTATTGAAATCTTAAGTATAAAGTTTTATAGTTTTACCTAGGAATTTTTTAAGGCGTAATCCAAAATGTAAAGTTAAGTGTGGTTCAAATAGGATTTAAATACATTATCCATAAAACCATTTATTATTTATTATTACCTGTAGTGCCGTTTCTCGTTGTCAGACAGAAAGCTGTAGTAGTATATGGTTAACGAGTCCCACATATCAACTGCTCTTGTGGTTACATCCAGCATCTGAAGAAATCGGCTACTTATTGGGCGGATCAAATGTTTTGGATTTGATACGTTGAGGAGTGATTGAACTTCCTTGAATATTTCTCTCACTTTTGGTGACTCCTCTATGTCATAAAAGATGTCTCCACAGAAGTCCTGGATTGCACTGTCTACATTGCTCAACAGTGTCTTTGCCACATTATTAACCATGTGGATGGTGTCACCACTAATGTCAAGAAGATTGGGATTTTTCTTCCTTATTAATGCCTCAACACCGCCACGAACTCCTCTCATGGTGGCACAGTTGTCCATAAGAACGCTTAACACTTGCCACCATTCAATGTCATATTCACGCAAGACACTCTCTATAGAGTCCATGATGTTAGAGGCAGTAGCTAAGTTTTGACTTCTTGACCCAAGATGTCTCAATTGTACTTTGTTTTCACTTTCATCATAATACTGGACTAGGATGTTAAGTATCTTGTCATTGTTGTTGTTTGTTGCTTCATCAATATTTAAAGACACCATCTTTCCCTTCACTTTCATCTTCAACTCGTCCTTCATACACTTTGCTACACCGTGAGTATTTATGTAAGTTGCGCTTGACTTGGAAATGGTAGTTTTTTCCAGGGCTTGCTTGTCTCTGCTCAGACGTTTGGCAAAAGCCAAAAGATTTTCTGCAAGCGTAAATGGCAAGTGGTTCTCACTAAGGAAAGCAGAAGTCAATGCCCGGACAGTTGCCACCCGATCTGCCATACTTTCTGTTCCAGTCTGTGCCTTTGAGGATCCTGGCAGGACCTGAAATTCAATTTCTGTTATGTTTTACACTGTGTCTCTACTTCAGTTAATGTATGCAACAAATAAAATGCTGTTTTGTTGCATTAGGCTAAGCTTGCTTAGGTCCTGCAATTTAAAATGGGGTGGAATGTAGTATTCCTACATAATTTATGTAAACATGGACCTAGCAATTAAATGGCGGGGTGGGGGGGGAGTGATGTTGTGTACAGCGATTAAAATTGGTGGGAGTGTTGTGCAAATTAATGTAACACTTTATCACCATTGATCATCCATAATTTTTTATAAACCAGCAACAATGTCAACATTGTTTACATTTTTGAAGTGTAATACTTTTATACTGTTTACTGTATTTTACGTAACTGTAAACAAACCTGGTTAGTTTTGACGATCTTTTTGTTCTGTAAATGCGCAGCATCCTCTGCATGAAGACGAATGGACTTCTTTCCGTTCGATTTATAATTGATAGTCTTGTTGCAATATTGACAGAACGCCATACCGCTTGCTTCCGGCTTCTGCAGCCAATCTCCCCATTTTTCGCCGCGAGAATCACTTTCGCTTAGCCATTCCCATCTCCATTTATTCTTTATGTTAGCTTCAAGCTGCTTCGTGTTATAACCCACGGGCAAAATCTTCATTTTTTTCAGATTTCTTTTAAAATTTGCGAGCGTTGTTTTCTTGTACTTGTTGTTGTTCTCAAGCGAGTGTAAAGAAAGCATACGATTGGACGCCGGAGTCTCACTGACCAATCAGAATCGCCGACACAACTGCACTCCGCGCGGTTCGTCTGTCGCCCACTCGGAACTCCTCGGGTAATTCCGTCCTCTACGTAATCACATTATCTCCGAAGCTTGCCGGAGATCGCCGAGTAGGTACGATTGGTCTGTCGCCCTGTACCCCCCCCCCCCCCCCCCCGAAATCTCAACGGATTTACGCGATTTGGAAAAACGGTTCCTGGCGAGGTTCAAAATACGGAATTCCGTCATAATACGGAAAACTTTCACCCATGCAAAATTATACATCAGTTTTGCTATATCTACCTTTGCTTCAGCACAGTACTGTCTTCTTAGAAGTTCTTCTCTGCAAAAAAATGACAAAACCATTATTATCATTGGGGTTAATTACTAATAAAAAGTAAGATACATTTTGCTGCATATTGTTATTTGAAAAACAAAATTACAATTAAAAAGCAAATTCCATTCAAACAATTGTCATTGCAAAAGATAAAAACTGTTAAAAAGTAGTAGGATTTTTTCCGAGAGGTCATCTGACATTGATATTGCAACAGAATTACCAATGAAAAAGAGAGAACCCACTTACTCATGTCTTTCGCTAGCATATTTAACGCCATATATTCCTAATGCTGTAATTACCACTGACTTCTTCCAATGGTTTCTTAATGTCTTAACTACTTTAATTACAAATGCCATTGTGTTACATTCATGTTGTTTACATGGGCGCGTCCATATTGCTTCAAGGGAAATAACTCGCAGCAACTTTGCGGATCTTAACTTTAACCCTGGGCTTCATCAACTGTACTAGACTCAAAACAGATTAAAAGTTGTATTTTTTTTACATATATCAGTTTAATTGCTTACTTCAAATAACATAAATTACATGTACAAATTTTGTAAGAGGTTTTAGCCACAAGTTCGGAAACTTAGGTTCGGCTCTTCCCAAATTACAATAATGTAATGATAAAATAATCTGTAAATAATAAATTACACAAGTTAAGTTTAAAAGTTATACCTGTCACAATGTGCTACGCTGTTATGGTGCCACAAATGAACGTTTTTTTCAGGAAACATAACCCGCGTATTCCTGGACCGAAACCTGTATGGTAAACCTTTTACGCACATAAAAAAAATCAGGAACAAAAAAATGTGAAGGCACGTGCTATGAATGATGACTGTTTTCCTTGGAAAGAGGCTTCTTTGGGAAAAATTAGCCGACGTGGTGGTAGATGCATTCTGACGAGTTTAAACTTTAATTCATTTATTAACAGACAGTCTATAACAATGAATCATCTATACTATTTTTATATTATACAACTTAATATACGTGACAACTAATACGTCGCAAAGTATTTATTATGAATTATAAGCAAAAGAAATTAAATCTTATAATTTGATTATTTATATTCCACAATGTGAGATTGGTTCCTAAATATCTAACAAAGTTCCGTCTATCAGATAAGTAAAATGCATACAACCTTTTTTTACTTTAGTTTTAAATCACAAGTAGGGAAAGAGTTATCATAAAACGATAAACATTGTTAGTTTAAAACATTTGAGTCTTCGTCATTTCTGAACAGAAAATATGTATAACGTCTGGATATTAAAGGGTTGGCCTGATCCATGTTCTTTACAATCCAAAATCACCATCGCTTAGAAAACCTACGTTTGGTGTCCAGCGCATTTAGATCGCAGTGAGCAGGGTTTACTTGTGTGTTTCTATTCGACACTCGACATTACTGACATTTTGAAGTATTTCTAATAAGAGATTTTATCTCACCTCTTTCATTTATTATGTAATTTCTTACGTTATTTTATACTTTGCGCCTTACAGAAAACTGTTTGCACTGGCCTAGAGTGCAAGTAGGAAATTATGCCAGTGGAATGTTTCCCCAGTTAATGATACTTTATGCATCATATAGATATATGTCACATAAGTTGATGCGCAGACTCAAATTAAACACATCCTTAATGTGTATAAACGTGCCACAGAAAGGATTTTTAACATATGAACATAAACAAAAAATAAACAAGATCTATTTCTAAATTTGTGTGTTTGTGTGGAGACTATACAAATATTGCACGCCCACAATTATGTTTTATTTTACCACTTCTTAAACCTGCTTCTTTCTTCTGGCACGGAGTATAATATTATGTCAAAACCATAATGATGAATTTTGTGAAAGGAATAATATCATTTTAAGAAACCGTCGAAAAAAAAAAATCAACATTCAGTCTTGTGCAGTCATAGCGGTTAACAATTGTCACTTTAATATTAAATTCTATCTTAACGTCGAATGGCCTCTCCCTCATTGCATCTTATTCTGTCTGTCTGTCTGTCTGTCTGTCTGTCTGTCTGTCTGTCTGTCTGTCTGTCTGTCTGTCTGTCTGTCTGTCTGTCTGTCTGTCTGTCTGTCTGTCTGTCTGTCTGTCTGTCTGTCTGTCTGTCTGTCTGCCTGTCTTTCTGTGTGTGTCTGTCTGTGACTGTATTTCTGCCTGTCTCTCAGTCTGTCTGTCTCCCTGTCTCTGTGTGTCTATATGCCTGCATATTAGCCTGTCTGTGTCTCTCTGTCTCTGTCTCTCTCTCTGTCTCTCTCTTTGTCTTTCTGCTTGTCTGCCTGCCTCCCTGCCCGCCTCCCTGCCCGCCTGTCTCTGATTGCCTGTCTGTCTGTATGTCTGTCTGTCTCCTTTTGTATGTCTCTTTTATCTGTCTGTCTGTCTGTCTGTCTGTCTGTCTGGCTGGCTGGCTGGCTGGCTGGCTGGCTGGCTGGCTGGCTGTCTCTCTCTCTCTCTCTCTCTCTCTCTCTCTCTCTCTCTCTCTCTCTCTCAAGAGAAATGTTGACAAAAATGTTTGTCTGCTTGTCTGCCTGCCTCCCTGCCCGCCTGTCTCTGATTGTCTGTCTGTCTCTTTTTGTCTGTCTTTCTGTCTGTCTGTCTGCCTGACTGTCTGTCTGTCTGTCTGTCTGTCTGTCTGTCTGTCTCTCTCTCTCTCTCTCTCTCTCTCTCTCTCTCTCTCTCTCTCTCTCTCTCTCTCTCTCTCTCTCTCTCTGAAGAGAAATGTTGACAAAATTGTTTTGATTTACTTTCATTTAAGTCGTATAGAAGATTTTTACGGTTGACCATAGACACCGGTATCGATATACACAAGCATGATCTTTAATAAGGTAACATGCTTTTCGAGATGGCAGTGGTTACTGTCTCTCAGCGAAACGTAAGGTCCATATAAGACTCCGTAAAGTACGTTTGTCTGTGTATTCTTTTTTACTGTCTTATATGTGAATGCTTATTCATATATCAAACACTACGTTTTCTGCTTTATTTAAAAAAAAATCAAACAAAGCTGGAGATCGACCTTATTACCGATGCTAAAATACGATAGTATTTAATTGCATTCATGTTTTTTGTTGTTGTTGTGTTTTTTTAATGGGGGTTATTTTGAGAGGAAAATGTAATAAAGCCTACTAATAATTAATACTCATATAGTTTTACATCTAATGATCGACGCATTGTCATAGAGTGTATTGTTATATATATAGCCCTGGCTACATTAAATGTTTATCGCAATAAACTGGTTGCAAAATGCATATTTACTTATTGCGAAATCTTCGTTTGAATGAAGATCTTGTGAAATAAAATTGCGAAATGTTTAAGCTTTCTGTTTCATTATGTTATTAAAATAGATTATTTACCACACTACTAATATACTTGAAAGCTTTTTAAACATTACTAACAGTTATATTTACTTGTGTAATCATTATCTCGTTAAACTTTATGAATGAGATTTACTACGAGGTCCGTGCGTGACACGTTTCCGGTGTAATTGCACAGAGGAGGTGAATGTAACAGCCGTTATTTTGGTTTTTAATGGCGGAGAGTGTTGTACATGTTGGAGTATTGAGTGTATTGGATTAAATAAAATATGCCTCAGCCACCTCCACGGAAGGTATTTATGCTACGTTTAATCGTGTTAAATAGTGTTTTATCGGTTGCAATTGATAAAAAATGACAAAAACCGAATGCAAACGTTCTAATTTCAGGTGAAGCCCAATGCAGCACTAAAAGCTCTTCAAAGCGAACACATCGCCAAACTACAAGCAAAACATCAACAAGAATGCGATCTTCTCGAAGATATTCGGTAAATATTCCCTTCTATGTTACTTTTAGGGTCGTTCTTAGTGGACATTGACTCAATTATTATGGTTCTAGACAGTTGTCATTAGCTGCCAATACACAACTGTCATTTATTGATTAAGACAAGCAGTGTAGTAAATTAACAAAACACCTGTTAGTGTAAAATAGACAGGCACTAACCAGCAAAATACTGTCTTAAGTTTTCCAGTCAAGTGAATTATTTTCATTACAGAAACACAGTTTTAGATGTATTTTCAACTGTAAATACTATAACTTCCTTGACATACTTAACTACATACAATTATTTGAATACTGAAAGAAAAATAATGACATTTTGTAAAAAAACATTTTTGTTTAAATTCATATTTGAAAGAAACAGACTGTAAGATGCCAAATTAAGTTTAGGAATTTTAAAACATTTTTGTACAAATTCATATGTGTAACAAATGAGATTTTTTTTTTGACATGCACAAGTATTTTTTTTATGAGCACACCCTGTTCCCACTTGAAAAATTAGAGCATGTGGTTTATAAATGCTGATACAATTATAATAAGCAGGTTGTTGGCTATAGGATTTGGGTTCAGTAAATAATAATTTTGATTTGTGGACTTTCAGGTTAGAATCACAGACCTTGAACTAGATTCTGATCGCAGACGTACATTTTCCTTCCTTTACCCTCATCTACATCTAGTTGTATGTATTTCATTTGACACATAGTCTGTCATTGTTGTATCGATAGTAAGAAATAAACATTATAGAACGTTTTGTTTAAGTTTACTGTTCAAACTATTGCTACAATAATAAATCCGTTAACTCCTGCCTCAGGCGTTGAATTATTCTTACCTAAAATTATTTTTTGCAGTTAGTTTCAGATCTCATTTAAAGCAGTTTCTTTGTTTTTGCATTTTACTGACAATGCTCTAGGCATGTTTGGCAAGTAAGTACGGAACAGTTGAATCAGCAGAACAAGGCATAGATGTCCAGCACATATTGATTATGCTAATGCAAATAGTGTTGATCTAGATATGCCATCTGCTCAGGGTCTACACTGAACATAGCTTTAGCAATATGTTCAGTTTTTACATATATTTGTACACATATACGTCAAAATATGGTATGGCTAATCAGGCTAAGGCTAAGTTTATTTGTATTGATTTATTGTTTTATTGATGGAAACGCCTTTCAAGGCTCTGTTATGGAGGTTTTCAGTAATTGTTGGTTATGAAAAGGAACTTTAAAATGTTTCAAAAGAAACAAGAAACAGTAAACATTGAACTCAAAATCAATGTGGACAAACAGTTAAAAACACTACTTGTAACATAAATAAGCAGTATATATGAAATAATAATAAAATGAAATGTTACAATTTAGGCAATATGCTCAAATGAAGCATTTATAATTTTAAATCCAAGCCATGTTCTCATCTGTCATAATATATTTCCTATGAATAAAACACATTCTTTTTCTTCTGAAAGAATTACACATTTGATTTCCATTCTAGTATTTACTAGTTAAACCACATATAAATCTTAAGTTTCAAAGAAACAAAACAAAACACCTTCCCATCTACTCCATTTTCACTGCCCCCCTACAATTGTTACGATATAGGATATATGCTCATTGACAAATAGTAAAGGTGTAATGTGTTGGCCCTGCTGACCATGAATCGATCTAGGTCTAGGCAAGTAATGTGGAAAAAGATCTGTCAGCTTCAGCTGAGAGCTGTTTCATCAGGACCTGCACTATTGTCTGCTGAATATATAAAATACCTTTAGAAAATGGTCACTAAGCAAAATTAAACCCTAAACAATAAGTATGGTTTGTTGATAAAAAAATACCTTTACAAAATGGTAGTTTTAAGCAAAACTAAACCCTAAACAATAAGTATGGTTTATTGATAAACACAGTTAAAGTAGCCTGTCTACAGTTAAGACATAATTATGTGAATATGTCAGCCATGAACAGTACTGACATAGAAATTTATGAAAATATGAAGTGTGGATTATACGGTTTTATGCAACATATACATGACAAATATTCGCTCTTGCAAATTTTGAAGCAATAGAAAATTGTTGAGCTTTTAGCTAAATTAGTTTTAACAAAGTATGCAGATTAACTTATAGTTGTTTTCAGTCTCTAAATTGCTAAAGCTGCCCTCTGACCTAATTGTAATGTTACTTATGTATATGCAGGATATGAGTGTATCATTACAACCATCATGGTTGTAGACATCTAGTCTTTTAATGGCCAGGTTCAATCTCGGACAGTATATTAATTCATAAATATGGTACATGAACTGGAATAGCTCCAGACCCATGTTTACACTCAAACACAAATGAAGGTAGTGCCATGACTTGTCAATCTGTGTCAAAGTTATACATGTATGACTGGGGGTGGTATAATTCCACATTTTCTCAGCATATCTCTTTACATTGAAAGCATAACTTGATCTGCTTCATAAACATGATCTAGGGATAACAAAGACTGTGGGTGGGACAATAAACCCAACAAACAAACAAACATGAGTGCATACCCATATGTGACAGACACATTGCAGGGTCAGTCTATTTGTTAAAAAGTCTTTGAAAAAACAGGAAAACACCTTAACACTCCTCAAAACCTTTTACTAAAAAATATGAAAATGTATTCTTATTCTCTAGTATACTTTTTCATGAGACCAGACCTGGTAGCTCAATCAGTAGAGCATCGGCTCAAGCTATGAGAGGCCCCGGTTTCGATCCCGGGCCATGACATTCCAAAGTTGTTAAAAATAGTAGTGGTATAGCTCTATTGCTAATGCTCAAGCAAATGTAAGGGTATTTCCCAGACTGGTTGTCCCGGTGTCAGGATAATGTGACTGGGTGTGGTATCATGCCAGGTGTTCACGGCATGCTATACACAGTGAAGGCAGCACTATATCTGCTTCAAGTGGACACTGTCTCCAGATAACTGAAATATTATTGGAGGGACCATAAACCCAGTAAATAAACAAACAAACAAAGATGTTACACATAAAGTCACAGATTGTTATTGTTGCAGTGAGATTTTCGTGGAAGATATTCATGAGATTAAAAGTATGACATTGAACAAGTGTCCAGCAGCAGCAGCATGTTCATTGTTTTCAAGTGCCAATTGATGTGTTTATTTTCTGTTGGTGTTGAGTCACATTTAAAACAATAGTACACATGCTGTCATTTGATGTGTATTCAACACTTGAACAAGTTAACCTGCAAAGTAAGAATTGATCGAGTGTAAGCACATAGTGTACATCCAGATCAGCTAGCACCCACTGGGAGTTGTCTTATCGCTATATGGACTGTTTGCTGTTAGTTCATTATAAAAACAACTTGTTACCTCTGGATAAAGTTGTAAGAAATAAATGATAATTAATTAGTGGTCATTAATGAATTAAGAATAATGATTGTTTAATTAGCTGTATGACTGTAAACAAGAGAGACCTCCAAGCCAGCATGACATTGTAGTCCTCACATCTCTGTGTATAGCATCAAGGTGCAATAATTTAGAGTTGACTCTCTACATTAAGATGAAACAATTCTAACAATTTGAACTGCCAGATAAACATTGTATTCAACCCTTATCATGTTATATTTGTTAGTAGCATGTACTAACTTCATAGTTACCTGAATACTTTGGTAACAAGATCATTGCTAGGGATTTAGCAACAAATACTGGTAGTTTAGATGCTTATCAGAGAGCTCCCAACAGAAGCTGGCAGATTGGGATCTTTTCTGTTTGTCCTTGACTCTGCACAATTTGGCTTAGCAGTCTAAGAGTTGGTGTACATATGATAGGGGTGTATATACAATGTCACCTATGTTGAGTCTATCTGTGTGTTTTTGAACAAGGCAAGGGAGAATGGTAAGGATTGTGAGAGCTTTTAGACTTTGCCATTAGTAATACAATCATTTAGAATTAAAGGTGGTATCCGACAGTTTGTTCCTTTTTTTTTCAAATAACCAAATATGTCATTGGTACCTGATAAGGTCTTGCAAAATGCTGTTCATTGATGCCAAAGATCTTTGTGAACAGTCAAGGATAAATCTTCACTCATCATTGTAAACAGGTGTTTCCTTTCCGAGTCAGGCTGCAGAGATAGCTATTTTTAAACTTAGAAAAACACATGATCACTTACTTTTATATAGTCATGCTGGTAGTCCACTCTGACGTCGAAATTTATTGTTAGCAGAGACCACTAGCACACTTTTTTAGAATTGGAAAGACTGAACATTTAAAGAAGTGTTGAAAATCGTCTCTTTAATGACTAAAATATAGGTTCATGCAAAAAGTATGACTGAATTCCCCAAATCAGTGGTTATATATTGGTATGTGTATTTAATAAAGACAAACTGTCTGACACCACCTTTAACAATTGATAGGACACAGTACCTGTGAAAGGGTAGTTAACAGAAGTTTAAAACATCTAACTTAACTTACAATAACACACTGTAGCCTAGAAGACCAGGGTAGTGATATCATGTGCTACAGTGTACTGACAGCTAGCCTTACAGGGAGTGGGTGATAAGTCACACACTTTCAGTTTCCTTTTGTTAATGGTTTTAAAAGTAAGTTAATCATCGAAGGTCAGTGTGACATTTTTAACTCTTAGTCTATGTCAACTGATGATTCATGTAATATTAAGAGCCTTTTAAGTGATTTTTCATTGGTTGAAAAGGGAGAAAAAAGAACACCATGTTTGTATTAGTTGAATGCTCTGAGCAACGTTTCAGTGTTCAGCTAAATATGGGGTTAAAGATGCACGCTAAAATAAAATCATGCTCTTCATACTTTAGTTTTCACTAAATGGAAATTATTTGCAAGATAATTGGCTGGAAATAGAGGTTCTGTTATTTGTCAGATCCAAATAGATTTTGTTTTGATGTAGCCAGGACTTCCCCTCCCCATGTAACTATTATCAAGTAGAGTTGTCTTTCCCATTATTAATTTTATGCAAAAAATATCAAATTTTTTCCACAAGTAAGAGTAATCTCCAATTTTAAACATAATTGTTAACTTATTTTTAATTTCATAGTAAGAAATGTGATCAGAAAGCATTTTATTCGAGACCTACACATGGAAAGTTTAGCCAATGGGAAAACCCCAGCAGCTGTCATCACCATCATCATCTTGCGGCCTCAACCGAGATCAAACTCACTACACCCTCCCAGTACTGCCTATCTGTCATTGCTCTCAACAGATCTTCCTTGGGTGCAGTGACAGATAGGTGGTACCGGGAGGGTGTAGTGATCCACTAAACATTACATAAAATTAAACATAAATTAGTGCCCAAAAGAAACAATACTAAACTTTTTTGTTTTCGTGCTAAGTGACCTCCTAGGAATAAAAACATAGGTTTGCATATCCCACATACAAAATACAGCGTATTCCATAAAAAATACCATAAGCATTTGATTAATTCCGAATAAATTGTGTACTTTGTGAAAATGATGTACTGTCTGTAGCATGCTTTGCACATGCAAATCAACAGAATTTCTATATTGTTTTGGTTTTATTGTATGTCCTTGCAAACACTTGGTATCGTTTCTTTTGGACACACAGATATTTAATTCACTCCAAACAGGCCAGGCCACTTTCGCTAAAATGAGATAGAAAAGTACCCAATGTAGCAGTTTTGACCTGTATAGTTTGGTGCTCATTTCCATTGTCATATTTCGGCGAGAGTGATATCTATAAACTAATTAATCACACTTACAATTGAAATTTAAATGAATTTAATAATGATTAATGATGGTTTAATAATGACATACTGAAATTTAGATTAGTTTAATGAATAAATAAACACCCATATCAAACAATGGTGAATAATGAACTTGTAGTAGAAGTGATTGAATTGTTCATTGGCATTGTTTGCAGTGTTCAAAAGAAATTATGCAATTTTATGGACACCGTTCTTTTGAAGAAATATTGATACCTTGGCTGTGATAGCATGCCCTGAAGACATTATACCATTGCACTGGACCTGGTAGCACAGTCAGTAGAGTGTCAGCTCCAGGTCCCTGAGGCCCAGGGTTCTATCCTGGTCCGTGACATACCAAAGTCATAAAAAATGGTAGTGGTACCCTTGCTAACGCTTAAGCAAAAAATAAAGGTAGTGTTATTACTCTGTTTACTGCACATTGCACCGCAGGAACTGCCTAGTGTTATTTCTCTGTTTATTGCACATTGCACCGCAGGAACTGCCTACTATTATTACTCTGTTTACTGCACATTGCACCACAGGAACTGCCTAGTGTTATTACTCTATTTACTGCACATTGCACCACAGGAACTGCCTACTATTATTACTCTGTTTACTGCACATTGCACCACTGGAACTGCCTACTGTTATTAATCTGTTTACTGCAAATTGCATCACAGGAACTGCCTACTGTTATTAACTTGTTTACTGCACATTGCACCGCAGGAACTGCCTACTGTTATTAATCTGTTTTCTGGACATTGCACCAGTGGAACTGCCTACTGTTATTACTCTGTTTACTGCACATTGCACCACTGGAACTGCCTACTGTTATTACTCTATTTATTGCACATTGCACCACAGGAACTGCCTAGTGTTATTACTCTGTTTACTGCACATTGCACCACAGGAATTGCCTACTGTTATTACTCTATTTATTGCACATTGCACCACAGGAACTGCCTAGTGTTATTACTCGGTTAACTGCACATTGCATCACAGGAACTGCCTACTGTTATTACTCTATTTATTGCACATTGCATCACAGGAACTGCCTAATGTTATTACTCTGTTAACTGCACATTGCATCAAAGGAACTGCCTACTGTTATTACTCTATTTATTGCACATTGCACCACAGGAACTGCCTACTGTTATTACTCTGTTTACTGCACATTGCACCACAGGAACTGCCTACTGTTATTAATCTGTTTTCTGGACATTGCACCAGTGGAACTGCCTACTGTTATTACTCTGTTTACTGCACATTGCATCACTGGAACTGCCTACTGTTATTACTCTATTTATTGCACATTGCACCACAGGAACTGCCTAGTGTTATTACTCTGTTTACTGCACATTGCACCACAGGAATTGCCTACTGTTATTACTCTATTTATTGCACATTGCAGCACAGGAACTGCCTAGTGTTATTACTCTGTTTACTGCACATTGCATCACAGGAACTGCCTACTGTTATTACTCTATTTATTGCACATTGCATCACAGGAACTGCCTAATGTTATTACTCTGTTTACTGCACATTGCATCAAAGGAACTGCCTACTGTTATTACTCTATTTATTGCACATTGCACCACAGGAACTGCCTAGTGTTATTACTCTGTTTACTGCACATTGCACGACTGGAACTGCCTACTGTTATTAATCTGTTTACTGCAAATTGCATCACATAAACTGCCTACTGTTATTACTCTGTTTGCTGCACATTGCACCACTGGAACTGCCTACTGTTATTACACTGTTTACTGCACATTGCACCGCATGAACTGCCTACTGTTATTACTCTGTTTACTGCAAATTGCATCACAGGAACTGCCTACTGTTATTACTCTGTTTACTGCACATTGCACTGCAGGAACTGCCTACTGTTATTAATCTGTTTTCTGGACATTGCACCAGTGGAACTGCCTACTGTTATTACTCTGTTTACTGCACATTGCACCGCAGAGACTGCCTAATGTTATTACTCTGTTTACTGCACACTGCACCACAGGAACTGCCTACTGTTTACTGCATATTGCACCGCAGGAACTGCCTACTGTTATTACTCTGTTTACTGCACATTGCACCACAGGAACTGCCTACTTTTATTTCTCTGTTTAATGCACATGTCACCACACAGACTGCCTACTGTTATTACTGTTTACTGCACATTGCACCGCAGAGACTGCCTAGTGTTATTACTCTATTTACTGCACATTGCACCACAGGAACTGCCTACTGTTATTACTCTGTTTACTGCACATTGCACCACTGGAACTGCCTACTGTTATTACACTGTTTATTGCACATTGCACCGCAGGAACTTCCTAGTGTACTTGCTCTGTTTACTGCACATTGCACCACTGGAACTGCCTAGTGTTATTACTCTGTTTACTGCACATTGCACCACTGGAACTGCCTACTGTTATTACTCTGTTTACTGCACATTGCAGCACAGGAACTGCGTAGTGTTATTACTCTATTTCCTGCTCATTGCACCGCAGAGACTGCCTAGTGTTATTACTCTGTTTACTGCACATTGCACCACTGGAACCGCCTACTGTTATAACACTGTTTATTGCACATTGCACCACAGGAACTACCTAGTGTTATTACTCTGTTTACTGCACATTGCACCACAGGAACTGCGTAGTGTTATTACTCTATTTCCTGCTCATTGCACCACTGGAACTGCCTAGTGTTATTACTCTGATTACTGCACATTGCACCACTGGAACTGCCTACTGTTATTACTCTGTTTACTGCACATTGCACAGCAGAGACTGCCTAGTGTTATTACTCTATTTACTGCACATTGCACCACTGGAACTGCCTACTGTTATTACTCTGTTTACTGCACATTGCACCACTGGAACTGCCTACTGTTATTACTCTGTTTACTGCACATTGCACCGCAGGAACTGCCTAGTGTTATTACTCTGTTTACTGCACATTGCACCACTGGAACTGCCTACTGTTATTACTCTGTTTACTGAACATTGCACCGCAGAGACTGCCTAGTGTTATTACTCTGTTTACTGCACATTGCACCACTGGAACCGCCTACTGTTATTACACTGTTTATTGCACATTGCACCACAGGAACTACCTAGTGTTATTACTTTGTTTACTGCACATTGCACCACTGGAACCGCCTACTGTTATCACACTGTTTATTGCACATTGCACCACAGGAACTACCTAGTGTTATTACTCTGTTTACTGCACATTGCACCACAGGAACTGCCTAGTGTTATTACTCTGTTTATTGCATATTGCACCACAGGAACTGCCCACTGTTATTACTCTGTTTATTGCACATTGCACCACAGGAACTGCCTACTGTTATTACTCTGTTTCCTGCACATTGCACCACAGGAACTGCCTACTGTTGTTACTCTGTTTACTGCACATTGCACCACAGGAACTGCCTACTGTTATTACTCTGTTTACTGCACATTGCAGCACAGGAACTGCCTACTGTTATTACTCTGTTTATTGCACATTGCAGCACAGGAACTGCCTACTTTTATAACTCTGTTTGTTGCACATTGCAGCACAGAAACTGCCTACTTTTATAACTCTGTTTACTGCACATTGCAGCACAGAAACTGCCTACTTTTATAACTCTGTTTGTTGCACATTGCACCACTGGAACTGCCTACTGTTATTTCTCATTTGTTCCAGAAAATTTTTTGTCAATAGGGAATAATGCACAGTCAAAGAACTTGTTCCCTAACTGACACAACACAAAAAAGAATAAAGTTTTTTATACAATTTATTTCAAGAAATAAGCAGGCAAACTGTTTTTTATACTGCAAAATTTACTTCCAAATCTAAAATACTTCATTGCTTAGAATTACTCATCCTTCCTTTGATTGTTATGATTTCAGTGTGTATTAGTCCTAATAACTGTATAGATGGCAGGAAAATGTCCGGTCTGGCAACGCTTTATTCATTCTGTGACAGGTCATGATGAACCTTGTCTGGTTGCCAAGAAACATTATGGCTAAAGGTCTGTGGCAATTCCGTCAGATTGGTCCCTAGGTAGACCCAGTTGGATGAGATGTCAATTACATAAGAACTGCAGTTGTGCAATATGTAAAGAGATGTATTTACTGTTATCTGGCTATGCACAACTCATTGGCAAATAGGCAAAAAGCATAGATTCCCTATAAACTTATCAAGTATAACTTGATATGGCTTAGGCAAATAGTGTAGTTCCTAATAAACCAGTCGCAAGACCTGGTAGCCTAACGAGTAGAGCATCACCTCCAGGTACAGGAGGCCCCTGGTTAGATCCCAGACCGCGACATAATAAATTCGTTAAAAATAGTAGTGGTATAGCTCCCTTACTAACAGTCAAGATAATGTGTCTGGGTGTGGTATCATGCCAGTTGTTCATGGCATGCTATATATATATCTGCTTCAAGTGGACAGCATCTCCAGATAACTGAAATACTGTTGGTGGGATGATAAACCCAATAAACAAACAAAAATATGTATTTGCTATTGAGTCTCTTGCAATAATAATGCTAAGTTACATGTACATGTACCTGTAAGCAAAAAATACCTAAAATAATTTGGATGGTCATTTTTGTCAATGAACCATCTTAATGTATTGGAGGAAACATTGTAAACAAACTAAACATATACAGAAATATTGTGAGTCATACAGTATGATTCCAATACATCATACATATAATGCAGGACATAATAAATACTTGTAGATAGTATTTATTAGATTATTTTCAAATGTTTTAGTCAAAAAAGCTTTCTGGTGCCATTTTGCCATTCTCTAGCTATTAATTGTCACAGACAGCGATGAACTAAGGACCGCCTTATTACTGACAAAGTGAAACATTTTAATCTATTTATGTGAGAGACACATAAAGCTATACACGTGCAGAATACAAATAAGTACAGTGATGTTTCTTATTCTAAGTACTGAACTATGGAAATTTTGTTCAAATTAATTCACCAAACTGACAAACAGTTAAACATTTAAATTATAAACTTGTTACTGATTTTGTCATCTTTGCCATCTCTGGTGTTGATATATTGATATTATATATGTCAGTCAGTTCTTATAGTAGACTATACTGGATTTACTACATGAAATATCATAGAGCTCCTGGAGAAAGGCTGGGTGAGGTTAATCAGGTTTCCAATATCTCATTTTTTTCATAAAAAATATTATTATAAAGATCTATGCACTGAATTGGTTCTAAGGAGTTCCTGATGATTGTCAGGGGTTAGGAGAAGGAATGCACAGTGTGGCCTTACAAAAACATTTACAAGTAAAAAGAGTTGTGATTGGCATAGACATTTACATGATTGTAAATGTCAGCCTGTCAGAGACATGTATTTACATGATTGTAAATGTCAGCCTGTCTGATACATGTATTTACATGACTGTAAATGTCGGACAGTCTGATACAGGTATTTACATAATTGTAAATGCCAACCTGTTAGATAAATGTATTTACATGATTATAAATGTCAGCCTGTTATGTATATATATATATACATAACAGGCTGACATTTATAATCATGATATATATATTTACATGATTGTAAATGTCAGCCTGTCAGATACATACATTTACACTATTTAAATGTCAGCCTGTCAGATACATGTATTTACATGATTGTAAATGTCAGCCTGTCAGATACATGTATTTACATGATTGTAAATGTCAACTTGTCAGATACATGTATTTACATGACTGTACATGTCAGCCAGTATAATACATGTATTTACATGATTGTAAATGTCAGCCTGTCAGATACATGTATTTACATAATTGTAAATGTCAGCCTGTCAGATACATGTATGTACTTGATTAAATGTCAGCCTCTTAAGACAATTGTATCTATCGGCATTATGCTACAATAATCTCTGTCATTTTGTTTCATTTTTGCCATATTTTATTCTGCACTCTGGTTTGCCATACTGTTTAGCTTGCCTATTTTAGGATGAAGGAGAGTTATTCCATATGTGCCACTTGGTTTCTGTGTCGATACAGGCTCTCTCAGAAGGTTTGATTCACTTTTGCATGACAAAGAACTGTCAAGCTTATAACTCAATCATTAAACAGAGAATAAATTGGGTATAGACCTCACTTTATGTCTTTCTTTTGATCATGTGAATGTTTTAGCTCAACATGGAGATTTGAGTTTTGCATGCAAGAAATAGTAAAAAAAAGCTTTTTCATGCAGGCACTGTTAAGCTTATGATTAAATAAATTATATGTATATAATTATGTTAAACCAGTAATGAATCTTTACTTTTATTTAATTTGTCTGCCTGGTAATCCAATTAACTGATTAAATAAAGTTAGATCAAATAAGTTTAATCCATAAAGTATCAATACCTAAGGATATGTAAGCGTTTGATTTATAATGAGTAAGGCTTAATATGGTTAACAATTATAAATGACTAAGAAAATATATATGGGTTACATTTTACAAATTACTAAGAATAAGTTTGGGTTACATTTACAAATTACAAAAAATAAATATGGTTAACATTTATAAATGACTAAGAATAAGTATGGGTTACATTTATAAATTACTAAGAATAAATATTGGTTACATTTACAAATGACTAAGAATAATTTAATATGGGTTACATTTACAAATGACTGGCCGCAATAGCTCAGGTGGTAGAGCGTCGGCTTGCGGATCAGGAGGTCGTGGGTTCGAACCCCGGCCGGGTCAAACCAAAGACTTTAAAGTTGGTAGTAGTGGCTTCCCTCCTAACTCTCGGGGCTAAGGAGACAGCATTACACCTGACACGTTGGTGTCAGTATAATGGACCGGCCGGGTTCAGTCCCCGGGCACCTCATAAGTGCCCCTGTGCTATATTGATAGAAATGTCGCTGCGCAGTATTGGCAAAAAAGCCGGCTAATCCCAATCCCAATCCTACATTTACAATGACAAATTATTATAGTTGATACATTGAGTATTAATTGGCATGCTTTCAATTCAGTTTACAATACAGAGAATGTCCTTTTCATTTGGACTGGACCTGGTAGCCCAATCCGTAGAGTGTTGGCTCCGGGTACGGGTGGTCTGGGTTCGATCCCAGGCCACGACATACCAAAGTCATTAAAAATAGTAGTGGTATAGGTCCTTTGCTAATGCTTAAGCAAATATAAGGGTAGTTGCATGTTTGTCTTTGCATGAAAGTTGGTTGAGTGGTACCATACCTATTTCAACTACTCAAAAACAACTAAATCCAACCAAGGAAAGGGACAAAATAAAATAGCTTGTAAGGCATAGCAACATGAACAAGAATACAGAGAACTGGTGTAGTATTTTACTTCCCTTATATATTCGACAAAATGATATACAAATATAAGCAGTTATCATTGTATAAATAATTTAACAACATGCATGAATATTAATAGTATTAAGCATCAGTTCAGTTTTAGTAAGTTTCAGTCAGAGATGAAACATGATAATTAACTGAATAAAAACATTTATAGATACCTGTATTTATCTACCTGGTATCATTTGACATCAAAGAATAGAATCAAGTTAACGTTTTCAATGCAACTCTATTTTATCTGCACATTCGTTTCATACAAATGTAAGATATGTTAAAAGACACATTTTTAGTTCGAGACACAAAACCAGATCATTTTCTAGATGATCGTTTAACTGTTGAATAAAAAGTGAAAACCTATCCAAGATAGTTGGAAACTCCTTAGTGAGACCTTGTAATACATTTTCTTCAGTGCATGTAGGCTCTTTGTTTATTTGTAAATAAAGCATATGCTTTTTTCAATTTTAAAGACTTACATATACAGTAGTAGTAAATATTGCAGACATTGATTACTGTAACAATCGCACTACCAAATTATATTTGTTTCATTTTTATTGCATTGCTCTGACACAATTATGGTCTTATTGACAACATCCAGCTAATAATTGGTGGAGGAAGACCCTAAACTTATGTCTGGGACGAACCACCAGCGCACCGCAGGTTAGCTGGAAAACCACCCCAAATGAAAGTTCTTGCCCGACTGGGACTTTGAACCCAGGGCTGATGAGTTACAAGTCACTGGCTGCTAAATTATAAGCCATAAATTTGAGACAGTTGATTAGAATCATTTATTTAAAAACACTGTTTTTCTAAAGCATATTTATCACAATTTTTGCTTACATACAATACTAAGTTAACATTTGATAGTTTTTGTTTCTTGCACTTAATTTATGACCACTCACATCTTCCTTAACCAATTATTAGCTGAATGCCAACTATATAAAAATAATTGTGTCGGTGTGACTTAACAAAAACCCCAAGTAAAAACAATGAACTATTTTTTTATTTTTGTTTTATTTCAGGACATTTACAAGGCAGCGGTCTATCATAGAGAAGGAATATGCCCAGGTAAGTGTTGTTGTCAGTCAGTAATGTCACAAGTTTATAACATATACAGTTAAAGAACTAATTGCACCTCTTGTGTTAATACATGTAGGTGTATACAATATGATTGTTGACTCAGATGTTGACAAAGTAACAGCTGGAAGAAAACTTGCAGATATGAAATGTAACAAGATTTTAACTATTCACCAAGTAAAAAGATCCACATGATCGTCCTTGACTAAGTGGATAAGACATTGGACTCTGGATTGGAAGCTCCACAGTTTAAACCCTGACCAGCCACAAGATTTTAGCCCTTGGGCAATTTAAAACTATAAACTGCACATTGTTCCAGCTATTTACTACCTGTACATTGGTTCTACACATGAAGTGGGCAGCTGGGAGGGATTATGGTAGTAGAAAGTTGAAATAAATCCTTCCTAATAAATTGGTTCAAACTGAAACTAGGTGTGTATTTCTCTTATCAATCTGCTCTAGGCTGTTATTATTCTGTGAAGATCTCTGTTCGGATTCTTTGATTAATATTAATTATTTAACCAATCTAAGAGTCATTCAGCTGTGCTCATTTTAATACTTATAAATTGCTCAATTGACTATCTGGACCCAGAATCAAAAGCCTCTTATAGGACATAATACAAGGAAATTATCAGAGAAAGTGCTATAGTTTCAATTTGGAAGAAGATACCCTTTATTTAGTTTATAGTTTTGATATACAATATAATATTTGTACCGGCTGCAATAGCTCAAGTGATAGAGCGTCAGCTTGTACTTTGGGACGTCAAGCGTTCAAACCCTGGCTGGGTCAAACCAAAGACTTAAAAGTTGGTAGTTGTGACTGCCCTCCTATCGCTCGGGGCTAAGGGGACAGCATTAAGCCTGACTCGTCGGTGTCAGTATAATGGACCGGCTGGGTTTAGTCCCTGGGCACCTCCTAAGTGCCCCTGTGCTATAATGATAGAAATGTCCCTGCACAGTATCGGTACTAATGCCGGCAAATTCCTCATCCATCATAATATTTGCTTACTTGGAATATTTTGACTATTTCACTAAGTCTCCATTAGCTTGTTTTTGTTTGTTATCTACATGTAACAACAACCAGTCATGTCTGAATTTGCCAGGAAAAATGAAAACATGTCTTCAGAATATTGCTATTTCCAAAATGCCATGAAACGGCTGTGTCAATTGCAGTTATTGCACTAAACAACACTAAGAACAACAGTACATTGAATGATGACTGATCTAAATCAATGGGAAAGCTGGATACTTCTTTTTACATGGCATCAGGGCTATCAATAATTACCAGCCAGGAATCAATGAGCAAGACTTCCTGATTGGCTAAATCAATATTGAGGACTTTTTGTGTCTTCTCTGCTGAAGAGTTAAGCAAACTCTCCAGTTTAGAGGTATAAATGCTCTGTCAATACCTACAATAGACTAGGCATTAGAACTTAAAGCTTTATGCTGTGTTGATTGTCTTTAATCATCTTTCAAAGCACAATTTAAAGATGGTTAAGAGAGCGATATTCTGCTTTATATTGCCTGTAAAATTCTAAATACATTCTGATTAATTTTACCATAAACCCTTAGCTGGCTAAACACGTATTTAATTGTCTTTGGCTAAAAGTGTAGACCCAAATCAGTCAGCTCCCTGCTGGGAGCTGTCTGATCAGGATCTGCACTGTTTGCTGCTGAATCTCTTCCAAGATGTCTAGGCACCTTCTGCATGTAAGAAGATGACTAAGAATAAGTCTGGGTTATTAACAAATGTAGCAAACTAAGGGTTAAACAATTTATGATCTCATTAACTGAATTCTGATGTCATTATCAAATTAGTCAAGTCAGTAATTATTCTCCAAATTAACTTTTATTATGAAGAAGATGATTGAAAGTAGTGCGATTCATGGACAGTAAATATAGATTGCTTTTCCTTTAAATTCTTGTTATCTTCAACACTGTCTAGCCTTTACAGTTATACATTTTAATCAAATGTTTATTTGATGCTTATTTTATGAGTTTGAATTTAGAGTTAAATTAAAAAGAATGCCTCCTTTTAATAGGTCTGCAGAGAAATTGTGTATGGCTTTCTGCAATCAACATTTTACTTTTTTCTGTTCAATAGTTAGAAACATGAATGAAACCTTAGCTAGTTAGGTAAATTGTTTTTGAGATATAGTCAGGACTCATCTCAACAAAATGTTGTTTGCTTACACATAGATAACAAGTATGTCAACAACTTAGATGATTTTGAAAAGACCTTAGTTAAAACTGTAAACAGAACCTTAACAAATGTTTAGATCACTTGCAGTAAAAGTTAAACCTTCTGCCATTAAGTATACTCAACACGCACAGAAGCCTGGAAGTTAGCCCTTTAAGTCACAGTAATTGTATAAACACAATTAACATTCTATGTTTTTCTTGACTACAGGGTAATAGGTACTTGTTCTTTATTACAATTAATGTAACATTGTAGTGGATTGAGGTGATGGATTTAATTGCATGTACTTCAGTCATATGGTGGGACGCCTATAACTTGACTTGACATGCCTCAGCCCCTAATTATGTGGATCAATTCTGGATTGGCGTGAGAACTTTTATGTAGGGAGGTTTTCCAGATATAACCTGCCATGTGCCAGTGGTTCTACCCAGACTCAGGTCTGGGATTTTCTCTGTCAATAATGAGCCGGCCGCCGCCAGTATGATCATAATTGCAATGATACAGAAAAAGGGTGGTTTAATCTTTTTTTACTTCAGAATTGAAGTGAATTAATGATAAAACATATTTATAGCAAGTAATTATTCAGCTTCCACTTGATTCAATGTAGTTATTAATCATATAATGTTTTAGCTATGTTGCAATTTACTTTAGGTTTCTATGTAAGTAGAGATGTTTTGCTGTAACATATTTATCCATGGTGTGATATGCTGCTGTCTTAGAAATCAAAGTGGAAACGAGACTGACAAGTCCGCTTGTATGATGGCTGGGTTGGATGTCACTCCCACAGTCTTAAAGTTGTCAGGAGATGGTGATCATCAACAGATATAGTGTTGTCTTCATGTGATAGAACACGATAAATAAACAACTGACACTACTCCATCCAATCACAATACTCTGGCATGAGGCTGATCATGCATTCATGGATCTAGTTTCTACTGGTATTTTCTTGAGCATTACACATTTACCAAGGCAGCTAAACCATCATAATTTTTATGAATTTGGTTTGTCGAGATCTCATCCTGATTTTTTATCAGTATGAACATTTTAATTATTACCCAAGCAATAAAAAATCTGCCACGATGCTAATCTGAATCAGTCATAACTCTTAAAAATTGAAAATAATTCTAATTTAGTGAATAAATATCCACAAATTCTAATCCAAACCTTGTGTTGGCATTCATCAAGTATGTCACCTTTTTAATGAGTGCCAGGTATATATGATTAGGATGATGAATGAAGGATCAATCTTTGTTTGTTTATTGGGTTTATTGTCTCACCAACATTTTTTCAGTTATCTGGAGATGGTGTTTACTTGTAGCAGATATAGTGCTGCCTTCACAGTGAATAGCATGCCGTGAACACCTGGCATGATACCTCACCAAGTCACATTGTCCTGACACCGGGCCAGCCAGCCGTGGAACTATCCTTATATTTGCTTGAGTGTTAGCAAGGAAGCTATACCACTACCCTTTTATACCACTTTGGTATGTCATGGCTGGGTTCGAACCTGGGGGCTCCTGTAACTGGAGCCGAAGCTCTACAGATTGTGCTTCCAGGTCTGGTATCAATCTTGAAAACACCACTATTATTTGGAATCTTTTTGTTGCAATTTTTATGCAATTGTTTTAATAATAGACAGTGTGACCAATAAAACACATATATCATTTTATACCTTATCACAAATCTGCTTAATTTTTTAATTTTGTTAGTTGACTAGGTAAATAAGAAAAGGTCCTAACAAAATTAGCACAGATATTTAAATCTGAACTACCTCAAGACAAAGGCAAACAGGGTAAATGTAAATGTGACAAAAAAACACAGAGATGAGACATAACACACAAAATGAAAAACCAACCTCGCACTTCCTGAAGGTTTTTCTAACAAACAGTGTAAACAAAAGTATCCCATCAAAGTGAGACAACTAACAGTATGTACCTGATATCGGGAGTTAAAACTGAAAAACTGAACTAATATACAGTTAAAATAACTAGTAATAAAATAAACTATCAACATATTTACAAGACTTTAGCTAATGTCATTTTTAGAATTTTAAGTAGAATTTGTTAAAAGTTTAATTTGCACTCTCTGATTACTTTAGAAATCCACTCATCCCACAAGATTCCCTGGAGCGTTGAGGATCCTTATCTTCTATAGGATTCAGGCCAGTGAATTTGATTAGAAAACATAAAATGATATAAAGAGCATGGTTCTGAATGAGACCAATTGTCTATCTGATGAAAAGATTCCTCTAGTACTCTGAGGTTGATAAAACTGTAGCCTAGTATTATCATAACACAGAATGGCACTTTACTTCAAGAAAATATAAATTACCAGAAAAAACACACAGACTTTTATAAACATAGAGTTTGTATTGTTTTTACTTTTATGCTAACAGCCTTGTGTCATAGGTTTTCAGTTTCAAATACATTACTAAGTCCAGTCCTTATTACTGTTTTTCTTTTTAATTTTCTTTCAAATTTCTGAGTTCTTTGTCAAATACTTTACTAATATTTTGGAGATTTTCGACAAAAATTAATTTAGATGAATAGAAAAACCCTTCAGAGCACACTGTGTAGATAGAAGCCTGTGAGACTAAATTACCAGAAATTTCTTAAAAGTTTCCTTGAATTTGTTTGTTCTTTCATGCTTGTTCTTAATGTTCCTGTATTTTCCCACTTCAAAGATGATTGGCTATTAGGCATAATGTTTCATGTATAACAGCTTTAGTAAGGAAAAAGGGGCACCCGTGGCCGAGCTGTAAGAGTCTCTGACTTGAAACTCCTCAGACCCTCACCGCATCGGGTTCAAGTTCCAATCGTGGCAATACCTTTCCTGTGGGGAGGTTTTCCAGCTAACCTGCGGTTCTACCGAGACTTAAGTCTGTTGTCTTTCTCCACCACTCATTTGCTGGACGTCGCCAATTGACCATAATTGTTTATATGCGATTTTACGCAAAAACAAACAAAACAAAACAAACAATGACGAAAACAATCGTAAGAAAAATATTCCTTAAGATTTCAATAATATGAGTGCTATTTTGGAGTCTTATCTTTCTGTTTGTCATTCAGTCTGATGATTTATCCATACTATTTCTCTGTTTCTGTTGGTCTGATTTTGATTTAACATCACAGGTACCAAGACTCGTTGTGCATATTGTAATTGGCATGTCATAACTAAGTTGAGTTTTCGCCATTTGTTAAATTTATTGAAAATTTTAAGAAACACTGCAATAGCAGTATCTGGAGTTATTCCTCATCATAATTGATAAGCGTTGTTTACATGAACAGGAAGAACAGAACAGTCTGTATTTGTCTCAACGTGTACATAGTACATACAGTAAAACCTCTCCACAGCAACATCTGGCGGAGGCACAAAAAAGTGTTGCTGCTGAGAGGTGTTGCTGCTCAGAGGTTTCAATGAGACGAGAAAAAATGTGTACTTTAGGCAATCAGCATTTGCTTGTCTATTACAAAAACAATATCGTCAGTAACGGATCTGTATCTGAGTTCTGCCGCAGCCCAACTCAGTAGCAATAGACTGTGCTGACCTTCCTTGTTCTAACAACTTAATTGCAGTAACACTCTGCTCTAACGTAAGGTAATCATTTTTATAAGACATTTCAAGACAAAATGACCAGTATTCCAGTATTGAGTCATGCAAAGACTGATTTACCATTAAAAATCGAATTTATAGTCGGACATCCTAAAACAATGACAGTTTGCATTTAACACTTAACGTAAACACCTTTTTAAGTAAGCAATCAATACAGTGATATCTTTTAATCTTTCGATCAATTAAAGAAAACAAACCAACTCGTTAACATCATCAAGTTGACACTTCTTTCACACGTTCCATACCCTAGATCTACAACAGCATGTTTGTAGCATGCAGCTGGTTTCCCGCCCAACTGCAACTTAACACCTTCTCAACAGGGTACAAGCAATGATCAGCCGACCGTGTGACATTTCTGGTGTAGGCGACAGACTGTTCTAAAAAATAGCTGCACTGGTGTTGCTACGCAGAGGTTAAACTAGCCTCAGGGAAGAGATTTACGCGGCCGCTTACCGCTTCACGGAGGAGTTGCTGCTTAGAGGTTAAAGTGCGTTGAAAACTACTGGGGGGAAATTTAACTGCCGCTGCTTAGAGGTAGCCGCTGCTTAGAGGTGCCGCTTCGAGAGGTTTTACTGTAGTTGCAAGATAATTACAATCAATATTACTGTCACTGATCATCAAGTCTCCTCAAAACCACATACAAACACAGACACAAACGCATTCATGCATTTTTGCACACTTACACACACACACGTACTCAATCACACTTATCAAAAAGGAAAAGACACACAAACAAGCCTCACACCTTTTCACACACCCCACGCTTACGAACAGTGTAGTTGGGAACATGCAATAGTTACAATACGTTAGAGTTTATTATAATATTATCATATATAAATACTTTGTATTTTCAGTTATAAAATCAAAAATTCCAAAAAAGTAAAAGGAAAAAAAAAGGAATATTTTAATCAAGATGAACTTATTGTGTGGGAATAATGGTGTTCTTTCGTTATTCTAAAGCTTCTTTAATACATTTGCAATGTTTATCAATATTTAATAAAACTTTGTTTTATGTTTTACATGTATAAGGATGTAACCTAGCCCTGTTTGATTTGATTGTCCAGGTTTTTGTCCCATAAACAGCAACAGTATCTTATACGTAGCTCCTTTTCACATAAATGGAAAAAATAAATGGCCATCACTTTGTGTTGTTGGTTAGTTTTGAATCTGGTTGCATAAACTCAATGATTTGGGTTCTTTGACTAAATATTATTTTTTTTGGACAAAAATGTCAACTTAAAGTTTTGACATTTTTGACAGAAAAGTACTAAGGACAAAGTCATGACAAGCAACACAAAGCAATTTACATTTTTATTTAATATCTTTGCAGTTACGTTAATATGAAATAAAAATACCTCAATAATACAATTTATGCAAATAGATTTGACAAAGCACAAAATGTAATGACCATTATTTTTTCCAGTTATCTGAAAAAGAGCAAGTTACAAGAGATGGGTATCAGTCTGTATTCCTATCAAATGAAGATGGAACAGTGTTTATAATGTGTTCAGAAAAAGTTTGGATGATGTCGACAAGTAGGGTCAGTAATCCTGGCAACTTTGCTTGATGTAATTACAATGGCTGATAGACAGAAGATATCTGCTGTTCTGTAGAGCTGTGCAATGTTTCACTTTCTCATCTACTTACTGTCCCAGTGTTCAGTCTTTGTGCCAACTTTTGGAGGAACAGTGATAAGATTGTAGAATAAGTACATATTGTATTAAAAAAAAGATAAGGCAATTGAACCTTTCAACAAACAAGGGAACTAAAGAGTTACTACAAACTCTTGCCTTGTGGCAAAGCCGTAAGAGCCTGAGGCGGGGTCGCCACTGGTAGAGTGGTAAGAGTCGATTACTTGTAACTCCTTAGCCCCTCACCTCATCGAGTTCGAGTCCCAATCGGGTCGAGAACTTTGTGTGGGGAGGTTTTCCAGCTAACCTGCTGTTCTACCAAGACTTAAGTCTGTTGTCTTAATTCATCCACCAATAATTGGCTGGACGTCGCCAATTGACCATAATTGTTTATATGCGATTTTACGCAAAAACAAATAATACAAAACAAACAATGAGGAAAACAATCTTAAGAAAAATATACCTTAAGATTTAAATTATATGAGCGCTATTTTGGAGTCTTACCTTATACCCAATGATAGCAAGCTATAAAAACATTATATGTGTGAAAAAGAAGTTAAATGCAGTGTGTTGGGATTAAAACTTGCTTTAAAACGGAGGGCTTTTGGATAAAGCCAATGAACAAAGATATAGTGAACATGATTGATAAATATCGGTATGAGTAGAGATAAAAAAACACTTTTTGCCAGAGGGTGCATAGAAGATATAATTTCTTAAACATTAACAATAATTCTTGAAAATTCAACGAGGAAAACTTGACTTAGCAATGAAATAGTTAACTCTTATAAGCATAATTTTACCCTATATTTGAAATTATAATGTTTTTATGTTAAATCTGTGGCAAAGGGAAAATTCTAATAGTAAATATTGCCAGTGGGACAGGAATTCGGAATGTAAGAGACCTTCCTTTGTTTCTATGGTTACATGTGTATCATAATGAGATTGTCCAGTAGGTTAGAGAGTTTAAACCCTTATCTTGCTACTTTACTTCTGAACCCCTTCTAGTTTCCTCATAGCATCAGCCATAGGCAATCCCAGACATATTGATAAAGACTTCCCAGCAAACAGTGTAGATTCCGACTAGACAGCACCGAGCAGGAGCTGGCTGATCTGAATCTATTGTATTTGCCTCATCTGAATACCTACTTGACAGGCTTTGAGTTTGTTAATAGCTGTTTATATCTCTCTCTATATATTTATCAGCTAAAGTTGAATAGCCTGTGTTGGATAAGGGGCCTCAGTAAGTAATGACATCTTCAATGAAGAAGTGTCATTTTAATTAACCCTTAACTTGCCAATTGTGTTATTTCATTCTCAGTCTGGAGGCAAGAACTTTCATGTGGGGAGGTCTTCTAGTTGACCTGCTGTGCAACGGTGGTTCTACCCAGACACATATCTGGGCGTCATTCTTCACAAGTAATTAATGGGATATCATTAAAGGTGGTATCCAACAGTTTGGTCCAAAAGATTTTTCTTTGGTAACAGGTTTTGCAAAATGCTGTTCATTGATGCCAAAGATCTTTGTAAACAGTCAAGGATAAATCCCCTCTCGTTATTGCAAACAGGTGTTTCCTATATTCAAGCCACGATGCAGAAATAGCTATTTTTTAACCTTAGAAACCATGTGACCACTTGCTTTTTTTTTTTATAAAGTCATCCTTGCAATCCACTCTGCCATCAATATCTGCTTTAAGCAGTGACCACTATCACACTTTTTTTTTACAGTCTGACATTAAAGTTAGTATTTCAGATCATCTTTATAACAACTAAAGTATGGGTTTATGCAAAAAGTATGACGGAATTCCCCAAAACAATGGTTGATATTGGTACGTGATTTTAGATTAGCAAACTGTCGGAATTACCACCTTTAGTGATGTTTGTGCTATGTAACAAAAACAGAACATAATTGTTAATCATACTCTGACAAAAACATGAAATAATGCATATAGGCAGATTTCTAGAGAGTCAGCAACAAATATTGGAGATCCAGAGCACCAAACTTCCATTAGAAACTTTCAGACCAGGATCTGCAATATTTGCCAAAGCCTGGTGAAACTTGCATTTTGCAGACTTACCTTAACATACAGCACTTTAAGTAATAAATACATGTATTTTCAGTGAAAAATGTCCTTGTTACAAACTTGCTATGCTTCAGTAAGTGTGAATTATTTCACTGTATTGTAGGACTGTGTTATCATGTTGCATGAAGAAAAAATGTTGTTTTTATGCATACTTGACATGACAAGACTCAGTAGTTTACCTAACAGCTAAGGCTTATGTAAGATGCATCATCACCATTCAGAAAAATGACAGATGGTTGCTTAGCTTGGTACATTAACTTCAACTTATGATCCATGTTTACAAGCTTGTTGTTTATAGCATCTTTTTATCATGAAAATGTAAGAAAGAATATGAAAAGGATTGTGTTGCCCAAAAATGTTTGTTCCATTTATAGATGCATTCTTGGGCATCAGATTGTCTTGTGTAAGCAAAATATTGTCTGATTTATTGTCCATGCAACAGTTTTAGAGTTCACTTATCCAATGACAGTGTCCACTTGAAGCAGATATAATGCTACCTTTACTGTGTATAGCATGCCTTGAACACCTGGCATGATACCACTCCCATTCCTATTATTCTGTCACCTGGATGACCAGTCCAGGACCTTACATCTTATGTTTGCTTGAACTTTAGCAAAAGAGCTATACCACTTCCACTTTCAATGACTTACTTATGAAATAGTTGGGATAACGACCAAAAATGCAATTACTGTAGCAACATGTATTGTATCAATTTTTCTTTTGATACCAGGAAAACTTATATCAGTAGGTCTGTTTTGACAATCTATCTTTATCAAATGTCCAGATAATGATATTTGTGTGTGTGTGTGTGTTTTTCTGTTGTTGTTTTTTTTTAGATACATCGCAGCAACCAGTTATGATCATTATAGTGACATCCAGCTGTTTTGGTGGAGATATTCACACATTAAGTCCTTCACCCCAAATGGGACTCAAACCCATGCATGAGAAGCTAAGCAGTCAGAGGAGTTGCAAATCAGCGTCTCTACCTATAGGCCACAGGCACCCAGTCACAAAGAAAGTTTCTGCCGCAAAAACATCCATTCATACTAACAAAACTTCTATCTGGGTTATAGATCTGTTTCCAGGTTTCTGTGCTTAAAACCTGACAGGCAATTGGTGTAGCTGAAACATCAATGTTAGCTTTTGACATTGAAAGGACTAAGTTTATCGGAATATAGATCTGTTTCCATATTATCATGCTTAAAAAGCTGACAAGGCAGTTGTTGCAGTTAAAACGTCAATGTTAGCTATTGATGTCTTTGTGTATATAGCTATATTTTGACAAGAGAAGTCTAAGAAAACCCAGAACCAATTGTTGCAGCACTAATGCCCAGAAATGTTGCAGTGTGTTGTTTGTTGACTCATGAACCAGCTACTTCCTGTCATGGGACACATCCATTTCCTGTCTGGAGGCTGATTTCTCATCTGTCTTTTGTGTTGTCCATGGATTTGTGCTTATTTGTTTGTAGAAGTAGTCTGGTTTCCTAGGGTTCCCAGTGGACGATTTCAGTTTCTTGTTATCATGTTGTTTGCTTTTTAAATTATATTTCTTCATTACAAGGTAAAGGCCAGCCCTCTTCACAATCCTTATGCATTTATAAGTATTTTTGAGGTTTATACTTTTAATTTGAAAAGTTAATGAAACAAAATACAAAATACATCTTAAACACATTGTAAAAATTGTGAGACAACAAATAACTATCCATAACGTGAAAATATGTATATGGATTAAAAAATACAAATAAGATTTGCCCTGCTTTCATGTAATGGTTCCCTGTTTCTGGTTCCTGTCACGCCACAGTATCACAATCCTCTGTAGATTTACTGTAATCAATACACTTTAACTGTAGATAGATACCAGTAGTCAATAGACTTCCTACCAGATCACTTCATTTGTCCCAGTAAACTGTCAAGCTCTCCTGTCTTTATCGCCAATCCATTATCTGGTTGCTTGTCACTGTCATGTGGTTCCTGAAATGATGAGGGCAGGTATTTACATTATGCTGTCACAGTGAGGGCAGCACATCTTTTGCTTTAAAGGTGGCCATCGTCACCTTAAGCCTGAGATCTGCCAGGGGATATTTTGCTTACAGAGATGTGATGGATACCCTTTTATGGGTATGTTTGCTGGGTTTATAGTCCCACCAGTTATCTGCAGATAGTGTCCACTTGAAGCAGATATGGTGCTGCCGTGAACACCTGGCATGATACCACACCTAGTTACATTATCCTGACACCTGGCCAACCGGTCATGGAACTACCTTTATATTTGCTTCAGCGTTAGCAAGGGAGCTATACTACTACCATTTTTTTTTAACGACTGGGATGTTGTGGAGCGGGATCGAACCCGGGGCCTCTCTTATTCGAAGCTAACACTCTACCATTTGCGCTACCAGGTCTGGTAGAATACCCTTTTATGAAAGGGTCCTGTTCAGAAAGGCAATTATGATGTTAAACTCTATCAATAAAAATTGCCTGAATATTAAAGAGGCAAGTTTTCACCTCCTCAAAATTCACATGGAACAATTATTAGATCAAAATCAAGTGACATACTTATGGCTTCGCTTCCCAATCTAGATTTCTTTCGAAAATCCATCTCCAATTCTGGTGCACATTCATTGCCCCTTTGTATCCATTCAGCAGAATCTGCAGCTCTATTTATGAAACACTATTGAAAGGTGGAAGTTTCCTGTTAATGGATACTAAGTTCTTTTTCTAACTACTATGGACTTTTTTGTACTCTACATCAATGTGTGGTTATGATATGCAAGTGTTTAACTATAACAGCAACAAGCACCTTAACATTACTGTATAAAATAAAAGTATAAAATTGATGCCTCAAATTAGGAATATATTTCAAATTCTATAACACAAATTTTCAATGCTTTGGTTAAAACAACAAATGGTTTAAACAAAAGTACACATATTTCAAAGAACTACATTGCATTTAATCATTTTTGGTAGGGGTGCCTTTGGCCGAGCAGTTAGAGTCACATACTTATAACTCCTCAGCCCCTTACTGCATGGGTTCGAGTCCCGGTTGTGGCGAGAACTTAAATGTGGGGTGGTTTTCCAGGTAACCTGCGGTGTGCCGGTCGGGTCTTTGCAGACTTATTTCTGGGGTCTTCCTCCATCAATAATTAGCTGGACATCGCCATTATGACCCTTAATGTTTTGGTGCCATATAACTAATTACAAAATCAAACAATCATTTTTGCTTCATTTGTAACATTTTTTTTCCATATGTACATGAACTATTTGTTTGTTTTTGAAGTGACTACTTATGTTGTAGTCATATTTACGGAGTGTAAATATTTAACAGCCTTTGTAAACATAGTGTTCTATTGTTTTGAGGCTTTCAGGGAAGATAAAGATTTATTTGATCATGTAGCCTCATAGCCTCATTAAATAATGTCATTATTATTATTATTATTATTATTATTAATGATTATTATTGTTTTTATTATTATTATTATTATTATAATGATTATTAATGTTATTATTATTATAATTATTATTATTATTATTGTTATTATTATTAATGATTATTATTGTTATTATTATTATTATTATTATAATGATTATTTTTGTTATTGTTATTATTATTGTTATTATTATTATTACTACTACAATTATTATTATTATCATTTTATTATTATTTGCAAATACTCCATTACATTGATTTGCTCCATATTATCTCATTTGTATAAGTCCAGTGTTTACTTTATTAGCTAAGCTTGAATTCAAGTCTTTATTCCCTGTGTAGTAAAAAACAGACTTTTTCTGATGTGTATCTCTCTGATTTTGTCTGGCTGTTCATCTGTCTTCCTTTCAACATTTGTTTTATATGATTTTTGATGTCAGACATACATTGTCTTCCTCCATATTTTACCACCAGGAATGGCTCTTGTTTAAAATTATTTCTCTACCCTTATTGTTGGTCTTAGTCTATTGCTCTCAGATTGCTATTAATCCTACCACATTTCCTAATTTGTCTGTCTCTTGTTACTTCTTTCGTCTTTGTTGACTTTGTTTCCATGATGCTGATCTCTAACTTCCTCTTATCACCTTTAATAAATATATGTTTCTCAATTTATTCTCTCTATTCTTCACTTATCTTTTTTTCTGTACCTTTATCAATCTCTGTTTTTTTCCCTCTCTCCTTCTCACCCTCTCATTCCCTCCATCACTATCTTTCTCCTTGTCTTTATTTGTCTCTCCCTGTCTTTCTGCTATACGGCTAAATTTCTTGTGTCCACCACTATCACTTCCTCTTTTCCTTGTTCCGTATCTCTTCTTTCCTATTACTGCATATCTTCCTTCCCTGCATTTACCTTCTTTCCTTCCCTGCATTTATCATCTTTCCCTCCCAGGATTTACCATATTTCCATCCCTGCCTGAAGAACTGTTGTTTTCCTAGCTATTTGTATTGCTTCTAGCCGATGTCTCGGTACTAATTTATCGCCTGTTCAATACCAGTCAGTTGTACTACAGAGTCTTGGTGTTAATGTTGAATGCTGCATTTATGCCTAAATGTGAATGAATTAACCACATAGAATTCCTGTTGTTGATGAAGTCATCCGTTTTGATGGATGAACAAAGATTAATTGCTAATATAATGTGCCTCATTTGCATAGGAAAATTTTTAATAAAAGTTATCACTGTATAACAGTTTTGTAAGATCATATACTGTAATTGTGTACATGAGTGAAATGAAAATGTTTCTGTTGTATTCACTTTTTTTGATTAGTTGAATAAAAGAACTTTATTTACAACTGTTTAAGAGTCTTCACATGTTCTGCAGCAGTAATACTTCCTTACAGTGGCATCATACTCAGTAGACTTGTCTTAAAATGTAGCCTTCTATACAAGTGCCATTATGTGTCTTCTAGAAATCTTTCTCTTCATTGTGTATTAAAGGTTGTATAAGACAGTTTGTCTTTATCTTATATATATATAGAACAATATCTGACCTCTGTTTGGGGTATAATTTGAAAAAAAATGCTGCATAAAAATGATGCTTAAGTCTAATTTGCTTTGACAATTGTCATCAGTACATGTATTTCAACTCTGGGGCAGTAAAACTCATTACTCAGCACTTAAATGTTCATTATTTTTCAAATCTATAAATAAGAACGTTTAGGATTCCTGCTAAAAATAGACATTGACGTCACAGCGGATGATGAGCTAAACCATAAGTGATCACATGGTTTTCTTAGTTTAAAAATAGCTAACTATGCAGCGTGGTTCAGATAGGAAATACATTGTCATGACAATTGTGATGTTATGGTTAGTTTTTCAGGCAGGTGTAGGACATCAATAAACAACATCTTGTGATACCTGTTCAGATAACAATGGTTTATTATGATGTTTTATGAAAATATTTTTGGTCCAAACTGTCGGATACCACCTTAAACAAATAATCTTTCGGATATCAAGCAAGATATGATGTACTGTGAGCACCAATGTCAAAATCTTTGAAAAAGTCAATATCTCTGATTGATTGGTCCACGCATACAGCATCGTTAGTCCAATATCATAACTACACACTATATCAACCAGGGGTGCCCCACATTCTCCAAATTTGGTTTAGCCACGCTAGTTTGGTAGCTGAGGCTTTTATAGAAAATTGTTTCCATTTATTGAATGTCCTATAAAATCTGTTATGCCATAAATGTACTTAGTGTTTTTATTTTCTTAATCTAGCAAAACATTTGCTCAGTTTTGCTGAAAATGGGCATTAATTTAAATGTAATTATGTCTCTTGCATTTCTAGGAAAAGTCAGAAAGTTTTCACTTTTGTGCTAAGACATTATGACAGGTTTATTGTTTTCAAGTAAAAGGAGCACTTAACTGTCCATTTCTATGGGTTGTGTAAATCTGTTCAAAATTCCATTTGAAGCCTAAAATTGGTATAATTGAAGTAAAAATAAAATAGATTATTATTCATAGAAAATAGTTTTTATTTCAGATGTTATTTCATTCTTTTGGTCTAGATACTTAATAAGACTATTATTTTTATTATTCCTGTGAGAGCTTTTCAAGATAGCATGGTCATGTTATACTGATTTCTTATGTTCCCTTAGTTTTTATGATAATATAAATTAATGTATAAAAAAAGCTTGAGGTCTTTTAAAGGTGGAATCCTGTGGTTTTTTGGCCATATTTTATTTCACAAACAACCAACTTAAAGATCTCATAAAATGTTGTTTATTGATGACCTTCATGTATGTGAGAATAGAGACCCACTCATTATACAAATAGGCATTTCCTGTCTAAGCCACACAGCACAGTAAGCTCTTTTTGAATTAATGAAACATGTGTCCACTTACTTTTGAGATCACCTTATATCATTATTTAATAATCTGCATTATAATGCGGATATCTTTTTAGCAGTTATTCATACAAGCTTATTTATAGATGCAGAAAGAATAAAACATTTATAATGATTTCTTTTCACATTGAAGAAACTATATGCCTAAATGTTAAATATATAGGAACTGCTAGATGCCAACTTTAAATTGTTTTTTATCGTGGAAGCTTTTGGAGCCTAATTATTCCCTTGTGGTCTATTGGGGTCATATTGTCCTCTAATGACCTTTCGAGCAAAATGTACTCTTATGACCATTGGGAGTCCATTCATCCCCAAATGGCTTTTGGAGTCAAATTGGCCCCTAATGGCCTTTTGGAGCAAAACTGTTCCTTTATGACCATTGGGAGTCCATTTGTCCCCTAATGGCCATTGGGAGTCCATTTGTCCCCTAATGGCCATTGGGAGTCCATTTGTCCCCTAATGGCCATTGGGAGTCCATATGTCCCCTAATGGCCGTTGGGAGTCCTCATGTTCCCTAATGGCCATTGGGAGTCCATTTGTCCCTTTATAGCAATTGTGAGTTCATATGTCCCCTAATGACCATTGGGAGTCCATTTGTCCCCTAATGGCCATTGGGAGTCCATTTGTCCCCTAATGGTCATTGGGAGTCCATTTGTCCCCTAATGGCTATTGGAAGTCCATTTGTCCCTTTATAGCAATTGTGAGTTCATATGTCCCCTAATGGCCATTGGGAGTCCATTTGTCCCCTAATTGCCATTGGAAGTCCATTTGTCTCCTAATGGCCATTGGGAGTCCATATGTCCCCTTATGACCATTGGGAGTCCATTTGTCCCCTAATGGTCATTGGGAGTCCATTTGTCCCCTAATGGCTATTGGGAGTCCATTTGTCACCTAATGGCCATTAGGAGTCCATTTGTCCCCTAATAGCTTTTGGGAGTCCATATGTCCCCTAATGGCCATTGGGAGTCCATTTGTCCCCTAATGGCCATTGGGAGTCCATTTGTCCCTTTATAGCAATTGTGAGTTCATATGTTCCCTAATGACCATTGGGAGTCCATTTGTCCCCTAATTGCCATTGGGAGTCCATTTGTCTCCTAATGGCCATTGGGAGTCCATATGTCCCCTTATGACCATTGGGAGTCCATTTGTCCCCTAATGGTCATTGGGAGTCCATTTGTCCCCTAATGGCTATTGGGAGTCCATTTGTCACCTAATGGCCATTAGGAGTCCATTTGTCCCCTAATAGCTTTTGGGAGTCCAAATGTCCCCTAATGGCCATTGGGAGTCCTCATGTCCCCTAATGGCCATTGGGAGTCCATTTGTCCCTTTATAGCAATTGTGAGTTCATATGTCCCCTAATGACCATTGGGAGTCCATTTGTCCCCTAATGGCCATTGGGAGTCCATTTGTCCCCTAATGGTCATTGGGAGTCCATTTGTCCCCTAATGGCTATTGGAAGTCCATTTGTCCCTTTATAGCAATTGTGAGTTCATATGTCCCCTAATGGCCATTGGGAGTCCATTTGTCCCCTAATTGCCATTGGAAGTCCATTTGTCTCCTAATGGCCATTGGGAGTCCATATGTCCCCTTATGACCATTGGGAGTCCATTTGTCCCCTAATGGTCATTGGGAGTCCATTTGTCCCCTAATGGCTATTGGGAGTCCATTTGTCACCTAATGGCAATTAGGAGTCCATTTGTCCCCTAATAGCTTTTGGGAGTCCATATGTCCCCTAATGGCCATTGGGAGTCCATTTGTCCCCTAATGGCCATTGGGAGTCCATTTGTCACATAATGGCCATTGGGAGTCCATATGTCCCCTATTGGCCATTGGGAGTCCATTTGTCCCCTAATCCTAATGGCCATTGGGAGTCTATTTGTCACCTTATGACCATTGGGAGTCCATTTGTCCCCTAATAGCCATTGGGAGTCCATTTGTCCCCTAATGGCCATTGGGAGTCCATTTGTCCCCTAATGGCCATTGGGAGTCCATTTGTCACCTAATGGCCATTGGGAGTCCATATATCCCTTAATGATCATTTGGAGTCCATTTATCCCCTTAAGTGACCATTGGGAGTCCATATGTCCCCTTATGGCAATTGGGAGTCCATTTGTCCCATAATGGCCATTGGAGGTCCATTTGTCCCCTAATGGCCATTGGGAGTCCATTTGTCCCCTAATGGCCATTGGGAGTCCATTTGTCCCCTAATGGCCATTGGAAGTCCATTTGTCCCCTAATAGCCATTGGGAGTCCATTTGTCCCCTAATGGCCATTGGGAGTCCATATGTCCCCTAATGGCCATTGGGAGTCCATTTGTCCCATAATGGCCATTGGGAGTCCATATGTCCCCTAATGGCCATTGGGAGTCCATTTGTCACCTAATGGCCATTGGGAGTCCATATATCCCTTAATGATCATTTGGAGTCCATTTATCCCCTTAAGTGACCATTGGGAGTCCATATGTCCCCTAATGGCAATTGGGAGTCCATTTGTCCCATAATGGCCATTGGAAGTCCATTTGTCCCCTAATGGCCATTGGGAGTCCATTTGTCCCCTAATGGCCATTGGGAGTCCATATGTCCCCTAATAGCCAATGGGAGTCCATTTATCCCCTAGTGACCATTGGGAGTCCATATGTCCCCTAATGGCAATTGTGAGTCCATTTGTCCCATAATGGCCATTGGAAGTCCATTTGTCCCCTAATGGCCATTGGGAGTCCATATATCCCTTAATGATCATTAGGAGTCCATATATATCCCTTAATGGCCATTTGGAGTCCATATGTCCCCTAATGGCCACTAGGAATCCCTTTGTCCCCTAATAGCCATAGGGAGTATATTTGTCACCTAATGGCCATTGGGAGTCCATTTGTCCCTTAATTACCATTTGGAGTCCATTTTTCCCCTAATGGCCATTGGGAGTCCATATGTCCCCTAATGGCCATTGGGAGTCCATTTCTCCACTAATCGCCTATTGGAGCAAAATTGTCCCCTGATGGCTTTTGTTGGAACAAGACTGTACCCTAATCACATTTGGATGTCAAATTGGCCCACTTATGGCCTATGAGAGTTACATTGTCCCCTAAGGACTTTGATGACAAATTTGGGAAGAATATTATTCCCTTATGGCCTTTGATAACACTTTTCTTTCCTTTCAAATGAGCCTCTTTAGCTTTCCCCTAAAGTAATAAAAAATCATTGTAATGTGGACTGAAACAACATGGACATGCATCTTTTTAATAATCTGTACATTGTTTGCAATACTTAAAAAGAAGGACCTGTATCTAAAACTTTGTATTGCATGTTGTGGTTTTGATTTACAAATCTAAGTAATGATTATATCTTGTATATTTTAGTGTATAATTTACCATTGTCATACAAGTGAACTTTTTCTGAGGCTAAAGAGGGAGATTTTCACTTGCAAAGAAGGAGTTATGTTATTTTCATATAAACAAGGAAGGAAGTTACCTGTTTCTTAGTATGGAGATTACTGGAAATGTGTAAACCCCCCCTAATTTTCATGGGAGAGTTCATATGTATGCATTGTTATAAAGTAACTAGAATCGTTCTAGAAGCTATCTTCTTCAAGCCTCAAAAAGTTCTTCAGTCATGTTGTTGATATCTTTTTAATCAATTAAATTTATTTCTCTTAGAAATATTTATTTAATTTGTTATATTAATTCCAACAGGCATTTAGTAAATCATTAAGTTTTAATTTAAAGAGCTGTTTTGCTGCTGGCTTTGAAAATCTGTAGAATTGTAATAGTTTTGAGGAAAATTGTATTACATCAGTGTGTTTGCTTCAGGGAAATTATGCTCTAAGTTTCTACATTTGGAATTTCCTTGTGCAATAAAAAGCTGGTATTTCAGTATCGGTTGGAAGAGTGGAAATAATATGTGCCTAGTTTCTTTTTAGGCTGCCTGTAATGTATTGAATTTGTCAGTGCATAAATAAGCAGAGCTCAGCAGATAATGATTGCATTTCCCAGGCATATATAACCCTTATCATGCTTCTTTTTACGACGTTTACTAAAATTTGCAACATGTGCCAACAGGCAAAGGTGACAAGGTATTATTCGTCTCTGGTTTTCATGATTCAGAAAGTCAATTTTATTTTTAGTCAACCATTTTTGTGTATTTTATCAAATCGAAAAAATGCCATATTCTTTTCTAAACATTATGTGGACATTATTTTTCAATGATGTCACTACTTTTGTCATAACTAATAGGAAATATCAGTGCTTGGACATTTTGTATTAAAATAGATCGTTTTTCTTTCCATTGCTTGCATTTGAGAAACTCGTCAGGAAGTGCGAGGTTAGAGCTCTGTAAAACTGGTTTAAGCACCCCAGTCGGTCCATATTGCCGACTGACCGTTCCAAGGTGGTAACTGTCGGGTTTGCTCTTTTCGTTAAATGACTCAACACAGATTTGTTCTTACTTTTTGCTTGGCTTGCATGTGAAATACCTTAGTTCTGTGCCTTTTTGGAGTTTGGTATATGTTGCAATGCTGATAGGACTTTGTCATATATTCTTATTGTAATTGCAAAAAAAATGTGCTGAGGTTAAAAAGCTTCAAACTAAAGTTTCATACTGATAATTCTTGTTCATATGCTTATTTACATTGTTGAGTTTGAATTTTAACTCAAGTGAGCACAAGATGAGCTTTTGTGATACATGTACCCCTTCTTCTATCTTGTGTCGTGCAGCATTAACAATTTGCTTGTGAATACACTAGAGGTCACAGTTTTCATCCAATCTTCACCAAACTTGGTTAGAATGTTTGTCAACATGAAATCTTAGATGGGTTCAAAAAAGTAGCTCACCAGATTAAATTTAATAAACAAAATGTGAACACACTAGAAGCCACATTTATGGCCCAATCTTCATCAAACTTGGCCACAATGTTTGCTTACATTGCCTGCCAAAAAACAGCCTGTGTCTTAAGGTGAGTGACAAAGGGTGATCATTTCCCTATTGTTAATTTAATTAAAAAAATAAAGTTACTTTAAAGTTTGAAGACACAACTTGCTATGTTTTATGTAAAATCTGTCTGAAAATAGTTTGTAATTCTTTTGTAAGGTGTCATTTTTCATTTTTTTGTCATTTGCATGACCTGTTATAAACCCATCGAAGCTAGCCAAGAAAGCAATTGAAGTTTAACTGTAAAAGCAATCAAAGCTAGCCGAGGAAGCAATTGAAGTTAAACTGTAAAAGCAATCGAAGCTAGCCAAGAAGCAATTGAAATTAAACTGTAAAAGCAATCGAAGCTAGCCAAGAAGCAATTAAAATTAAACTGTAAAAGCAATTAAACCTAGCCAAGAAGCAATTGAAATTAAACTGTAAAAGTAATCAAAGCTAGCTGAGAAAGCAATTGAAGTTAAACTGTAAAAGCAATCAAAGCTAGCTGAGAAAGCAATTGAAGTTAAACTGTTAAAGCAATCAAAGCTAGCTGAGAAAGCAATTGAAGTTAAACTGTAAAAGCAATCAAAGCTAGCCGAGGAAGCAATTAAAGTTAAACTGTAAAAGCAATTAAACCTAGCCAAGAAGCAATTGAAATTAAACTGTAAAAGCAATCAAAGCTAGCCAAGAAGCAATTGAAATTAAACTGTAAAAGCAATCAAAGCTAGCCAAGAAGCAATTGAAATTAAACTGTAAAAGCAATCGAGGCTAGCCAAGAAGCAATTGAAATTAAACTGTAAAAGCAATCAAAGCTTGCTGAGAAAGCAATTGAAGTTAAACTGTAAAAGCAATCAAAGCTAGCTGAGAAAGCAATTGAAGTTAAACTGTAAAAGCAATCAAAGCTAGCTGAGAAAGCAATTGAAGTTAAACTGTAAAAGCAATCGAAGCTAGCTGAGAAAGCAATTGAAGTTAAACTGTAAAAGCAATCAAAGCTAGCTGAGAAAGCAATTGAAGTTTAACTGTAAAAGCAATCAAAGCTAGCCAAGGAAGCAATTGAAGTTAAACTGTAAAAGCAATTAAACCTAGCCAAGAAGCAATTGAAATTAAACTGTAAAAGCAATTAAACCTAGCCAAGAAGCAATTGAAGTTTAACTGTAAAAGCATTCGAAGCTAGCCGAGGAAGCAATTGAAGTTAAACTGTAAAAGCAATTAAACCTAGCCAAGAAGCAATTGAAGTTAAACTGTAATAGCAAACGAATCTAGCTGAGAAGCAATTTAAGTCAAGGTGTAAAAGCAATCTAAGCTTACTGAGAAAGCAATTGAAGTTAAGCTGTGAAAGCAATCAAGCTAGCTAAGAAAGCAACCATTGCTAGCCTTTAGCACATCTCTAGTATTTTCTACTTTTCTGAGAGTTTGTTTATTACTTAATTAGTAACTTATACATGTAGCTGGAAGATGCTATAAAATCTATGTGATTAGTCAGTTACTTATAACAAAGTGTAGAAGTACAAGTCAACTTGGTGCAGCTGAAACCCCAAAGTACAAGTATTGACACATTTTTTCATGCTGTTTGACCTTGACATTAGCCATGTTTCCATCTTGTATAGTAATCTAGTAATCATACCAAAGCTTCCCCTGGCTTAGTATTGGAACCACTGTAGAAGCAGGGAGCAGGGTGCTTCAGTTGGGACATGGATGTATTGATTTGTACTTGGCACAGACAATTGTTTGACTCCTATGGCTCATTTATCTTTAACCGAAGGAAGAACCAGCTTTTTAGATCTGTATTGAAGTTATTTGCCCTGTATATAGCCATTCAATGTTCTATGATTTAAGCCTTAATTTAGATTCTACTGTTTTATGCTGTTGAAGATATGTGAGCTAGAGTAATAATGGCAAATTTAGGTTGTTTTTGGCTACAGAAAAACACTTAACAATTTGCTCAGATAATATTTACAGCTTTTCACATTCCAGCTAACTTTTGCAGACTCTGCTTATAACAGTTCTGGTCATTTTCCCCGAAATGACATACATGTGAACTCTCCTGCTTTTGGAAGTAGACACGCTCTTTTAAGGTTCAAAATTATTTGAAAATGAGGACTGTTTTACACATTTTCATAAATCTCCCTGCTTGGAAACAGATAACTTTCTTCTTTGTTTATATGAAAATAACAAATCTCTCACTTTGCAAGTGAAAATCTCCCACTTTGGCCTAAACAAGGTTCTTGACAAAAAAATAAAAGAAACAACTTGTTTTGTTAGTTGAAGATATGACAAATGTGTTGTTGTGTTCGTTAGTTGAAGATGACACAGATTTTCAGACAAGTAGTTTTTTCCAGGTTACTAGATCGAGACTTAAGTCATTGAAAAGAAAAAAGTTCCAGCCCTGATTTAATGTGCAATGTTAAGCTAAAATTTGACAAGAATGCAATAAAACTGTTGTTTTTATTGCTCTAAGGTTTGCCGACAGACAAACAACACCAATTGTCTCTATCCAAGCAAGTATAGAAGATAAGATTAAAATTGGTATTCAACAGTTTGGTCCAAATAATTTTTTTCAAATAACCAAATAAGTCATTGGTACCTGAAAAGATCTTGCAAAATGCTGTTTACTGATGCCAAAGATCTGTGTGAACAGTCAAGGATAAATCGCCTCTCCTCATTGCAAACAGCTGTTTCCTATCTGAGCTATGCTGCAGAGACAGCTATTTTTAAAGTTAGAAAACCATGTAACCACTTACTTTTGTATAGTCATCCGGTTAATTCACTCTGATGTCGATATCTATTTTTAGCACAGACCACTATTGTGTTTTTTATAGAGTTAGAAAGACTGAACATTTAAAGATTTTTTTCGCACTTAGTACAGTCTAACAGTAAAGTTAGTGTCAAAAATCATCTTTATAAATTCTTAAGTATGGTTTTATGCAAAAAGTATGACCAAATTCCCCAAAATGGTGGTTAGATATTGGTATGTGTATTTAATACAGGCAAACTGTCACCTTTAAAAGAAACGGTAAACAGAGGGGGTGAGGAAAGGATAAATAATTGAATAAGTTACCATTATAGGCCTGCCAGTATTAGGAGATCAATATAAAGGCAATTGGCAGCAACGACCCCATTGAAGATGGTGAAAAACATCAAGCAACCATCTTGAATTGACTCATTAAGTGTTTGGCTCATAGCCTGCTGGGCACCATTTGACCAGGAGTGGGCAAAAAGTGTACATCCAGATCAGATCAGCTCAGTTTAAAGGTGGTATCTAACAGTTTGGACCAATTGTTATTATTATTAAACATCTTGAAGGCAGCACTATATCTGCTTAAAGTGGACACTGTCTCCAGATAACTGGAATACTGTTGGTGGGACGATAAACCCAACAAACCTAAGTTTGACAGTTTGAAACCCATTTCTTTCTATTAAAGGTGGTATCCGACAGTTTGAAACCCCTTCCTTTCTCTAAAAGGTAGTGTTTGACAGTTTGAAACCCATTTCTTTCTCTAAAAGGTAGTGTTTGACAGTTTGAAACCCATTTCTTTCTCTAAAAGGTAGTGTTTGACAGTTTGAAACCTCTTCCTTTCTCTAAAAGGTAGTGTTTGACAGTTTGAAACCTCTTCCTTTCTCTAAAAGGTAGTGTTTGACAGTTTGAAACCCATTTCTTTCTCTAAAAGGTGGTATCTGACAGTTTGGACCAAAATACTTCATTAAACATCTTAGTAAACCATAGTTATCTGAACAGATCTCACAAAATGTTGTTTATTTATCGATGTCTTACACCTGCCTGAAAAGTTAACCATAATGCCACAATTGTCATTACAAACATGTATTTCCTATCTGAGCCATGCTGCACAGATAGCTATTTTTAAAACAAGAACACCACATATTTTTAAATCAAAAACACCACGTGACCACTTATGTGATAGCTCATCCACATTATCGGCAGTGACGTCAGTGTCTGTTTTAGTAGGAATCCCAACTATTCTTATTTATAGATTGAAAAAAGAATGAAGATTTTTAGTGTTGATTAATGAGTTTTACTGCCCTAGAACTGAGATTCTGTTGAAAATTGTCAAAGCTTAGACTAAAGTATGATTTTTATTTCTCCAGAAATTATGCACAAATACCCTAAACAGGAGTCAGTTATTTTTACATATATAAGATATAGGCAAACTGTCAGATACTTCCTTTAAACATCTAAATCAATTATTGTTACATAAAAAACAGATCCAGGCAAATGCTTCTTTATGATGTCCTAAACCTAAGTGAAATGTAAAACATACCACTCCTCTAGTCATTACAAACTTGTATTTCCTGTCCATGCACAGTTAGCTATTTTTAAACTAAGAAAACCATGTGACCACTTACTTTTGAGATCATTTTTATTGACATGAGCATCGAGAGCGATTTTTCATGGTTTGTATCTTACAATTAAGGTTGCATTTAAAATCATCTTTGCTTACAATACAGTATAAGTTTATATAGATTTCTGCTAGCAGACAAAATGTATTTTCTACATGGATATGATAAAGTCACTGCCTATATATACCATCAAAGGATACAACATTTAAGGCTGTAAAGGTTTTATGTTTTTCTTTTTATTTCATGGTTTGTTTTGTCACTGCAGTAAACATGTGTAAAAGTATTATGAATATGATGTTTTAAATTAATATACATCATGTAATTATTGTTTCATAATGTAACCATTTTATAGGCAATTTTGTTTATGTTAAATTTTTAGTTATCAAAAAATGCAGGTTTCAACATTAGAATAATGTGTTCTAGTTCAGGATCATTATGTGATTTAAAAGTAGATGATAATCCTTCATCATGATTTGTTTCTGCAAAGTGTTGTTTTATTAATATGCATGAAGATATGAGAACAAAAGTCATGTGTTGTTTGAAAACATATTGTAAAATTGTACAATTATAGCTCAGTATTTCATGATGTCATTCATTGAACAGATTTTATTTTCATAACCTTATTCTTTTGAAAATGATAATGGTAAAATCATATTCTCATTGCAGGCTTTGATCAAGCTGACGACCCAGCTGCTGAAACGAGACTTCCAGGCCATGCCTGACCTACAAACTGAAGATGGACAGGAACACAGGTGAATTATTATTACCATGACACTATACACCAATTTAGTTTTCAGTGTCCTAATTAGCAACAAGCATACACTAACTACTTTTCAGTCCCCTTGCCCTGCTCTTATGGGTATGATATGTGCTGAAAATCTATTGGTGGTGTCATATCCTACATTTAGTGGTTTGCCTCCTGTGTATATTTTAACCAAACATTGAGCTAAAATGTAATGATGGAATGTATCTTTATTAGAAAATAAGAAAAAGAAAAATCCTGAGAATGCAAATCTTTTTCCGTGGTCACTGGCAGGTAACAGATCCCTAAACAGTGGTGAATAATACAACATTATTCTGAAAATCTTACCATGAAATGCAAACCCAGTCAAATATAACATCATACATTAAAATATAGCATACAATAAAAGTATAACATCACATACTAAAATATAACATCATAATTAAAATATAACATCATACATTTAAATTAAGCATACATTAAAATTTAACTGCTTGCAATTCTACTGCAACAACAGAAATTCTGCTTTTCAATCTTTGTTAAATATTTTTACAGATGAATATCTATTAGGGGCACCTGTGGCATAGTGGTTAGAGTCCCTGACTCGTAACTTCTCAGCCCCACACCCGGTCGGAGAGAGAACTTTCATATGAAGTAGTTTTCCAGCTAACCTGTAGTGCAGCAGTGTTACTAACCAGACATGTCTTGGGTCTTCTTCCACTAATAATTAACTGGATGTTGGCAATATAACCATAATTGTGTTGGTTTGATGTAACAAAAAAACAACAACAAAAAACAACATAATATTTGGTACCATTTTTTAATTGTTTTATCATACACATATACCATCAGTAGTGTGTGAAGAACAATCTCTTAAGAATGTAGAAGTTTAGTTTAAATACATTTACCTTTAGTATAAGTCTATGAATCTATTATAATTAACATATTAACAATGCCTTCAAGGTGGTATCCAACAGTTTTCCTATATTAAATTCACGTAACAATAACTTACCACTGCTTTGAGGAATTGTGGCTTAATTTCTTCATCAAATCATAAACACATACTTCTGTATAAGTAAAGATGGCTTTGAACAATGACTCAATTGTGAGACAGTGCAATTTGCTATAAAAACACCCTAAAAGTTCAATTATTCCAAATCTATAAATAATCGTAATAGTGATCTCTGCTAAAAATAGATATTGATGACAGAGCGAATTACCCTAGTGATGATTACCCTGATACATTACAATATAATCTCAAAAGTTAGTTGTCACATGGTTTTCTTGGTTAAAAAAGCTACCTACTGCAGCTTTGCTCGTATAGGAAATACCTGTTTGTAACAAGAAATGAGGATTTATGTTTCACTGTTCACACTGATCTTGGGCATCTAATGGCAGCATTTTGCAGGATCTTTTCAGGTAACATTGACTTATTTGGTTATTTGAGAAAAAAATATTTCGATCTAAATTGTCGGATTCCATTTTTAAGGGAAACACAATATCCCTCTCTGATGCGAGAAAACTTCCTCACAGAAGCTGCATTTTAAATATTTAATGGACTCCTGTACTTTGCCTAACAGTGGCTTGGACAATCATAGTGGTAGAGCACACATAAGAACAATTGTGATTCCATTGCAGATGCATTATAAACAGACAAGAAAATATAAAACCTTTGTATCATTATGATTTTCTCTTTTTGATAGATGAGAAAACCTCTTTTATGATACAATAAAAAGACTGTCCTTAAATTTCTCATGGTGAGCTTTTATGATTGCGTGCATTGTCAAAATTATGCCTCTGAAAATTCTGGAGGCTACAATTTTGATTCAATCTTCAAACTTCAAGATCAGCATATTTGTCTGTATGAAGTGTTGGATGAGTATATAACTCATGACACATGCGATCAAAAAATAGGCCACTAGTTCAAATAAACGTTTAAACCTGTAAACATAGTAACATTGTTTTGGGGCCTAATTTTTCACAGAACATTATCATTATTGTTTTCTGCATTGAAATCTTGAGATGTCAGTGTGTGGAAGGATTTTCTAAACAATTTTCTTTAGATCATTAAATGCCAATGTCACAGTTGTGTTCATTTAATGTTATGATTAGACTTTAAAGCATACTGAAGGTCAGAGTCCTCTGTTGAGACATTTCAGGGTTATCATGACTCTTTAATTGTAAGAAAATATCAAGTTTTTGAAATACATTGTAAAAAGCAATTGTTCCAAGGTGACACATAACATAATTACACTTTTCCATCTTTTTTTAATTTAAGTAAAAATCCTTGATATTTTTTTTATTTTACTTCGTATGCTTTCCTTTCTGAATAAAATAAAAGACAGAAATTTTCCAGACATTTGAAATTACTAATGAATTTCTGTGCTGCCTGTTTCCTTTTATTTGAGATATTGCTGCTGTTTCTCATTTGGTAAATTGTGCCAAGGGGTTCAACAACATGTGGTTATTTCTAGAAGTATCTGCCTAGAATTTGGCTGCCCAGAAAAGCTACAGGCACTGACATAATGGTATAAACCTGTCTGCAGTAACAAGATGCTACAGGGATAATACATTATGCCAATAACATTACCGTGTTTAGACTCAGCAAGAAATTGTACACTTTTAATTGGTCATAATGTCAGTGCAATGTCTTTGCATAACTGGTGTTGGCTTACATGTTCCTGCATTTAAATTAAAATTTTTGTTTTTTGATGGCTTGGTGTGTGTGTGTGTTAAAAGTTTTAATGTATTTCTATGGAAAGTACATTCTTTATGTGTTTTTAATGTTGAATTATGTTTGATGGAGAGTAAATTTGATCCATAAAATGGTGAAAATGGAAGATATTATATAGGCAATTCATAGGCAACTTATTGATTATGCAAATATGTAAATTTGGAAGTTGGCAGAATGTTTGTTGTAACGTATTCAATAATGTATATATTGTTCGTGAAGTAATGCTCTTACAAATACATTCTAAATTATTTTCAATTTTACAGTAAGTTTGCAAAGGCTGACTATTGCAAAATTTTCATCTAATTCGTGAACTTTGGAAAGAAAATTTCATCAGAAACCAACAAAAGTAATAAAAACAAAGAAAAAATAAATGACAAACAACATGTAGAAACAGAAATGTGGTAAAGAAAAAAATGTATCCCACATATACAAATACATGTAATGGAGGAACACATCAAACTGATAACTGAGCATGTAGAAGGTCAGCTGATCTTAAAGGTCATCCTAATAAGATAAATATAATAAATACATTCTGCTCCCTTGCTAGCTTATCTTCCAAGAAAAGATATCTGAGCTCATAAAAGGGAGGCCAGAACAGTTCAAAGGCCTTGAGCAGCTCAGCGGCTGATACCTGTGTATACTCTTATCTTGGCAAAGTTTGGATGTGGTGTAATTTGATTTGTCTTAACAGGTGTATAGAATCTTAAGAACCTAACCTATTGATCTAAGAAGCCCTGGAAATGATGTTTATGGTAGTGTTTGATTTGAATGAGAACTGTTTAAGGCTGAAAAATCTTGTTTAGTACATCAAATGGATTCAGTAGAGATTTGATATTGTTATTACATCCAAACACTGATTTGATTTTGAAAGAAAATATTTATGTAATTAACAAGGAGAAACTCTTCATCAAAGTGCTTAGACTTGCACAAAATAAGTGATTAACTAGAGGTTGCATACCAGTTTAGGTATTAATTTAAACTAAATATACAACAGTGTTGCAAATAAAGTTTAATCTCTAAGAAGATTTGATCGATTGCTGCAAAATTTTCATGCAACAAACCTTGTGCCTTTGCAAAGAAATTTGCATTGCACTTGGTATTGCATAGAAGCAAATTAACGGGTACCTCATATACATTTAAATTTTGGAGGTTCATTCGGTACTTGATGTCTCAACATTCATCGGACCGGAATAAAATGGTTGGCACAAAGACCTTTAATAGATATTTTCTTGCTTGAAGTAACTGTATGCCATTTTGTGCAGCTGTAAGATTTACACTCTTTTATTTTACATTTTATAGGGTTAATATAAGACAAGGTAGAGATATTCAGCTTTATTCTTGTAATTTCATAAAAAATTGTCATTTCACACTCAAAAAACATTTTATGATAAACTTTCTATATAATGCTAACAAGTAAGTCCATAAGCCTAAGCGTCTGAAAGTGCATTGATTGAGCAAAATTTTTGTGTAGTGGCCGATCTATTCAAGAAAAGTCACACCTTGGCAAACCGTGAAACAACTTTGAGCCAAAAGTGACTGACAACAGGTGAAATAGCAACTGGCATTCAGAAAATAGTTCAATTCACTAAAAAATTGTTGACAGGTAAAATATCCATATATTAATTCTTCAATAGTATAGATAAAGAAGACATAAATGCTAGGACTGTAAAAAGATTGATATATTGAGAAAAGTTGACACTGCCAAAGTCGTGACTTGTATCAGCTGTAAATTATATTCTTAAGAATCAAACTTCCTAGAAATGACATCAAAGTTTCTTAGACCCAATGATGTTAATATTAGGAAATATTTATGTAAAGCTCAAAAGCAGCCCAAAGCATGTTTATTCAAGGACAACATGATTAAAATCTGAGATGTATCGTGATGATGCATTGAAGTTGTCAGTAATATCAACAATATTCACAAAACAAAACAAAAAATGAATTACAACAAGTTGAGATCACAAGCATGTTGTCAATCAAATATAAATCATGTATGAAAAATGCAGATCCTTTACCTTTAAGCAAAACCTGACCACTAAGCAAATTCTTTTCCAGGGAGGGAAATGATATGTCATTAATAAAATGGATTCATTTTATCCTAAATCCATCTATTATGGCTTATTTATTTGGCCATTCATCTTCTGTCGGCTGCTTCCAGGTTAGTTCTAGTCATCCTGGAAGTGGTCTGGAGACATAGTTATCTTATTTCTGCTTGCTCCGCGATTAGAATATTGGCTGAAAGGTGCTGATTTATCACTGGTCTCACAATTGCCTGTCTTTATTATGAATATTCATGAGAAATTTTGATTTATTAAAGCTGCAAAATATTCACTTTCGAACAGTCAGTCAGAAATGATTTTTCCGTCAATAAAATTTGCTGTTTAAGCCACTTGTTCTTGAAGTAAGAAAATTCCCATAGGCTTGCAGGGTCCACAATGAAACTAAAAATGTTTCTTAAAGTAACTTGGCCACAGTTTGTTGACATTGTATTTTCTTGTTATAAGAAAGCAGAATTTGTTGAACTGCAATAAATAATAGGTAAATTAATTACCCTTGATTAGAAAACATGCTGTTTAAAATGTTTGTGTTGTATTCAGTTTGGGAGATTCAAAACCATTAGTAATGTTTTTCCATATTCTTTAGTCATTCTTGACTTAGCAATGTATTTCTTAACTGCTTCTCTGATAACGTTCATAATGTGTACACATCAATCATAAATGGTACACATACACGCTCAATAGTGTCATATTAGACTAAAATAATTGAATTGTGGATCATGTGGTTCGATGCATACCCATGCCTGGCTAGGGCCAGTTTGTGCTAGCATTTCTACTTTTAATATTTCACAGTTATTTATGTCATAGATTAATATTTGTTTTAAGCATAATGTCAGTATGATATAAGACTTTATTAACCCTTTCATTGCCACCCAATGTAAAGTGTACGTCTATTTCTAACCACTAGCTAGGCTCTTATACGTACACTGAACATCCTGTTTACTAATATTTTTGAGTGTTTGCAGCATTGCTAATTTCTAAAAAAAATATGACCAGAGCTACTCCCCATGGTTGCCATAAACAGTAACTTACTGTGTGTTTTTCTTAGAAATATTAATATTTTTAAAGGGCTAGGAGTGAAATGCCAATGAAAAAGGTAAAAGTTCTGAATTTTTTCAATTCAACTTTTTTTCTATTTTTTAAAGACCATAACATTTTTATGTCACATGATAATTACTAAATTTTATATTATTCAGAATCCATATTCAATTACCTTTCTAATGATAAGTAGTTTTACATATCCATCTATAAAACTTCCAAAATTATAAGTGATTTAGTGACGTATGACATCTTCTTAGGAAATTTATAGAAAAATCCTCAGCATGGAGCATGGAGGAAGGAAAATGACTAGCAGCTAAAGGGTAAAGTTTAAATTTAAGACAAAATTGCCCTTTAATATTTAAGGGTTGCTCCAAAAGTATTTTTAAGAGTATTACAATCTCTTGGAATACACCTTTGCAGTTTATTGACATTTATTGTTTATGACTTAAAAATTTAAAAATATGAAGACAATACATAAGAAGTTAATAATTTTGAAAGTCTGAAAGAATAATTTTGAAGTCTGCAAGTTTCAAATTATTCTATATATTGAGATATTTTTATTTTAGCTTTGGAAAGGGGAGGTAAATCATATTGTAACTAGTTTTGTGCATAAAATATAAAATTATTTTATAATCACTTATTAGTTTGACATGCTACTTTCACAGTTTATTTTTATGTGTGTAGTTTCTATTATATTTTATTTTTTTAGCCTTTCTTTTTTTTGGTTAGCCATATCATCTTTTTATGATTGGTGTTAGCATGAATAAAATTGTACATGCATGTATCTTTTGAAATATTCTTTTCTTGAAATATTTGTTTCTTACATGTTATTGTACAAAACAACTTAGCAATAAATCCTTTCAAGTTTCAGATAATTCAGTGCAAATTAACCATTACAACATTTTCAATTTTTACCTTTTCATATCAAGTTGATTCAAAATCTTTTTTTAAAATTGAAATTTATATTGTCTCATTGTTATACCAAAAGAAAAAGAGAAATGCACAAATCTAACACAATTGATAAACTGATCATAACATAATGAAAATACTAATATAATTATTTTTAATAATAAACTGATCTTTATACTTAGTAGAATATCCAGTGTGTTGTTTCAGACTCAAAATAAATAATAGTGTTGTCAGCTAATTCAGTAAAATTTATAGGGAGATAAATATATTTTTCTTGAAACCTTATTATTATTACTAAGTTATTACACCACTTTATTGTCTCATTAAGAAGGTATTGCATTAATTATTGTTGTAGTTGGAAATCTTTAAACCTCAAGATATGAATTCATTAATTTTTTAAATTATGCTCTTATTCGCTTAGAACTGCAATGGCTGTGTGGCGTGTGATCTTAGAGGAGACGGATGTGCTGGCCAAAAAGCGTCTCCAGGCGTCGGAGGTTTACCTGGAGCGTATTTCTGAGCCAGTGAAACCATTAAAAGCCACCAAGGTCCAGTGTATGAAGAAGGTATGTTTACTGTATTATAATATTTTATAGAATTTGGTAGTTATGTTTAGTCATAATCATAAACTTTCATATGTTTGTAACAGTATCGTATGATTAAATAATACTTGGTTGTTGTTAAAACCTAATTGTTTGTTATTATCAGGCTTGAGTGCATACTAGTCTGAATACGGGGTGAGCCACATGTGCACTTCACTTTGACACTACACAATATCCACGATCAGTTGTAAATTACATGTATATCATGCATATATAATTCCTCCCCTGGTTTCAGTAGACAGCAAAATACTCTTGGATCCCTTTTATTGCTAGTTGGATATTAATTGTATTACAATATGACAAAATTATAATTAAATTTGTTAAGTTTTATATTTAGAGTTTAATCTTTCTTTTTATATTTTAAATTAAAAAAGTTAAAACATGAAAATAATCTTTTATGTCAATGTCTTATGGACTAAAATTCAAGTTTTGCTTGATTTTGACATGCATATATCTGTCCATGTTCTGCTGCAGGTAGCACCACAGTTGATGACCATTCAAGGGGAGGTAACTCAAACTGTGACAGAGATGACCAAGGCACTCAAGAGTTACTGTCTGGACGAGACTCAGGCTTATGACGCCCGAAGCAAGGCCAATGAGGCAGAGGAAAAGTATGAATCATGGGCCCCTTTCTTTTGATGATTAATATTTCTTTTTTAAAACAGGGAAACAGTCTGAATCTAAAGCAACTTGTTTGTTGTGGATTCTGTAGCAATTGGAATTTGTTTGTGTGTAATGTTGGTTTGTTGAAGATAAGTGAAAGCAGAGAACCACTACAAAATCATGGGCAATGTAATTTTTTTCTTTTTGCATTTGAAAAAAATATTGTTGTTTTTATCTGCAGTAAAGCCGTTGAGGTCTAGGAAGAGTATAAGTCCTGGGTGCCTTTTTTATATTTTTGAACTAATTTTTGATGATTGATTTATTTTTGCCATTGACTTATCTCGGGACATATTGTTTACTTGATGAATTGTCTTTTTTTGAAATTAATATTCTGTATTTTGTTTGCATGAAGGTCAATGAAGCAAAAGAAAAGTGTTTTTTTTTCAGATGTACCATATTTTGCATTCAAACTGCAAATTTTCACTTTTTTTTGGTCTCCACCGCATTTGTTTAAATCAAAGTTAGGAAAAACATTCTGTGAGACAGTCTTTGGCTGATCTGCAAAGTGACCACCTTTCAACCAGGCACTTTTCTCCACCAATAAATACCTTTTAGCTAAAGATTTGTCACACATTATTACATATATATGTGTTTTATTGATTGCAGGTTGAACAAGAAGTCTAAGGGTATTTTCACATCCTTAGCTAGTCTTCAAAAGAACTTTGCCAAAGTAAGTGCTACTTGCATTGTTCATTTTTCTTTATTATAATATCTATCATCCAGATATTGATATTTCATCAGATAGTATTTTTCTGTTCTCGGCCTACTAAGCCCAAACTTATCAGTTCAAGCAAATTGTATAATTTCATATCAAGGTTAACACTTTATTCTGCTTAACATATATCAATTAAATTTAGTTACCTATGTTACCTATTGTAACTAATTGACTAAAATGTAATTAAATTGTAACTATTTAAGCAAGAATTTAGAATGGGCTGGGTGAGGGTGAGGTAACTCCCTCATTTTCATCTTACCTCCCTTTCGGATGGTCTTAGGTTCATAGTTACTTTAGAAAATTAAAAAATCCACTTTTTAAACTGTAAAGACCCCATTAGACTGCAGCATGTACATTAAATCATATGTTATTGATGAGAGATAAAAGTTAAAGTTTATGTACATGCACTTTTTTTAAAATAAGACAATAAAAAATAAAATAAAGTATATTTATATGTAAACATATGAAAATATCTTCCCACCAGGAAGATAACTAATACATTTCATGCATTTGGAAAATAGTGAATAAGAACCAAGCTTCCAAAATACTTTTTTTTATTATATACCTATGAATGTTTATCTTTAAAATTAGTTTGTATTTTCTTGTTGAATACATACAGTTGTATTCCATTCTCCGTATTTGATAAAACCCCATGTAGTTTACTTGTTGCTTGTTTAAACTGAAAGTGCATAATATGACGGACTACTTTTTCTATAAATTGAACGGATCGATAATTTCCACTTGTTTTCCTGTTAAACACTTGTTGTTACCTTTAAATATGACAAACAATTGTTTGTTGGTGGTATTATTCTTCAAACTTACGAAAAAAGGTGTGTAAATAGATTTAACGCGATATATGCCAGATTTCTGCGAGATGTGTAATGGAAAAAAAAACTTACCTCGGTAAGGTAATCCACTGTAAAAATAGTTCCAACTGAAAAATGTATTTATGGTCGAGAAAAAAGTGTTCATTGTTTTTTAAAGGTATATAATAAAAGGAATACTACGTCAGCGTGCGATCCGCCGAGCCGTTTTATTCTCGGTGGCTGTACAATACCCGGATTGTGCTCGAGGCTACGCCTCTCGCGCAATCTGGGTATTACACAGCCAACTCAAACAATCCGGCTCAGTGGATTGCATGCTGATGTAGCATTCCATATATATCATGGTCTAAATGCTAACTAAATACATCTTTTAAAATGGATCATTTGACATCTCTCAACATTTTAGGAAGAAATTACAGAACTTAAAATCCATTGTTCATTTAAAGCAAGTTTTTAGTTAAAATGTAGGTCTTTTTTCCCAATAACAGCTCTGCAGTTTCACCTATCTATAGAATCTGAGGTTAAGACTGGCCCAATCTTTTTTCTACAGTTTATACCATAAGTATAAGAATTTTAATTACACTCTCATGAAAAAAACATACTTTTACTTTGCTTGGTTTTTCTTATTACATTCTTATATTCAAGTTCATATTTAAAGTCATTGCATCTTTGTGGACATTGCATCTTTGTGGAGATGCAGTGGGTAATGTCAACAACAAAGCCAATTCTTGTGTTGTTGTTTTTTTATAAAAAATAAGGCTTTATTTACAATAAAAGACACACTGACAAATTAGAATATTGTTTGTATCAAGATATTTACATACTTTCATGCATGGAGGTATTAATCACACCATGATGTTGTGTAACTCTTTACAGTTAAAAGGAAGGAAAGAATCCTGTGAGATGAGATCCACAGAGTCCAGAAATGAGTACCTTCTTTGCCTGGCTGCAGCAAACGCTCATCAGAAACGATACTTCTCCACAGATTTGCCTAATTTTATGGAGGTACTGTTTTTAATATGTTCACTATTTTTGGTTTTTATGCACATTTAACTTAATTTTTATTACAAGTGAATAATTTGTAGCTTCCAGCTTCATTGTATCTACATCTGTAAGTCATCTTAGCCTCTTAGCACTGATATAGGCCCTTATTCACCAACAATATTTACGTAAGAATTGCTCAAGTCATGGATTTCAAATTTAATATCTTCATTATTTATTAAGTTACATGACCGTATTTTTCATGACATTTTAACTTTGCTACTTTCAGATTAAAATCACATTGATACTTCATAAATAAGCTTAGTTTTGTTGGTATGAAAAATTGTGACTTGGGCTTAAGTCATGACTTAGGCTTAAGAATGGTTGGTGAATATGGGCTTTACGGTAATACTTTGTATGACTATTATCTCTACAGTACCAAACTCAAAATATATGAGGTTTATGCTCATTTACTTACCTTTTTGTGCACAAAATTCGGGTTGTCTGTACGTAGATGTTACAATAATTTCTTGCTTTTGTATTAATGTCTTTATGATCGACTGTTTGAAGGGAAACCCTTGGCCCAATGGGAGAGTTGCCAACTTTTTAAACTTCTCATTGGCAACACACCTTATTTGTTTAAGTCCCAGCTGGCGTGGATATTTTCATATTGGAAGGTCTTCCAGGTGATCAGAAATGTGCAGATGGTTCTATCCAGAACTTTGAACAGTTGCTAGAGAATTAGCAACAAATAGTGTAGATCCAGCATTAGCTCTTTGATCAGAATTTTTACTGTTTGCTTAGGCCTTATTGATTTATGCTAAAGGTTTAATGTTATTATCTCACGGATTGGCTGTTTTGCACCTTTCATCTAAGTGGTGGAAAATAATTTGGAAAACATGCATCTTTGTTGCTTGTAAATGTAGTGGAACATGTATTTCATGTGTATATCTGGTTTGTAGGTTCTAGATGGAGAGATCTTTGAACGTATCCAAGAGTATTTTGCTGTCTATGGAAATACTGCTCAAGAGATCAGCTGCTACGAGAATCGGTCATACAACAGGATAGTGGAGCAAACAGCCATGGTAACATATTGTACTTCTCTTTAGACGTTAAATGGTTGGGACTGCATTATACACCACTGGATATTAATTTTAAAATATGTTTGCAATGTCGTCAACCTGTAAAACCAATGAGATATTAGGAGTTCACAAGGCCTTACTTCTGGCTCCCACAAAGTGTCCATATAAAGGGACTTTTTAAAATCTTCTCAGTCAGAAGTAGTTGAAACTAACTAAATGTTTATTTCTTAGCAGTGGTAGGAAAAGAGTAGGAGTAAAACTCTGTTGCAGAATATCACTTTTGTGACATTAGCGCATGAAAGGCTAGTTCCCAGCCTCCAGTCTACCATCAACTTTTCGTGAATTTTGTGATCCAAGGTTGTGAAAATAGTCACATTAGGGTAACAGAATGTATATAGGGGACTGAACAACAGTTGTAGGAGAAGTGTACAAGTAAAGCTCTGTTGCTGAATATCACTTTTCCGACACTAACGCCTGAGAGGGTAAGTCCCATCTTAAAGCCACACATAACCTTTTCGTGAATATTTTGATCCAAGGTTGAGCACACTTTAAAGAGAGAATGCTGAAAATGGTTAAATTAAGATAACAGACAGAATATAGTGGACAATGGTAGAAAAAGTGTTAAAGTAAAGCTCTGTTGCCGAATATAACTTTTCCAACTTAAGCTGATTGTATGATAAACTGCACATTTTGCTTCTCTGGATTTTATCAGCAGACTTGGTGGATTATTGTAAATGGACTCGTGAACACCAACCTGACTGGTGAGAGATGTTAATGGCTCATATCTGTGACATTAAAATAATTTCAACTGTTGAAATATGTTTCTTTCTGTAGACATGTATGAATGGTAGACGTGCTGTTATTACTTGGTTTATTTTAACTGAAGGAATAGTTTTTTATCATTGTTGAAACAGCTGATACTAAGAAAACAAAGAAAAAAACTTTATTTACATCAATTGTTGTTTCAGTAAAATTATGAGTAATGTATTGATATAAAAATAATATGCATTAGATATTAGTTTTAAAACTGTTACACAATCAACTGTTGCTCCTTAATTCTGTTTTATGTTTTAAGACAGACATCATTTTAAAGCATTATAAATGTACTTACATGTATGGTTTGCATTTTCTGTTTCAGATAAATCGCAATTTTGACCTCAAGTGTTTCCTGTATACTAACAAAGTGTTTACAGACTTAGTGCAATATGAGTTTGAACCTTGCCTAAATGATAAGGTAAGAACCTTGCCTAAATGATAAAGTAAGAACCTTGCCTAAACAATAAAGTGATAACCTTGCCTAAATGATAAAGTAAGAACCTTGCCTAAACAATAAGGTGATAGATAACCTTGCCTAAATGATAAAGTAACAACCTTGCCTAAACAATCAGGTGATAAACTTGCCTAAATGATAAGGTAAGAACGTTGCCTAAATGATAAGGTAAGAACCTTGCCTAATTGATAAAGTAAGAACCTTGCCTAAACCATAAAAATCTATATTCTGCCAAATGTAAACACAATTGTATCACTTTCAACATGTTTCAAACTTCTAGACTGGTTCATTTTATACGTCAGGTTATTACAATGTTGTTTTGATGACATCAATTTGAAGTTCAAAAGACATATACTGGTAGTGCAATTGATAGAGCATCAGCTTCAGGTATGGGAGGCACACACCCCCCCCTCCACTTTGAACCTGGTCCGCAACATATTAAAGTCTTAAAAATGGTAATGGTATAGCTACCTTTCTAACACTGAAGCAAATATAAGGGTAATTCCAAGATTGGTTGCCATGGTTTCAGGATAATGTGACTGGGTGTGATATCATGCCAGGTGTTATGACATGCTATACACAGTGAAGGCACTATATCAGATAACTGAAATGCTGTTGGCAGGAAATTAAACCAGTAAGTAAGAATGAAGTGCACTAGTCCCAAAATCACATAACAAAGGTCTTTTGTTTAACATTTACTGTTTTGTAAGTTTGTAATTGACAGAATCTAAACAGAATTTCTGCTTTTTTTTTAGTGCAATAAAATCCAGAAGGTTGAGAATGATTCCCAGATGCTGGACAAGGAAGCCCGGAAATGGGCCACGAAGATTGCCAAAGAAAACAAAGCTATCAAAGAATACCAGAGAGCTATAAAGGCATTAGGATGTGGAGATAAGGTGAGTTGAACATGGCTACGAAAGGTTGCTCTCTGGCTGACTGTTAAAAAAATGGTATTAAAGCCAACATATTGTTACTTGGTAATGTCTTGTTTAACTTCACTTATTTATGTCCCATATTTTGTTATGGGATATCAGGAAGGTTAATTTCCAACTGTCCCACTCAATCAGGACTGTCTATACTTCTCTAATTATTCCCTCTGTCCCACCTTGATTTTAGCCATTTTAACTAAAAGTTGGACAGTTGGGAAGACACAATCAGGAAATAATGCCTTTATACTGTTAACAGAGTAAGTCATAGCACACACTGTATAGTAAGGTTTTCCTATGTTTTATGACTGTATAAATTAAATGAATGGAACCTAGTGTCACAATAACTAATTTACATAAAACTTTCATTGTATTCGGAGTTGTATAACCTATTAAGGGTCAGTGTGTGTTAAACCCACAATAAAAATACACTATAGCTATTTCAAGTATCTTTAAAGTCAGTTTAGTTTTCTGCAAGTACATTAAGAGGGGAATTTCTTAGTTGCATAGTGGTAGATTCATTGATTTGTTACTTCTCTGACTTCTTAGCCTCCCACTGTGTTGGTTGGAGCCACATTCAGGGCAATGGGCTTAATGTGGAAAGGTCTTCCTGCAGTTTGATAATGGTTCTCCCCAGATATTTGTCTGGGGTATCTTTTTCCATTAAATAACTGGACATCGCTTTAATGATCATAATGGGTTGCTGCGATGAATCTCAAAAAAACCCAAAAACAAACTATCAAGAGAAATATTAAAAACAGTCGCAAGAGTACAGGTTCATTTGGTATGATGTTGCAGGTGTCTGTGACAGGGTCCTCAGAAGGTGTGTCCCAAGATCCGGAGGTAAAAATGGAAGAGTTGAACCAGAATATCAGACGCTCAGAGGTAAGTGTCTTATCATTGTGCAAAATAAGCACTAATTGAAATATGATTTCAGGGTTGACACAATTGCACAGTATCTTGAAGCACTAATTCAAATACGGATTCAGGGTTGACACAATTGCACAATATCATGAAGCACTACTGGTGTAATTCAAATACGCTTTCAGGGTTGAAACACTTGCACAGTATCTTGAAGCACAAATTCAAATATGGTTTCAGGGTTGACACAATTGCACAATATCCTGAAGCACTAATTCAAATATGGTTTCAGGGTTGAAGCAGAGTGCCTAGCAAACAAAACCATTTTTGCATATTTACAATAATGTATAATTGCAAGTTATTTATAGATAATTTAATGGACACAGTCCATTATATGCAGTAAAGGCAGAACTATATCTGCTTCAACAGGACAGTTTCTCCAGATATTTTAAATACTGTTGGTGGGATGATGAACCCAAACAAACATAGAAGCTCAATGCATAATTAGCTTTGGCACATACATTGTCTAGGACCCAATTTTCAGTACATGCAAAGTCAAGGAAACAAATTTGTCATCTACTCTTACAGAACATAACTATTCAGGCAAACAGTCTGGAACTGTTTATTTCCATCCTGTCCTTATTAGAGGCTGTATGGAACTGTTTCCAAGCACAGGCATGTGCTAAATGCATATTTCACTTCAACACAGGCAAGGTCAAGGAAACGGATTTGTCATCTACTCTTATTGAACATAACTATTCAGCCAGCAATCTGGAACAGTTTTTTGCCTACTTGTCCATATAAGAATAGGTATGGAAATGTTTCCGAGCACAGGCATGTGCTAAATGAATGTTTCCCTTCATCACATGCAAGGTCAAGGAAACAGTTTTGCCATTTACTCTTGCAGAACATAACTATTATGCCAAGCATACTGGAACAGTTTTTGCCTTCTTGTCCATATAAGAATAGGTATGGAAATGTATACAAGCATAGGCATGTGCTAAATGCATATTTCACTTTAGCACATGCAAGGTCAAAGAAACAGTTTTGCCATTTACTCTTGCAGAACATGATTTTCAGCCAAAACATTCTGGAAATGTTTTTCTCTTATTGTTCATATTTGATGAGGTATGGAAATGTTTCCAAGCACAGGCATGTGCTAAATGCACATTTCACTTCAGCACAGGCAAGGTCAAGGAAACAGTTTTTCCATTTTCTCTTGGAGAACATAACTATTATGCCAAGCATACTGGAATACTGTTTTGCCTTCTTGTCCACATTTGAATATGTTTGGAAATGTTTCCAAGCACAGGCATGTGCTAAATGCACATTTTACTTCAGCACATGCAAGATCAAGGAAACAGATTTGCCATTTACTCTTGTTGAACATAACTTTGTGTTAAGCATACTGGAACAGTTTTTTGCCTTCTTGTCCATTTAAGAATAGGTATGGAAATGTTTCCAAGCACAAGCATGTGCTAAATGAATATTTCCCTTCATCACATGCAAGGTCAAGGAAACAGTTTTGCCATTTACTCTTGCAGAACATAACTATTATGCCAAGCATACTGGAACAGTTTTTGCCTTCTTGTCCATATAAGAATAGGTATGGAAATGTTTGGTATATGCTAAATGCACATTTCACTTCAGCACATGCAAGGTCAAGTAAACAGTTTTGCCATTTTCTCTTGCAGAACATAACTTTTATGCCAAGCATACTGGAACAATTTTTGTCTTCTTGTCCATACTTGAATGGTATGGACATGTTTCCAAGCACAGGCATGTGCTAAATGCATATTTCACTTCAGTACAGGCAAGGTCAAGGAAACAGTTTTGCCATTTATCCTACAGAACATAGCTATTCAGCTAAGCATTCCTGGAACAGTTTTTTGCCTTCTTGTCCCTATAAGAATAGGTATGAAAATGTTTCCAAGCACAGGCATGTGCTAAATTCACATTTCACTTCAGCACAGGCAAGGTCAAGGAAACAGTTTTGCCATTTTCTCTTGATGAACATAACTATTAACTGAAATACCGTTGGTGGGACGATAAACCCAATAAACAAACATAACTATTATGCCAAGCATACTGGAACAGTCTTTTGCCTTCTTCTTCATATAAGAATAGGTATGGAAATGTTTCCGAGCACAGGCATGTGCTAAATGCATATTTCATTTCAGCACATGCAAGGTCAAGGAAACAGTTTTGCCATTTACTCTTGCAGAACATTACTATTATGCCAAGCATACTGGAACAGTTTTTGCCTTCTTGTCCATATAAGAATAGGTATGGACATGTTTCCAAACACAGGCATGTGCTAAATTAACATTTCACTTCAGCACAGGCAATGTCAAGGAAACAGTTTTGCCATTTACTCTTGCAGAACATAACTATTATGCCAAGCATACTGGAACAATTCTTTGCCTTCTTGTCCATATTAGAATGGTATGTAAATGTTTCCAAGCACAGGCATGTGCTAAATGCATATTTCACTTCAGCACATGCAAGGTCAAGGAAACAGTTTTGCCATTTACTCTTGCAGAACATAATTTTCAGCCAAAACATTCTGGAAATGTTTTTCCCTTATTGTTCATATTTGATGAGGTATGGAAATGTTTCCAAGCACAGGCATGTGCTAAATGCACATTTCACTTCAACACAGGCTAGGTCAAGGAAACAGTTTTGCCATTTACTCTTGCAGAACATAACTATTATGCCAAGCATACTGGAACAGTTTTTGCCTTCTTGTCCATATAAGAATAGGTATGGAAATGTTTCCAAGCACAAGCATGTGCTAAATGCACATTTCACTTCAGCACAGGCAAGGTCAAGGAAACACTTTTGCCATTTTCTCTTGCAGAACATAACTTTTATGCCAAGCATACTGGAACAGTTTTTTGTCTTCTTGTCCATATAAGAATGGTATGGAAATGTTTCCAAGCACAGGCATGTGCTAAATGCATATTTCACTTCAGCACATGCAAGGTCAAGGAAACAGTTTTGCCATTTATCCTACAGAACATAGCTATTCAGCTAAGCATTCCTGGAACAGTTTTTTGCCTTCTTGTCCCTATAAGAATAGGTATGGAAATGTTTCCAAGCACAGGCATGTGCTAAATGCACATTTCACTTCAGCACAGGCAAGGTCAAGGAAACAGTTTTGCCATTTTCTCTTGATGAACATAACTATTAACTGAAATACCGTTGGTGGGACGATAAACCCAATAAACAAACATAACTATTATGCCAAGCATACTGGAACAGTTTTTGCCTTCTTGTCCATATAAGAATAGGTATGGACATGTTTCCAAACACAGGCATGAGCTAAATGCACATTTCACTTCAGCACAGGCAATGTCAAGGAAACAGTTTTGCCATTTACTCTTGCAGAACATAACTATTATGCCAAGAATACTGGAACAATTCTTTGCCTTCTTGTCCATATTAGAATGGTATGTAAATGTTTCCAAGCACAGGCATGTGCTAAATGCATATTTCACTTCAACACATGCAAGGTCAAGGAAACAGTTTTGCCATTTACTCTTGCAGAACATAATTTTCAGCCAAAACATTCTGGAAATGTTTTTCCCTTATTGTTCATATTTGATGAGGTATGGAAATGTTTCCAAGCACAGGCATGTGCTAAATGCACATTTCACTTCAGCACAGGCTAGGTCAAGGAAACAGTTTTGCCATTTACTCTTGCAGAACATAACTATTATGCCAAGCATACTGGAACAGTTTTTGCCTTCTTGTCCATATAAGAATAGGTATGGAAATGTTTCCAAGCACAGGCATGTGCTAAATGCATATTTCACTTCAGCACATGCAAGGTCAAGGAAACACTTTTGCCATTTTCTCTTGCAGAACATAACTTTTATGCCAAGCATACTGGAACAGTTTTTTGTCTTCTTGTCCATATAAGAATGGTATGGAAATGTTTCCAAGCACAGGCATGAGCTAAATGCATATTTCACTTTAGCACATGCAAGGTCAAGGAAACAGTTTTGCCATTTACTCTTGCAGAACATGATTTTCAGCCAAAACATTCTGGAAATGTTTTTCTCTTATTGTTCATATTTGATGAGGTAGGCATGTGCTAAATGCACATTTCACTTCAGCACATCAAGGTCAAGGAAACAGTTTTGCCATTTTCTCTTGATGAACATAACTATTGTGTTAAGCATACTGGAACAGTTTTTTGCCTTCTTGTCCATATAAGAATAGGTATGGAAATGTTTCCAAGCACAGGCATGTGCTAAATGAATGTTTCCATTCATCACATGCAAGGTCAAGGAAACAGTTTTGCCATTTACTCTTGCAGAACATAACTATTATGCCAAGCATACTGGAACATTTTTTGACTTCTTGTCCATATAAGAATAGGTATGGAAATGTTTCCAAGCACAGGCATGTGCTAAATGCATATTTCACTTTAGCACATGCAAGGTCAAGGAAACAGTTTTTGCCATTTACTCTTGCAGAACATGATTTTCAGCCAAAACATTCTGGAATTTTTTTTCTCTTATTGTTCATATTTGATGAGGTATGGAAATGTTTCCAAGCACAGGCATGTGCTAAATGCACATTTCACTTCAACACAGGCTAGGTCAAGGAAACAGTTTTGCCATTTACTCTTGCAGAATATAACTATTATGCCAAGCATACTGGAACAGTTTTTGCCTTCTTGTCCATATAAGAATAGGTATGGAAATGTTTCCAAGCACAAGCATGTGCTAAATGCACATTTCACTTCAGCACAGGCAAGGTCAAGGAAACACTTTTGCCATTTTCTCTTGCAGAACATAACTTTTATGCCAAGCATACTGGAACAGTTTTTTGTCTTCTTGTCCATATAAGAATGGTATGGAAATGTTTCCAAGCACAGGCATGTGCTAAATGCATATTTCACTTCAGCACATGCAAGGTCAAGGAAACAGTTTTGCCATTTATCCTACAGAACATAGCTATTCAGCTAAGCATTCCTGGAACAGTTTTTTGCCTTCTTGTCCCTATAAGAATAGGTATGGAAATGTTTCCAAGCACAGGCATGTGCTAAATGCACATTTCACTTCAGCACAGGCAAGGTCAAGGAAACAGTTTTGCCATTTTCTCTTGATGAACATAACTATTAACTGAAATACCGTTGGTGGGACGATAAACCCAATAAACAAACATAACTATTATGCCAAGCATACTGGAACAGTTTTTGCCTTCTTGTCCATATAAGAATAGGTATGGACATGTTTCCAAACACAGGCATGAGCTAAATGCACATTTCACTTCAGCACAGGCAATGTCAAGGAAACAGTTTTGCCATTTACTCTTGCAGAACATAACTATTATGCCAAGAATACTGGAACAATTCTTTGCCTTCTTGTCCATATTAGAATGGTATGTAAATGTTTCCAAGCACAGGCATGTGCTAAATGCATATTTCACTTCAACACATGCAAGGTCAAGGAAACAGTTTTGCCATTTACTCTTGCAGAACATAATTTTCAGCCAAAACATTCTGGAAATGTTTTTCCCTTATTGTTCATATTTGATGAGGTATGGAAATGTTTCCAAGCACAGGCATGTGCTAAATGCACATTTCACTTCAGCACAGGCTAGGTCAAGGAAACAGTTTTGCCATTTACTCTTGCAGAACATAACTATTATGCCAAGCATACTGGAACAGTTTTTGCCTTCTTGTCCATATAAGAATAGGTATGGAAATGTTTCCAAGCACAGGCATGTGCTAAATGCATATTTCACTTCAGCACATGCAAGGTCAAGGAAACACTTTTGCCATTTTCTCTTGCAGAACATAACTTTTATGCCAAGCATACTGGAACAGTTTTTTGTCTTCTTGTCCATATAAGAATGGTATGGAAATGTTTCCAAGCACAGGCATGAGCTAAATGCATATTTCACTTTAGCACATGCAAGGTCAAGGAAACAGTTTTGCCATTTACTCTTGCAGAACATGATTTTCAGCCAAAACATTCTGGAAATGTTTTTCTCTTATTGTTCATATTTGATGAGGTAGGCATGTGCTAAATGCACATTTCACTTCAGCACATCAAGGTCAAGGAAACAGTTTTGCCATTTTCTCTTGATGAACATAACTATTGTGTTAAGCATACTGGAACAGTTTTTTGCCTTCTTGTCCATATAAGAATAGGTATGGAAATGTTTCCAAGCACAGGCATGTGCTAAATGAATGTTTCCATTCATCACATGCAAGGTCAAGGAAACAGTTTTGCCATTTACTCTTGCAGAACATAACTATTATGCCAAGCATACTGGAACATTTTTTGACTTCTTGTCCATATAAGAATAGGTATGGAAATGTTTCCAAGCACAGGCATGTGCTAAATGCATATTTCACTTTAGCACATGCAAGGTCAAGGAAACAGTTTTTGCCATTTACTCTTGCAGAACATGATTTTCAGCCAAAACATTCTGGAATTTTTTTTCTCTTATTGTTCATATTTGATGAGGTATGGAAATGTTTCCAAGCACAGGCATGTGCTAAATGCACATTTCACTTCAGCACAGGCAAGGTCAAGGAAACAGTTTTTCCATTTTCTCTTGATGAACATAACTTTTATGCCAAGCATACTGGAACAGTCTTTTGCCTTCTTCTTCATATAAGAATAGGTATGGAAATGTTTCCAAGCACAGGCATGTGCTAAATGCATATTTCATTTCAGCACATGCAAGGTCAAGGAAACAGTTTTGCCATTTACTCTTGCAGAACATTACTATTATGCCAAGCATACTGGAACAGTTTTTGCCTTCTTGTCCATATAAGAATAGGTATGGACATGTTTCCAAACACAGGCATGTGCTAAATTAACATTTCACTTCAGCACAGGCAATGTCAAGGAAACAGTTTTGCCAAACAGTTTTGCCATTTACTCTTGCAGAACATAACTATTATGCCAAGCATACTGGAACAATGCCTTCTTGTCCATATTAGAATGGTATGTAAATGTTTCCAAGCACAGGCATGTGCTAAATGCATATTTCACTTCAGCACATGCAAGGTCAAGGAAACAGTTTTGCCATTTACTCTTGCAGAACATAATTTTCAGCCAAAACATTCTGGAAATGTTTTTCCCTTATTGTTCATATTTGATGAGGTATGGAAATGTTTCCAAGCACAGGCATGTGCTAAATGCACATTTCACTTCAGCACAGGCTAGGTCAAGGAAACAGTTTTGCCATTTACTCTTGCAGAACATTACTATTATGCCAAGCATACTGGAACAGTTTTTGCCTTCTTGTCCATATAAGAATAGGTATGGAAATGTTTCCAAGCACAAGCATGTGCTAAATGCACATTTCACTTCAGCACAGGCAAGGTCAAGGAAACACTTTTGCCATTTTCTCTTGCAGAACATAACTTTTATGCCAAGCATACTGGAACAGTTTTTTGTCTTCTTGTCCATATAAGAATGGTATGGAAATGTTTCCAAGCACAGGCATGTGCTAAATGCATATTTCACTTCAGCACATGCAAGGTCAAGGAAACAGTTTTGCCATTTATCCTACAGAACATAGCTATTCAGCTGAGCATTCCTGGAACAGTTTTTTGCCTTCTTGTCGTTATAAGAATAGGTATGGAAATGTTTCCAAGCACAGGCATGTGCTAAATTCACATTTCACTTCAGCACAGGCAAGGTCAAGGAAACAGTTTTGCCATTTTTTCTTGATGAACATAACTATTAACTGAAATACTGTTGGTGGGACGATAAACCCAATAAACAAACATAACTCTTATGCCAAGCATACTGTGTTGTCTTTTGCCTTCTTGTTCATATAAGAATAGATATGGAAATGTTTCCAGGCAAAGGCATGTGATAAATGTATATTTTACTTCAGCACAGGCAAGATCAAGGAAACAGTTTTGACATTTTCTCTTGCAGAACATAACTATTATGCCAAGCATACTGGAACAATTTTTTGCCTTCTTGTCCATATTAGAATGGTATGGAAATGTTTCTAAGCACAGGCATGTGCTAAATGCATATTTCACTTCATCACATGCAAGGTCAAGGAAACAGTTTTGCCATTTACTCTTGCAGAACATAATTTTCAGCCAAAACATTCTGGAAATGTTTTTCCCTTATTGTTCATATTTGATGAGGTATGGAAATGTTTCCAAGCACAGGCATGTGCTAAATGCACATTTCACTTCAACACAGGCTAGGTCAAGGAAACAGTTTTGCCATTTACTCTTGCAGAACATAACTATTATGCCAAGCATACTGGAACAGTTTTTGCCTTCTTGTCCATATAAGAATAGGTATGGAAATGTTTCCAAGCACAAGCATGTGCTAAATGCACATTTCACTTCAGCACAGGCAAGGTCAAGGAAACACTTTTGCCATTTTCTCTTGCAGAACATAACTTTTATGCCAAGCATACTGGAACAGTTTTTTGTCTTCTTGTCCATATAAGAATGGTATGGAAATGTTTCCAAGCACAGGCATGTGCTAAATGCATATTTCACTTCAGCACATGCAAGGTCAAGGAAACAGTTTTGCCATTTATCCTACAGAACATAGCTATTCAGCTAAGCATTCCTGGAACAGTTTTTTGCCTTCTTGTCCCTATAAGAATAGGTATGGAAATGTTTCCAAGCACAGGCATGTGCTAAATGCACATTTCACTTCAGCACAGGCAAGGTCAAGGAAACAGTTTTGCCATTTTCTCTTGATGAACATAACTATTAACTGAAATACCGTTGGTGGGACGATAAACCCAATAAACAAACATAACTATTATGCCAAGCATACTGGAACAGTTTTTGCCTTCTTGTCCATATAAGAATAGGTATGGACATGTTTCCAAACACAGGCATGAGCTAAATGCACATTTCACTTCAGCACAGGCAATGTCAAGGAAACAGTTTTGCCATTTACTCTTGCAGAACATAACTATTATGCCAAGAATACTGGAACAATTCTTTGCCTTCTTGTCCATATTAGAATGGTATGTAAATGTTTCCAAGCACAGGCATGTGCTAAATGCATATTTCACTTCAACACATGCAAGGTCAAGGAAACAGTTTTGCCATTTACTCTTGCAGAACATAATTTTCAGCCAAAACATTCTGGAAATGTTTTTCCCTTATTGTTCATATTTGATGAGGTATGGAAATGTTTCCAAGCACAGGCATGTGCTAAATGCACATTTCACTTCAGCACAGGCTAGGTCAAGGAAACAGTTTTGCCATTTACTCTTGCAGAACATAACTATTATGCCAAGCATACTGGAACAGTTTTTGCCTTCTTGTCCATATAAGAATAGGTATGGAAATGTTTCCAAGCACAGGCATGTGCTAAATGCATATTTCACTTCAGCACATGCAAGGTCAAGGAAACACTTTTGCCATTTTCTCTTGCAGAACATAACTTTTATGCCAAGCATACTGGAACAGTTTTTTGTCTTCTTGTCCATATAAGAATGGTATGGAAATGTTTCCAAGCACAGGCATGAGCTAAATGCATATTTCACTTTAGCACATGCAAGGTCAAGGAAACAGTTTTGCCATTTACTCTTGCAGAACATGATTTTCAGCCAAAACATTCTGGAAATGTTTTTCTCTTATTGTTCATATTTGATGAGGTAGGCATGTGCTAAATGCACATTTCACTTCAGCACATCAAGGTCAAGGAAACAGTTTTGCCATTTTCTCTTGATGAACATAACTATTGTGTTAAGCATACTGGAACAGTTTTTTGCCTTCTTGTCCATATAAGAATAGGTATGGAAATGTTTCCAAGCACAGGCATGTGCTAAATGAATGTTTCCATTCATCACATGCAAGGTCAAGGAAACAGTTTTGCCATTTACTCTTGCAGAACATAACTATTATGCCAAGCATACTGGAACATTTTTTGACTTCTTGTCCATATAAGAATAGGTATGGAAATGTTTCCAAGCACAGGCATGTGCTAAATGCATATTTCACTTTAGCACATGCAAGGTCAAGGAAACAGTTTTTGCCATTTACTCTTGCAGAACATGATTTTCAGCCAAAACATTCTGGAATTTTTTTTCTCTTATTGTTCATATTTGATGAGGTATGGAAATGTTTCCAAGCACAGGCATGTGCTAAATGCACATTTCACTTCAGCACAGGCAAGGTCAAGGAAACAGTTTTTCCATTTTCTCTTGATGAACATAACTTTTATGCCAAGCATACTGGAACAGTCTTTTGCCTTCTTCTTCATATAAGAATAGGTATGGAAATGTTTCCAAGCACAGGCATGTGCTAAATGCATATTTCACTTCAGCACAGGCAAGGTCAAGGAAACAGTTTTTCCATTTTCTCTTGATGAACATAACTTTTATGCCAAGCATACTGGAACAGTCTTTTGCCTTCTTCTTCATATAAGAATAGGTATGGAAATGTTTCCAAGCACAGGCATGTGCTAAATGCATATTTCATTTCAGCACATGCAAGGTCAAGGAAACAGTTTTGCCATTTACTCTTGCAGAACATTACTATTATGCCAAGCATACTGGAACAGTTTTTGCCTTCTTGTCCATATAAGAATAGGTATGGACATGTTTCCAAACACAGGCATGTGCTAAATTAACATTTCACTTCAGCACAGGCAATGTCAAGGAAACAGTTTTGCCAAACAGTTTTGCCATTTACTCTTGCAGAACATAACTATTATGCCAAGCATACTGGAACAATGCCTTCTTGTCCATATTAGAATGGTATGTAAATGTTTCCAAGCACAGGCATGTGCTAAATGCATATTTCACTTCAGCACATGCAAGGTCAAGGAAACAGTTTTGCCATTTACTCTTGCAGAACATAATTTTCAGCCAAAACATTCTGGAAATGTTTTTCCCTTATTGTTCATATTTGATGAGGTATGGAAATGTTTCCAAGCACAGGCATGTGCTAAATGCACATTTCACTTCAGCACAGGCTAGGTCAAGGAAACAGTTTTGCCATTTACTCTTGCAGAACATTACTATTATGCCAAGCATACTGGAACAGTTTTTGCCTTCTTGTCCATATAAGAATAGGTATGGAAATGTTTCCAAGCACAAGCATGTGCTAAATGCACATTTCACTTCAGCACAGGCAAGGTCAAGGAAACACTTTTGCCATTTTCTCTTGCAGAACATAACTTTTATGCCAAGCATACTGGAACAGTTTTTTGTCTTCTTGTCCATATAAGAATGGTATGGAAATGTTTCCAAGCACAGGCATGTGCTAAATGCATATTTCACTTCAGCACATGCAAGGTCAAGGAAACAGTTTTGCCATTTATCCTACAGAACATAGCTATTCAGCTGAGCATTCCTGGAACAGTTTTTTGCCTTCTTGTCGTTATAAGAATAGGTATGGAAATGTTTCCAAGCACAGGCATGTGCTAAATTCACATTTCACTTCAGCACAGGCAAGGTCAAGGAAACAGTTTTGCCATTTTTTCTTGATGAACATAACTATTAACTGAAATACTGTTGGTGGGACGATAAACCCAATAAACAAACATAACTCTTATGCCAAGCATACTGTGTTGTCTTTTGCCTTCTTGTTCATATAAGAATAGATATGGAAATGTTTCCAGGCACAGGCATGTGCTAAATGCATATTTCACTTCAGCACAGGCAAGATCAAGGAAACAGTTTTGACATTTTCTCTTGCAGAACATAACTATTATGCCAAGCATACTGGAACAATTTTTTGCCTTCTTGTCCATATTAGAATGGTATGGAAATGTTTCTAAGCACAGGCATGTGCTAAATGCATATTTCACTTCATCACATGCAAGGTCAAGGAAACAGTTTTGCCATTGACTCTTGCAGAACATAACTATTATGCCAAGCATACTGGAACAGTTTTTGCCGTCTTGTCCATATAAGAATATGTATGGTAATGTTTCCAAGCACAGGCATGTGCTAAATTCACATTTCACTTCAGCACATGCAAGGTCAAGGAAACAGTTTTGTCATTTACTCTTGCAGAACATAACTATTATGCCAAGCATACTGGAACAGTTTTTGCCTTCTTGTCCATATAAGAATAGGTATGGAAATGTTTCCAAGCACAGGCATGTGCTAAATGAATATTTCCCTTCATCACATGCAAGGTCAAGGAAACAGTTTTGCTATTTACTCTTGCAGAACATAACTACATAACTATTATGCCAAGCATACTGGAACAATTTTTTGCCTTCTTGTTCATATTAGAATGGTATTGAAATGTTTCCAAGCACAAGCATGTGCTAAATGCACATTTCACTTCAGCACAGGCAAGGTCAAGGAAACACTTTTGCCATTTTCTCTTGCAGAACACACCTTTTATGCCAAGCATACTGGAACAGTTTTTTGTCTTCTTGTCCATATAAGAATGGTATGGAAATGTTTCCAAGCACAGGCATGTGCTAAATGCATATTTCACTTCAGCACAAGCAAGGTCAAGGAAACAGTTTTGCCATTTTCTCTTGCAGAACATCATTTTCAGCCAAAACATGCTGGAAATGTTTTTCTCTTATTGTTCATATTTGATGAGGTATGGAAATGTTTCCAAGCACAAGCAAGTACTAAATGAATATTTCCCTTCATCACATGCAAGGTCAATGAAAGAGTTTTGCCATTGACTCTTGCAGAACATAACTATTATGCCAAGCATACTGGAACAGTTTTTGCCTTCTTGTCCATATAAGAATAGGTATGGAAATGTTTCCAAGCACAGGCATGTGCTAAATGCATATTTCACTTCAGCACATGCAAGGTCAAGGAAACACTTTTGCCATTTTCTCTTGCAGAACATAACTTTTATGCCAAGCATACTGGAACAGTTTTTTGTCTTCTTGTCCATATAAGAATGGTATGGAAATGTTTCCAAGCACAGGCATGAGCTAAATGCATATTTCACTTTAGCACATGCAAGGTCAAGGAAACAGTTTTGCCATTTACTCTTGCAGAACATGATTTTCAGCCAAAACATTCTGGAAATGTTTTTCTCTTATTGTTCATATTTGATGAGGTAGGCATGTGCTAAATGCACATTTCACTTCAGCACATCAAGGTCAAGGAAACAGTTTTGCCATTTTCTCTTGATGAACATAACTATTGTGTTAAGCATACTGGAACAGTTTTTTGCCTTCTTGTCCATATAAGAATAGGTATGGAAATGTTTCCAAGCACAGGCATGTGCTAAATGAATGTTTCCATTCATCACATGCAAGGTCAAGGAAACAGTTTTGCCATTTACTCTTGCAGAACATAACTATTATGCCAAGCATACTGGAACATTTTTTGACTTCTTGTCCATATAAGAATAGGTATGGAAATGTTTCCAAGCACAGGCATGTGCTAAATGCATATTTCACTTTAGCACATGCAAGGTCAAGGAAACAGTTTTTGCCATTTACTCTTGCAGAACATGATTTTCAGCCAAAACATTCTGGAATTTTTTTTCTCTTATTGTTCATATTTGATGAGGTATGGAAATGTTTCCAAGCACAGGCATGTGCTAAATGCACATTTCACTTCAGCACAGGCAAGGTCAAGGAAACAGTTTTTCCATTTTCTCTTGATGAACATAACTTTTATGCCAAGCATACTGGAACAGTCTTTTGCCTTCTTCTTCATATAAGAATAGGTATGGAAATGTTTCCAAGCACAGGCATGTGCTAAATGCATATTTCACTTCAGCACAGGCAAGGTCAAGGAAACAGTTTTTCCATTTTCTCTTGATGAACATAACTTTTATGCCAAGCATACTGGAACAGTCTTTTGCCTTCTTCTTCATATAAGAATAGGTATGGAAATGTTTCCAAGCACAGGCATGTGCTAAATGCATATTTCATTTCAGCACATGCAAGGTCAAGGAAACAGTTTTGCCATTTACTCTTGCAGAACATTACTATTATGCCAAGCATACTGGAACAGTTTTTGCCTTCTTGTCCATATAAGAATAGGTATGGACATGTTTCCAAACACAGGCATGTGCTAAATTAACATTTCACTTCAGCACAGGCAATGTCAAGGAAACAGTTTTGCCAAACAGTTTTGCCATTTACTCTTGCAGAACATAACTATTATGCCAAGCATACTGGAACAATGCCTTCTTGTCCATATTAGAATGGTATGTAAATGTTTCCAAGCACAGGCATGTGCTAAATGCATATTTCACTTCAGCACATGCAAGGTCAAGGAAACAGTTTTGCCATTTACTCTTGCAGAACATAATTTTCAGCCAAAACATTCTGGAAATGTTTTTCCCTTATTGTTCATATTTGATGAGGTATGGAAATGTTTCCAAGCACAGGCATGTGCTAAATGCACATTTCACTTCAGCACAGGCTAGGTCAAGGAAACAGTTTTGCCATTTACTCTTGCAGAACATTACTATTATGCCAAGCATACTGGAACAGTTTTTGCCTTCTTGTCCATATAAGAATAGGTATGGAAATGTTTCCAAGCACAAGCATGTGCTAAATGCACATTTCACTTCAGCACAGGCAAGGTCAAGGAAACACTTTTGCCATTTTCTCTTGCAGAACATAACTTTTATGCCAAGCATACTGGAACAGTTTTTTGTCTTCTTGTCCATATAAGAATGGTATGGAAATGTTTCCAAGCACAGGCATGTGCTAAATGCATATTTCACTTCAGCACATGCAAGGTCAAGGAAACAGTTTTGCCATTTATCCTACAGAACATAGCTATTCAGCTGAGCATTCCTGGAACAGTTTTTTGCCTTCTTGTCGTTATAAGAATAGGTATGGAAATGTTTCCAAGCACAGGCATGTGCTAAATTCACATTTCACTTCAGCACAGGCAAGGTCAAGGAAACAGTTTTGCCATTTTTTCTTGATGAACATAACTATTAACTGAAATACTGTTGGTGGGACGATAAACCCAATAAACAAACATAACTCTTATGCCAAGCATACTGTGTTGTCTTTTGCCTTCTTGTTCATATAAGAATAGATATGGAAATGTTTCCAGGCACAGGCATGTGCTAAATGCATATTTCACTTCAGCACAGGCAAGATCAAGGAAACAGTTTTGACATTTTCTCTTGCAGAACATAACTATTATGCCAAGCATACTGGAACAATTTTTTGCCTTCTTGTCCATATTAGAATGGTATGGAAATGTTTCTAAGCACAGGCATGTGCTAAATGCATATTTCACTTCATCACATGCAAGGTCAAGGAAACAGTTTTGCCATTGACTCTTGCAGAACATAACTATTATGCCAAGCATACTGGAACAGTTTTTGCCGTCTTGTCCATATAAGAATATGTATGGTAATGTTTCCAAGCACAGGCATGTGCTAAATTCACATTTCACTTCAGCACATGCAAGGTCAAGGAAACAGTTTTGTCATTTACTCTTGCAGAACATAACTATTATGCCAAGCATACTGGAACAGTTTTTGCCTTCTTGTCCATATAAGAATAGGTATGGAAATGTTTCCAAGCACAGGCATGTGCTAAATGAATATTTCCCTTCATCACATGCAAGGTCAAGGAAACAGTTTTGCTATTTACTCTTGCAGAACATAACTACATAACTATTATGCCAAGCATACTGGAACAATTTTTTGCCTTCTTGTTCATATTAGAATGGTATTGAAATGTTTCCAAGCACAAGCATGTGCTAAATGCACATTTCACTTCAGCACAGGCAAGGTCAAGGAAACACTTTTGCCATTTTCTCTTGCAGAACACACCTTTTATGCCAAGCATACTGGAACAGTTTTTTGTCTTCTTGTCCATATAAGAATGGTATGGAAATGTTTCCAAGCACAGGCATGTGCTAAATGCATATTTCACTTCAGCACAAGCAAGGTCAAGGAAACAGTTTTGCCATTTTCTCTTGCAGAACATCATTTTCAGCCAAAACATGCTGGAAATGTTTTTCTCTTATTGTTCATATTTGATGAGGTATGGAAATGTTTCCAAGCACAAGCAAGTACTAAATGAATATTTCCCTTCATCACATGCAAGGTCAATGAAAGAGTTTTGCCATTGACTCTTGCAGAACATAACTATTATGCCAAGCATACTGGAACAGTTTTTGCCTTCTTGTCCATATAAGAATATGTATTGTAATGTTTCCAAGCACAGGCATGTGCTAAATTCACATTTCACTTCAGCACATGCAAGGTCAAGGAAACAGTTTTGCCATTTACTCTTGCAGAACATAACTATTATGCCAAGCATACTGGAACAGTTTTTGCCTTCTTGTCCATATAAGAATAGGTATGGAAATGTTTCCAAGCACAGGCATGTGCTAAATTAACATTTCACTTCAGCACATGCAAGGTCAAGGAAACAGTTTTGTCATTTTCTCTTGATGAACATAACTTTGTGTTAAGCATACTGGAACAGTTTTTTGCCTTCTTGTCCATTTAAGAATAGGTATGGAAATGTTTCCAAACACAGGCATGTGCTAAATTAACATTTCACTTCAGCACATGCAAGGTCAAGGAAACAGTTTTGTCATTTTCTCTTGCAGAACATAACTATGATGCTAAGCATACTGGAACAGTTTTTTGTCTTCTTGTTTATATTAGAATGGTATGGAAATGTTTCCAAGCACATGCATGTGCTAAATGCATAGTTCACTTCAGCACATGCAAGGTCAAGGAAACAGTTTTGCCATTTACTCTTGCAGAACATCATTTTCAGCCAAAACATTCTGGGAATGTTTTCCCTTATTGTTCATATTTGATGAGGTATGGAAATGTTTCCAAGCACAGGCATGTGCTAAATGCATATTTCACTTCAGCACAGGCAAGGTCAAGGAAACAGTTTTGCCATTTTCTCTTCGTGAACATAACTATTGTGTTAAGCATACTGGAACAGTTTTTTGCCCTCTTGTCCATATAAGAATAGGTATGGAAATGTGTCCAAGCACAGGCATGTGCTAAATGAATATTTCCCTTCATCACATGCAAGGTCAAGGAAACAGTTTTGCCATTTACTCTTGCAGAACATCATTTTCAGCCAAAGCATTCTGGAAATGTTTTTCCCTTATTGTTCATATTTGATGAGGTATGGAAATGTTTCCAAGCACAGGCATGTGCTAAATGCACATTTCACTTCAGCACAGGCAAGGTCAAGGAAACAGTTTTGCCATTTTCTCTTGATGAACATAACTATTATGCCAAGCATACTGGAACAGTCTTTTGCCTTCTTGTTCATATAAGCATAGGTATGGAAATGTTTCCGAGCACAGGCATGTGCTAAATGCATATTTCACTTCAGCACATGCAAGGTCAAGGAAACATTTTTGCCATTTATCCTTCAGAACATAGCTATTCAGCTAAGCATTCTGGAACCGTTTCTTGCCCTCTTGTCCTTGTAAGAATCTGTATGGAAATGTTTCCCTCGCACAGGCTTGTGCTAAATGCATATTTCACTTCAGCACAGGCAATGTCAAGGAAACAGATTTTCCATTTACTCTTGCAGAGCATCACTATTCTGCCAAACATTCAGGAAGAATTTGTTGCCTTCTTGTCCATATGAGAATAGGTATGAAACTGTTTCTAAGCACAGGCATGTGCTAAATGCCAATTTCACTTCAGCACAAGCAAGGTCAAGGCAACAGGTTGCCGTTTTCTTTTGCTGAACATCATTTTCAGCCAAAACATTCTGGAACTGTTTTTGCCTTCCTGTTCATATTTGATGGGGTATGGGAATGTTTCCAAGCACAGGCATGTGCTAAATGCATAATAATGCATAATATCTTTCACTCTATAACAGGACAGGAAACAGTTTTGTCATTTTCTTTTGCTGAACAAAACTATCTTGCTAAGTTTTTATTCTGGAACAATATGTTGTCTTCTTGTCCGTATTAGCTGTATAGCAATGTTCCAGAGAACAGGCATGTGTTAAATGTATATTTCATCATGTACACTGTCTACTTCATAATAATGTTTTGTCTCCTCCTTTTTAAAATTGAGATATACCAATTGAGCAATCCATTAAGAGAAATTTTTTATCTACCTTTATAAGTAGCTGCTCTGTTCCTTATCTTCCTTGTGAGCGTCTGCTTGCAGATCGAGAGGTCACGGGTGCAAACCCTGGCCTGGTTAAACCAAAGACTTTAAAGTTGGTAGTAGTGGCTTCCCTCCTAATGCTTGGGGCTAAGGGGACAGCATTATGCCTGACTCATCGGTGTTAGTATGATGAACCGGCTGGGTTCAGTGCCTGGGCACCTCATAAGTGCCCCTGTCCTATAAGGATATAAATGTCGCTGCACAATATCAGAAAAAATACCGGCGAATCCCATCCCTATCTTCCTTGTTTAGCTCTTCTGAATATTAAAACAATTGTATTATTTTGTAATTGTTTGTACTGGTCCTTGTTTTGCAATTGCTGCAGTTGACTGCTCTGCCCTTAACTATCTCATCCTACAGTATATATATTTTCCCCTTGACACATGCAGTAGTACTTTATCTAGAGAATTACTCATAATCAAGTGACTAATTGGTGCTCATCAGTTAAAAGTGAACATCAATGTCCTTATTAAGAATTATAATTAGGCCAGTGCTCCTTAATTACTTACTAATATGTAAGGGTATATTAATTGGAATCATACAATTAGGGAATTGATTGTTATTGTTTTGGCTGACTAATTGGCTGTGTTTTACAAACAGCCAATTAAGTTCTCATTAATATATCTTTAATAAGCACTTTAGGAGACATTGATATGGGTAATTTTAATTACTTGATAAAATGTCTTTGCCTCATATTTGTATTCTAATGAAAACTGCTCTATAGAGAATCCTATGTTTCCTTAACTTTTACTCATTGACTGAGTCAAAGCTTGTTTGCTTCCTGAACGAGATTGGTATTCTCATTAGGTTATTTTTTTTTAAACTGTTTATTATGCTAACTTTGTAAATGTTTAAACTGTTATTGTAGTAACCTGTATTTAGTTATAATTCATATTATTTTAACCTTATAGATTTTGATATTTCTACTCACCTATATGAATTATAACCTGATTAAACCCTATTTATTAACCTTCATTGTGTTCTGCGTTGATGACCTATTAAGTGTCAGTGTGCTGTAAAACCCAAAATACAAAATACAAATACTTACTTAATATATATGCTAGTTGTATTTGGTAATGTAGAAATGTAACAACAATTTGGTTGTTAGGTTACATATTAGAAATCATTGGCACAGTCATATTAAAATAAGGTCATAAAATTCTGTTATAAACTCTGTCATATATGAGTAAAAATTTCCTTAATATTATTTTATTATTATAATTTTAACACCTTTGACAACTAAAATAACATACCATTATATTCACTAACCTACAAATTAATTGTTTGCATTAGAATGTAAATGAAAAGTCTCTACTATTTTTGTATTTTCAGACTGCCAAAATGAAAGCTGAGGCACGAATAGAAATGCTGCGATCTGCTGGAGGTATGTTCATATTTTCGACAACATAAACTATAGGTTGTTTGTTTTTATAGGTTTTTTATGGAGGACTGATTCTGTAAAAACAAGGTTCTACTGTGCCAATTAAGGAAGATGTACGATGACAAGTTATAAAATTAACATAAAAGAGTATACCAGATTTTATGTCAACCCTATCCTGCATGTATATGCCATTTTACGCCTTTACAAACTATTCACAATCATTAGCAGAATCTGCATAACTAAGGGTTTATTTGTAGACTGGTTCAGCCTTAAATCTATTGTTACAAGTTGGACATACATTTATTAAAATCCTTTAATCTCTTTTATAGAAAAACAACAAAGTCATGTGAATTTTCAAAGCTATAGATGAATTATGAATGAAAGAGTCATACGTTTGCCTGCTAAGCGTGAATTGACCCTGCTTAGCATGAATTGACCCTGCTAAGCATGAATTGACCCTGCTAAGCATGAATTGACCCTGCTTAGCCTAAATTGACCCTGCTTAGAATGAATTGACCCTGCTAAGCATGAATTAACCCTGCTTAGCATGAATTGACCCTGCTAAGCATGAATTGACCCTGCTTAGCATGAATTGACCCTGCTAAGCATGAATTGACCCTGCTAAGGAAAATATTGAAGATCCAGATCAACCAGTTCTATGGTGGGAGACTCCCAGCTATCTGATCAGGATCTGCACATTTTGTTATTGTTTCTGGCAATAAGTCGCTTAGTATTAACTTCTGCTTTTAGAGACTGTATAAGATGTTTCATTGGTTATCAACAATTATAGCAAGTTGCTTTGCATTTTGCAATCTGAAGATTTCCAAATAGATAAAAAAAATGGATTTTTTTTTTAACAATATGTGTATCCATTTACCAAATGTCTACAATCAAGGAATTACATGTATATATATTGATTTTTAAATTAATTCTCTTTGTCTTCTTATTTACATTTTTAGCAATTGCAATTGAAATGTTGACTTTAGATTTTCATACATGTTAGCCATATGTTTTGGCATTTTTAGTACAATTACAAATACCCTGACATGAAGTGCATAAATAAAGATTGCAATATATTTTTAAAATTAAATATATTATATAAGTAAATATAATTTAAAAAATGGCATCATTGCAGCACATTAAATAAAACAATAAAAGAGGGTGCCCATGACGTGGTGGCAGAGTTGCCGACTTGTAACTCCTCTGACTGCTTAGCTTCTCATAGTGTGGGTTCAAGTCCCATTTGGGGCAAAGGAATTAATGTGGGAATGGTTTCTAGCTGACCTGCTGTTTGCCAGTGGTTCTACTCAGACATTTGTCTGGGGTCTTCCTCCATCAAAATAACTTGACATGGCCATAAAGACCATAATTTTTACTGTGATATATAACCACAACAAAACTAAAACAAACAAAACTAGAACATATATGTAAAATTATCATTCAGGTAGGTATGATTAACATCATTTTAAAAAAGAAAATAAAGCATTGCTGTTTTCAGTAGCTTATTCCAGTGAGCATATATTTTCCTACAAGTTATATAAGTTCGACAAAAATCTTTGAATGGATAAAAATCAGAGAACTGGTCTTCACTTATTTTTAAAGTCTGACACAACATGTGTATTATCTCTGCAGTGAATGTAGATGACTGGCTTTCGAGTGCCAATGTGGACAACCTTGGGTTGGATGATGACCAGGACCTACCTCGGACTCCCAGTCATACATCCCTGCGGACAGAGAGCTCTGGTGTCAGTCATGTAAGTATTATATGCCCAGATACTTTGTTCTCACTCACTTCTTAAGGCTCACTCTGTCCCACACTCTGAGCAAAAAATAGTATAGAAAATAATAATATCATAAAAAATACAAACAAGATATGGTTACTTTAGAAGTTCTTACTTACTGCTGCATGTTGATATGTTTTAATGGAAGTTTACATGTAACATCATAAATATGATTTCTATGGACTGAATACTGTCTTTGTATGCACAACATAGCTATTTATAGAACAAGCCACCAGCCTCTCCTGGCAACTATTACATGAATATGAATAAAAATACAATATTGATCAGGTTGTTTATATTAAGTTAACAGCATTTCATAAAATAATTAGGGCACTGATAATAGTATACTGTCATTACATTTGTTATTGGTGAGTTGTTTCGATACAACCATTACATTAGTACAAGTTGATATCTTTTGGAATAAATGTCAAATCTTTTCTATAATAAATTCTCAATTAAGTCATAAAGTAGCTGGGAATTAGACAAGAATATAAAAGGCTGATTGGTAATTATCCGATCGCCAGAACTCTTCATTCACTCACTACTTGGGTTAAAGCACTAGCCCTTGCCAAAAGGTTTGATTGGGGGATGTCTTCTAGCTGAGCGGTGACATTGGTTCTCCTCAGTCTGGAGGTCTTTGTCCACCAATAATAGCCACACGTTGCCAATATAACAGCAATTGTGTACGTACAATGTAACTCCAGTCAAACTAAAGACTTACTAATGATTAATTTTGGTGCTCTTTTTCTCAGCAATCCCATGAAGAAGAGCAGACGTACACCCACTATGATGTAGACGATGATTTCCTCGATGACACGTTTGATGTCCCAGGGTCTGAGATCTCTATGAAAGGCCATTCTAGTCAATACCCTATTAAGTGTCGATCTGTCTATGAATTCCATGTATGTGAGATAATTGTCATAATATATTTCTTAAAGTAGGTTTTTAAAGTTTTGAGCATTATATATATTAAAGACTATACATATATACTTAACTTCACTAAGAAAAGATTAATTATTGAGCTTGTATTATTTAATGTTTCGTCAAGGTTTAGAAATCAAATAAAAAAGTATATGTAGTATGAGATCAGCCAGCTCTAGCTGGGTGCTGTCTAAATAGGATCTGCCCTATATGCGACAGTCATCAAACTTCAACACTTCGCTGTCACCTTTTCACTTAGCAAAAAGCAGTTGTTGAAGACAATAGTTAATTTAGCTCTATAATAATTATGAAAATGGTAATAGTCTGAACAACTTTTTATGGGAACTTTGCAAAAGCATTTAACTTTAAAGAAAATTAAATTCTTAAATCACATTTTTATTCATATTCTTTATTTAATTTTCTATTTTGTTTATATGGTAATGCTATGAATAGAAAAATATATCTAAAAACCACATGTTTTTGATGTGCAGGCCAGCAAACCAGATGAGTTGGATATGGGGGAGAATGAGGAACTAGAGATCATCGCCAATGGGGATGGTGATGGATGGGTCAGAGTAAGTAAACAAAATGTTTTCATTAAAAAAAAAAGATTTTTTTTTTTTACTTTTAAAGCCTTTTTTTTCTCCCTCAATTGTTCATTGGAAGAGGTCCCCATGAAAGTGTTAAAACTCATACTTAAATCTTCTTAGCTTTCACAATGTTGGTTTAAGGTCTATCTGTGCAAGAACTTTCTTGTGGAGGGAGTTTCCTGCTGACCTATAATGCTGACCTCTGGTGTGATGACCTTTAATGCTGACCTTTGGTGTGCTGACCTATAATGGTAACCTATAATGGTGACCTCTGATGTGCTGACCTCTGGTGTGCTGACCGATAATGCTGACCTCTGGTGTGCTGACCTATAATGCTGACCTCTGGTTTGCTGACCTAAAATGCTGACCTCTGGTGTGCTGACCTTTAATGCTGACCTCTGATATGCTGACCTCTGGTGTGCTGACCTATAATGCTGACCTCTGATGTGCTGACCTCTGGTGTGCTGACCTATAATGCTGACCTCTGATATGCTGACCTCTGGTGTGCTGACCTATAATGCTGACCTCTGGTGTGTTGACCTATAATGCTGACCTCTGATATGCTGACCTCTGGTGTGCTGACCTATAATGCTGACCTCTGGTGTGTTGACCTATAATGCTGACCTCTGATATGCTGACCTCTGGTGTGCTGACCTATAATGCTGACCTCTGGTGTGCTGACCTATAATGCTGACCTCTGATATGCTGACCTCTGGTGTGCTGACCTATAATGCTGACCTCTGATATGCTGACCTCTGGTGTGCTGACCTATAATGTTGACCTCTGATATGCTGACCTCTGGTGTGCTGACCTATAATGCTGACCTCTGATGTGCTGGTGGTTTTAGCCAGACATTTATCCAGGGCCTTACACCACCAGAAACTAGCTGGATTTTGCAAACAAGTTATTTTTTTTATCAGAAGCATGGTTATAATAGTCAGTTATGTCTGGTTTAAGCTGTTAAGTAATGTAACTATTTTTAAATATCATTTAAGCTGAATTACAGTGAACCTAATGTAAAGCAAGGTAAATCATGTTTTTGCTTAGCTTGTAAAAATAACTCTTTTAGCCAATGTAAATGTTCCTTGTAGTAATGAATAAAACTTCATATCTCCTATTATTCAGGCTAAGAATTCCAAGGGTTTGGTTGGGTTTATTCCTGAGAACTATATCACCATACTGGAGGGTAGTATAACAACCAGTGAGGACACGTACAGTCAACATACAGAAGGCACTAGTCAACAAGGTAAGATCTCTGTCTTGGAGTATCAACCATTTAGTATGGTAACAGCATACAATATGTGAATCTTTTCTGAAGCCAAAATTGGAGATTTTTCTCTTGCAAAGTGGGAGAATTGTTATTTTCATATAAACAGAGAAGGAAGTTATCTGTTTCCATGTAGGGAGATTTCTGAAAATGTGTAAAAAAAACAACAACCTCATGTTAAAATTATGTTGAACCTTTAAAGAGGGAGTCTCCCTCTAAAAGTGGGAGAGTTCACATGTATGTAACATTTCAACATACAGAAGGCTCTATTCAGCAACTTAAGATCCAACTTCAGGGTTCGCACAGTCTTAAAAAGTGCTTAAATTTGAGCCCCTTTCTTAAAAAGTGCTTAAAAATGAAAAAAAGTCCTTAAAAGTCCTTGATTTTAAATACTCTCTTAAAAAGTGCTTAAAAAGTGCTTAATTTTCTCTAAAAACATGCTTAAAAATGAATAAATGACTAAGATCATGTTAAAATGTCGAAAGTTTTAAACAGACAATCGAATTTAGTATCAAAATATATAAATTGTTCGTAGTTGTAAATAGTAAGGGGACGAATTTCAAGCAGTTCGAACTAGTTTGGGTACAAATACGTCGGAGATGCGCCCCTTTGTAAACAACACAATGGCGTCGGGAAAAAAAGAAACGTGCTTAAAAAATGGGATAAAGTGCTTAAAAAGTGTTTAAAAAAGTGCTTGAATTTTGGCATGGGATGGCTGTATGAACCCTGAACTTGGAGAATAACCATTATGCACTTATTGTCAGAATAACCTGGCTTGTCAGGGTACTGCTTATAAGTTGCAATGTAGCCTACAAGCTAGGTATACCCCTGTGTTTAACTTATTATTGAAATAGTACCATCTATATATATGAATATATAATAGTGTAGGTGAGTGTTGAGATAACCACTGAATGCTGAGTGAGCTAAATTAACCATGCTTTAGTCTACCAAACCTCCCCCTTGCTACCTTTCTATTTATTTACCCATTCCTACCACTGTTTGTAGTAACTCAAAGGTTATCATTGAGATTTATCCAAAACAACTTTTATCATTATGAAAAAAAATATCTTGTAATTGAATATGCATTCTTTTACTTTATTTTCTCCCCCAGGTGGCAGCATGGATGATGCAGCCGATACCTACTCTCCGCCTCCCCCCATGTCTCCGACTAGTCACACCTCTATCCCTGCCATTGAGGAGCCAGATAATGATGAAGAGGAGTTACCTCCCCCTCCTATGTCACCGCCAACCTCAGGTGACATTGCACAGGAAGTGACATCATACTCTTCAGGTGACATGGAGGTACAGCAGACAACAAACATCATGGCCAATAATTTGCATCTGCCACTAGCAGGTATATACCTCTCCACTGTCATGTAAAGGCTGTGGTAAAGTTGTTTTAGTTGCCAACTAACAACTCCCTGTCAGGCTGAAAACTTTTGCCATTTTTTTCAAGGTTCAAGCATTTTTTCATTATCCACTGGACAACTTAGGTGGTATCTTCTTCCAGCTGACCTGGGCTGCACTGGTGGTTCAACCCACATATTTGTCTTCTTCCTCCAATACTAGCTTAAGGATTATGCATTGAGAAAACTCTTAATTTTTCGTGTAATTTCATATACCCTCGGAAGGTCATGTGACCAACCATGTGACCATAGTAAACTACTACATCGATTTCAGTAAATCTTACACAAAAAGCACTATGAAAATGGAAAATAAATGAAAACAAGATCATAACTATATTTAGAGTGACCATGTTAGTGATGTATTTAGAAAAACAAGAACATTAAAATGTTTTTTCCTGTTCATATTTACTGTTTTTATGTGTTTTTATGCATTAAATGCTATTGAACTTACGCCTTTCTGCTGGGTTGAAATCATTATGTACTGATTTAAACATTTACCATTCTACCATACTTGCCATTTAGTAAAATCTTTTGCCCACAAGCTGAAAATCTTAATTTTCTGATTTGTAGAAAACTACTGTCATTAAATTGTCTAAGGTTTTATTAGTCTTTCACATGTAAAGTCTGGTCTGCATTAGTTCTGTACAATGTAACAGAAAAAATAGTTTTTATGAAATTATAATTTTGGTATAATGTACGAGATTTTTACATTATGTGTGATATGAAAGAAAGTTTTCTAGGTTGATGTTTTTGTAACAATTTTAATGATCATAGATTTGTTGTATTTGCATTTTTAGAAGTAACAAAGTCTTACGATAACCTTTAAACTTTTTACTATAACAGTTGAATTACCTTACCTTGGATTACTTTGACAAGGGAGGCAGTACCGGACCTGGTAGTACGATCGGTAGAGCCCCCAAGTTTGATCCCAATCCGCACCATACAAAGTGGTTAAAAATGGTAGTGGCATAGCTCCCTTGCTAACACTCAAGCAAATATAAGGATAGTTTCACGATTAGTTGGCCCGGTGTCAGGATAATGTGACTGGGCTTGGTATTATGCCTACATGGCATGCTATATACTGTGAAGGCTGCACTATATCTGCTTCAAGTGGACACTGTCTTTAGATAACTGAAATAGTGTTGGTGAGACGATAAACCCAACAAACAAACAAGAGAGGCAGTATTGAGTATCACAAATGTTCACTATAGCCAACATTAAGCGTTTTATTTATTGTCACCTCCTACAGATGGTACGTGGGTGCGAGCTCTTTACGACTATGATGGAACCTCGCCTGAGGAGCTTTCATTCACTGAAGGAACGTTAATCAAGATTATACGTAAAGACGAAAACGGTATTGATGATGGCTTTTGGGAAGGTGAGGTCAATGGAAAAGTGGGTGTATTCCCGTCTTTGGTCGTCGAGGAGCTCAGTCAGGATGGCACCTGCCAGGTAGGTAACTAAGCAGCCATCTTATAAATGTTACCATAGTAACATGACATGTGACCTGACTTAGATGAAGAATTTTTGAAAGACAGTTTATACATATTTATACTAGAGTAGTTGACCAATCAGGGTTTTAAATACTTTTTAGTGGTCATGCATTGAAATATTAAAAGAAACTTAATCTAGCTTAAAATAATCTGCATTCTAAAGTTCATTACCAGACACAGTCCTGGTTTAACATTTTACTTGGGTTTGTTTTATCCAGAAGTCATATATGCTTTGTACTTGCCAGAGACAGAAACTATTATTTTCTCACTTTTGCAATTATACGCACATTATAATACTGAATGTGAGGTAATAATTATTTTGAAGACTATTCATTATATAGCGTAGAATGTGAAGTTGAATTTGATTTCATGCTAAAATAAAATTTATCAGCCTGGGTTAAATTATATCTACATAAATTATATAGTCAACATTTCAAGAAATGAATTCATATTATTTCTCTTTTTTTTGCATTATGACCCATTCCAGTTTTAATTATAAAAAACACTTCTTGCATCTGTTGTTGGTTTCAGAGAAGCAGGCTCAGAAAGAAACTGTAAGGATTTGTCTCAAAGCTACAAAACTGTTCTTGTCTATGTTACTTGTATCTATCATTGCATGGAGCTTGAGTGATTTGCTGCAGCGTCCCCTGTTTGCTGGAATGAAGTACATTGATCTTGTCTGCTCTGTTAATTCGTATTCTTGTCACACAAATGGTAAACCTCTGTTCAGTCTGTAAGATGGAGTATCACGTCTAAGACTCCCATTGTCTTGAGAATTTATGCATGGATGAGGTTTATTTTTGCTGCCTTAAAAATAAGAGCTGGTCTGTGTTTTGTGTTGGAAGACATTATTTATTGGTATTTTCTTACGTTTATGAGGCATAAATTCGTAAAAGATGTGAAATTTGATCAACATTTTCTGAATCTAATAGTATCATGAATTAAAGAAAGACATGTAATTTCGTTTTTTCTTATCTTTCAATGTCATGTAGTAGAAGATACGTAACTAGATTACATTTTCTTGATTTAGTTGACAAGAATTGATGATCCAGGAGTTAAGTATTGAATATCAGATAATATGTCTGTTAAATGGGTTAAAAAATATCACAATGATGCCACTGTTTCTTGTAAAAATCCTAGACAGTTCTTTTTTTGACACAGTCAGCTTTCCTGTCTGCCCTCTATTTCTGAGACAATTGCCATTAATTGTTATACATATCAGACTCTGACATGCCAGAAATACTGAATCTGTTGGTACTCTTTTATTTAAATTGTCACAACTCCTGCTCTGGTAGATCATCTGCTCCTGTTACAGACGACAATTACCCGTACATACCAAAGTCATGAAAAATGGTTGTTTTATTTCCGATGCTTAATGTAATAGACCCTGGTTTGACTGGTGGTAGAATAAAGTGACTGGGTAACATGTCAGGTCTTCACTGTTTGCTTATACAGTACTGGCAGCTCTATACTCTGCATTTAGTAAACCCAATTTAATGTTAACTGAAATATTGGTAAGACTAAACAAATTTCCATGGAATACACTATACATGTACCTTCATCTGTTTAGAAATTTATTATTTTCAAAGTTTATAAATATGTTATACTTTCCTGTTGTTTTTTATATGATTCAAAATGTTAAAATCTGAGATGTTTAATAGTGATAATGCTGTCTCAGATTTGAAAATAAAAAAGTCACAATTTTTTATAAGGTTAAGTCTTTGGTGGGAAAAGTTATGAGAAAGTTACCTTGTTTGGTTAATTTGCTTATAATATTTATGTAATATTTATCAAGTCTTCTTAATGATGCTACGTATAGCTTTAAGATATGTACCTTATTTAGGTCTATCTTAATTATTTGAATCCTATGTTAAGAATGCTCTCTGTCAATCTTTCCAATCTGCAGCAAAACTATCATACATGTAACATGTGTAAAACTAAAATTTACTTAAACTTCAGCTCTGAATGTTTCTATTTTGAAGTCATCTTCTTGCTGCCCTCTCCAGCAATAGGCATCATTGTGTCCCTATCTTAAGATGAAAGAATATTGTTCAGCAAATGTCAGTCTGTTGGTCAGTCATTCGTCAGACAACTCACTTTCCAATTTATATCAAGAGATTTCGGATGGCGCCCGTCACATGGTGGTAGAGTCCCTAACTTGTAACTACTCTGACTGCTTAGCATCTCACCGCATTGGTTCGAGTCACTACATTGGTTCGTGTCCTGTTTGGGGCAAAGGACTTAATGTGAGAAGGTCTTCCAGCTGACTTGCTGTGCGCCGGTGATTCTACTCAGACCTTTGTCTGGGGTTTTCATCCAAACTAAAAGGTGGACATTGCTTTAATGATCATAAATCATCGCTGCAATATATTTCAAAAACAAAAGCAAAAATCAAGAGATTTCCTGTAATCATAGCAACTCCTGGGTTACGGGTAATATTGCCTCAACTGATCTAGTTGAGCCTAGCTGATGAAAGGATCCAGCAAAGCGCCTCCCATGTTCCATCCCCAACTAACAATAACTGTGTTCATCATTTGTCTACTAGGGATTTCCGTCCCCGCTTGTCTCCCCCCCTGACTACATGCCGCCTCCTCCAGTCACAGTTACCGCGGCAACACCTGAGTCAGAGACCCCACCTACACCTATCGCCAATGGCGCAGGTATGTTTTAAAATTCTCCACTTTTCCATTTAAGTAATATTAAAATAGGATATATGCTATTTCTCCTAAGTTCTAACCCATGTATAAGAACATGTTTTATTATTCATTTGAAATCATTTTTTATGTATTGTAAATGTTTTATGCTTCACAAAAGCTATTAGTAAGGTCTGTGTAATATAATAAATAGGTATGGAAGCAGTCATTTTTAGATTCAGAAAGTTTTGATAGGATTTCCAGTGTTGTTTTCCTGTATTGGTTGGCTGATTATGTCGCAATGTGTTTGATGCCTTTAATAGAGCTTGTGTTTATTATGTTAACTGTTTTAACTACACTATGTAAAATAGACTAAATGTGTAACACTTGAAAGAGAATGTGTGTTTTAGCTCTTAAGCTGCTTCAAATGGTTATAACATTGAATAAATTCTTTGGCTTACAGACCATGTAGATGAAAGTAGTTATATGTTAGAGGTTTATGAGTAAATAATGAGATTGAGATCCGTCAGTTGCAAGCAAGGACTGGATGATCTGGATCTGCACTATTTGTTTAAGCCTGAGCAATTTGTATTCTGCAGAGTAAGGGACTGTTTGCTTTGTTTAAAACAAGCATGTTCATATTTGCACAAAATTGACCACACTGTTTAAATGAGTTTTATTGTCCTGTGTTGTTTGTTGCTTGTGTTTTCTCTGTGAACACAAAATTAATGCAACACCCTGCATTTTGTTGTTCTTTGTTATGAATTGATAGCAATGGTATTATAGCAACCCTATCAGATATGGCAAAAAAAAAAAAATAAAACATATGCATGATGATTTATTTGCATTGTACTGGTATAATACCTTATAGTAGATTAGAAAGTTGACAAGAAAAATATTCCAAAATAATTGAAAATAAGGTGCAGATTAAAAAAAAAAAGTTAAGATGGGTTTGTCTATCATTTTGATGTTGTAATTTATTTCAATGTCAGAATCAGAAATTAAATTAAAATTTTATGGTACAGTCTGATAGGGTTGCTGTAACATGTTAGTTTCATACTGCACATCATAACATCATGTTTTTTTCAGATCTATTTCATCAATACTGGTTTGAAGTTTTGTTTGTTTTCATCCAATCATCGTTGAAGTCTTGTATGTTTTCAGTTCACACCCCATATCGTCGTTCACATAGTCGTCAGCATTCTTTTGGCTCCTCTCGGAAAATGCCGAAAATAAACCCTGCATCGTTTGAGTCCTCTGTTTAGGTAGCCATTTTGGGTACAGACTTTGGTTGGCCCAATAGCCTTATGTATACAGACACTGATGTAAGGGGAGACGAATCTATTAAGGGGAAACAATGTAGCTCTTAATTGTATACCTCACTGTAATGTCATGCTCAGAATAGAGCCATATTACAATCAACTGCTAAAATTAAATCTGATAGACTTAAGGTTCTGGACCTGTAACTAACTTCGGTAAACATCGGCACTCGGTATGATCCGGTTTTATTTGAATAGCATTCGTCGTAAAGGTTCGTTTTTGCTATTTTTAGTAGTTTTTCACCACGTGATATGGATTTTCCATGACGTCATTGGGTTACCCATTTCTCAAAAATGAGGGAACCGGGAGCTCGACAGCGTGATCGTCGAGGGCGATATTGTAAAAATAGTGGTTTACCGACAACAAAGTCATGTAAAGTTGAAGTGGATCATAACTATTGTGTTGGTTTCCTGTGTACAGGTGAAAAATGCACTGTTTCATCTTGTGTTTGCGATTTAAATTTGCCTTCGCATGCTAACCGCGAGAGTTAGCGACATGGTTTGACGCTCGCTCACCTTCGTCTGATATTTTCTCCGGATGGCCAGGATGGACTTTTAAATGTGTTCAGGGGTCAAAATTGTGAGGGACAATCAAGTGTCACTAATACCAAAAGAGTGCTAGACTCAATTATTCCTAAACTGTCGGATTTTTTTACGAAAAACGTGTAAAGTGGTTAATTTCAAATATTTCCCTCAAGCCAGCCAAAATCAGTAAAGAGAAGGTTTTCATGTTATAATGCAGAGTTTTACATACATATTTCCATCTCTTATACCAACTGTAGGTGATTTTTTGTATAAAGGAGTATAATCTGTAATTGACCATTTTGACGTTATTTTTCGCTATAAATTCTCTTGCAGTTAAATTATAGTAACCTTTACAAATTCTTATAAATTTTATTAGGAACTGTAAAATGCCTTTAAAATCTCATATTATGGGCAGTTTATATTGCAGAAAATTTTAAAACTAGTTGTATGTGTCTAACTAGCTTCAAACTTGAGATATTTGCTTTTATAGATAGAGTAAATTTTAAAACACACCCAAAAAACTCGGATTTTTGCTCGGGGGTACATGTATGCAAAGTTCTGTATATTTTATTAGGAACGGTAAAATGCCTTTAAAATCTCATATTATGGGCAGTTCATATTGCAGAAAATTTTAAAACTAGTTGTATGTGTCTAACTAGCTTCAAATCTGAGATATTTGCTTTTATAGATAGAGTAAATTTTTAAACACACCCAAAAAACTCGGATTTTTGCTCGGTGGTACATGTATGGAAAGTTCTGTAAATTTTATTGGGAACGGTAAAATGCCTTTAAAATCTCATATTATGGGCAGTTCATATTGCAAAAATTTTTAAAACTAGTTGTATGTGTCTAACTAGCTTCAAACTTGAGATATTTGCTTTTATAGATAGAGTAAATTTTTAAACACACTCAAAAAACTCGGATTTTTGCTCGGGGGTACATGTATGCAAAGTTCTGTCAATTTTATTAGGAACGGTAAAATGCCTTTAAAATCTCATATTATGGGCAGTTCATATTGCAGAAAATTTTAAAACTAGTTGTATGTGTCTAACTAGCTTCAAACTTGAGATATTTGCTTTTATAGATAGAGTAAATTTTTAAACACACCCAAAAAACTCGGATTTTTGCTCGGGGGTACATGTATGCAAAGTTCTGTATTTTTATAAGTATTTGTCCAAAGTGTAATCTTACTGTTCTGATTTATCATGATATGATTGTGTAACAGGAAAATTGGTAAAAAATTGAATATAGAACAGTAGAATTTGAAAAAATGGTACTTTTTCATTTTTTGTTCCAGCACAATTTACGGTGTTTTTGAAAATCAAGGGTCACTTTATAAAAATGTACATAACTTGAGTTACAAACGGTAAACTTCCTTAAAAATTCACCGTACGGTGTGTTTTATAGTACAAATTCAAGAAACAGTATCATTATAAGGATTGTGGAAGGTCACCATTACAGGTCCAGAACCTTAAAGGGGCATGTCCAGACTTAAAGGGGCATGTCCATAACTTTATAGACTTCTCTTTCCAATAGCAACTTGATAGGATGTTTTGGCTTAAATAAAATACATTAAACAACTCAATATTTTTTATATACTATGTGTCTGTAAGTATGGAGTATGTAAAATTTTTGTTTCATTCCTGATTATGAAGTGTTGTTGGAATATTCAAGACTGTACTTTTAAATACAGACATAATTAATTGGTGTGAGAAAGAAGGTTATATGTGAACAAATTAATGGCTATGTCTTGATTTTAGAGATCACTATTTTGGGAGTAAATTTTTGGGTCATATCAGAAGGAGCTCTTGTTAGCGCATAAGTAATCTCCCCTTATATCAAAGCTGAATTGCTACAAGAACAATAATCTGTTTGTCATATCATTTATTTATAACATCTACTAATACACACCTTTGTTATTGTTAGTTTAGACAGTTTTGTGACATTATGGGTTTTTGTATGCAAAAATGCAATAATTGTAGATGTTTTATACAAAATAACTATTTCTAGTTAGCTGGTTAGTGGTGCCTTTTTTCACCCAACTTGCAGAATAATATGGTATTCATTAATGGTTGTTTCTACATGTTCTTACTTATTGTTATAACAAAGCATAGCTAGAACAAAGTTAGACTGGAAGTTGGGTTTTAAGCCAGACCAGGTTTGTTTTGTTGCCCCCTTTTGAAAACTGATATTTGGTCATGTTCCCAATAGTAATAAGTATGTTTTTTTCCAATTTCAAGGAGAAAATTTCCAATTAAAAAAAAATGTAGTTGTCACCTTTGGTCAGATAATTGACTACTTCAGTTACCTAAGAAATAGAGATATTTCTTTGTAAATGAGTAAAATATAAATAGTTGAATAAACCAAATAGCTGAGTTTTTGTTTAATTTGATATATATGTGCCCCATAATATGGTTTGAGATTTTCCCACTTTTATCTAAAAGTATGTGAAAAATTTCAGATTCTGGGTTTTTGGTGTTTTTTTTTTTTTTGGTGAGAAAAAAACCTGCAGACCAACAGAGTGAGGAGCTGACCTGAAGAGTCATCTCCCTTGCAAAGTTGACAGGAATATACAAAGGTCACAAGGTGCACAACAGTCTGTAACCATTTGCAGTTATTCTGACAGGTTAAAAAAGGCCAATTACATTAATATGTCATATCAAAACTCAGTAAAATCAGCGAGGCATTTGCTTTTTCAACTGATAACTGGATGTAGAAGAAATGTTACACAAAAAGCTTGTCACTCTTTTCATAAAAATTGTGCATACATGTGAGCTTTCTCTGAGGCTAATGTGGGAGATTTTCACTTGGAAATTTGGAGATTTGTTTTTTTTTTCATATAAACAAAGAAGAAAGTTATTTGTTTCCAAATAGAGAGATTTCTGAAAATTTGTAAAACACCCTTTATTTTCAATAATTTTGAATCTTAAAAGTTGGATTCACCATCCAAAAGTAGGAGAGTTCACATATATGAATTTGTATATATGCTTTCTTCTAATGACAAATGCATAGATTCATTGGCAATGGCTTAATATGGCTTTTATATGTACCTATGCTTTCTTATTGACAACCTTTTAGACAATTTATATTTTATTCTTTCTCTTCTTAAAAGAAGCAGAAAACAGATTGTTCCAAACCAACAATATTCAGTTCCCAGAACAAATGATAATAAACATAGTAATCTAGAGATTATTGTGGAAATTGAAACTAATACATTTTTTGTTAATGGCAGGGAATTTCACAGTTAAAGCTAAAACAAAATTTCACTAGTGCATGATATTATACATTATGTTAGTTATGTTAAGCATGATATTTTCATTGTACATTTTGTTGTCACTAAAATGTTGTATTTATTGTTTTTGTTTTTTTCTACTTCCAATTGTTAGGGGCATGATGGTTACTTAATGCATGAAAAACGTTTGTCTTCATCAATGTGTAGAGTGTGCCCATTTAAAGCTTTCAGTATGTCAACTGTTTCCTACATTTATACTCCTTTATGTCTCCTATATTTTGGTTCAAAATCCTATATTCTGAGACCTGACTTGGTATCGCAATTGGTAAAGAGTCAGCTGCAGGTACGAGGGGCGCCTGGTTTGATCCTGGGCCGCTAAACCACTAAAGTTGTTAACAATGGTAGTGGTATAGCTAGCTCCTTTGCTAGCGCTCAAGCAAATAGAAGGGTAGTTCCACGACTAGTTGGCCCTGTGTCAGGATAATGTGATTGGCTGTGGTATCATATCAGGTGTTCACGGCATGCTACACACAGTGAAGGCAGCACTGTATCTGCTTCAAGTGGACACTGTCTCCAGATAACTGAAATACTGTTGTTAGGAAGAAAAACCTAATACACCCAATATTCTGAAAACCTCCTATATTTCCTATATTTTCGAATAGTTTTACAAATATTGCCATATATTTTAGTAAATTTGTCGCCGATAAACGAAGAGAGTAAAAATTGCTTTGACACTGTTTTTGACTCTTTTTTTTTATAGTTAAGAGAATGTCTATGCCTGCAATAGCATCACAATCATTCAGATAGTGTTGCTCCTCTTCATCATATGTATCGGTCACCTGGCAAGGCAGTGCAATAGGACACAGGTCTTTTAGGTGACCATTCAGATGATGGTGATGTGCTTTGCAGCAGCCTTCTGCCTGCATTGTGATGCCTTTGTTCAAAGTGTATGGTTTCCTTTATTTTGACAGGAGACATTTTGGACATTGATTATTGTAGAAATGATAGTGTACAGGCAAGAATTGTTAGTTTATTGGGTTTATCGTCCCACCAACAGTATTTCAGTTATCTGGAGACGGTAGAATTGTTAGTATAAGTGCCAGTAAATGAACATATTTTAAATTGGAAATGCCTATATTTTTCCTCAAAACCATCCCAAAATCCCTATGTATGTTGCAAAAAAATCCCTTTATCTCGCCAATATTTTGGAGAAGACCTGGTTGACAGCCTGAGCTTTCTTCTGTTATGTTTGAATCCCATGGAAATACAGGAACTAACCAGCTCAAACATCCTGTAGCATTTATATTTGACACTATATACAATCTGAATTGCTTGTTTTTCAGTGATCTTGTATGATCGTCACATCCTAGGTAGAAAACGGTATGGGTTCTTATTGACAGTGTATTTCTTTTAGGAGCTTCTGCTATTTCAGTGTAGTTGGAAACCTTCCTATGTATATGTTTTCAAAAAGAATATATTCTATTATAAGAATAATGGTCATTGAATACAAACATATGTTAGAGGAGCATTTATAAAATTTTGTTTTCAATATTCAAGAAAAAGACTTAATGTTTTATTTAATTATTCTAAAATCTGATGCACGATCTGAAAACTACAACAGTTTTTCATTGTATAGCACTGGTAATTGGTGCTTCAAGTAAATCTAAAGAAATAAGTTATTTAACTAGTGTAAAGGAAATAAGAGCAATACCAGTGTTACATCTAGGCCTTGACCTTGCATGATTTCCATGAAATTTATGTGTTAAACGAAATAAAATTAAACCAAGTTGTTTCGCTTTTCCACAAATATTTTTTGTGCTTTGCACATGTTTAACATCCACAGATGTTACCAAGATTTAATTTCTTAACTTCATTTTTATGTTTTCATTCTATTTACTGTACTATTGGTGCCTGTATAAATGATGGCATGGACCTAACTTAAGTATCGTATTTACTCACCCATAAGGCTACTTCGCTCATAAGTCGAGGGGGATTTTTGTATATATACATGTATATATATATATTCCTAAAACGAGCTGATTATATGATTACAAAATCACTTTTCGCATGGAAATACACAGTCCAATATGTACGTGTTTATTGATGTATCTGTCCATTGGCTCTGACCTAAATCAGTGTCCCTTTTTTTTCTTCTTGATACCTCGTCCATAAGTCAAATAAACTTTTCAGAGCAATTTTAGGATATGTTTTTACTCAACTTATGGGTGAGTAAATACATTATTTAAAAGTGTGTACCATGTCATAATTTGTTGTGTATTAGGCCACAGATTTGTGTGTATCTCATAAGTGACCAAAACAACAACACTGCAGCAACAGCATGGTGAAAGTAGTAAACATTGATATCAACAGTCAAAAACTGTGTCAAATAACACAATGAACATGATGTCTTAGTCATAGAAAGTATGGTGCCAGAAATGGCAATGAATCAAAAAGAAAACAAAACTAGAGTTAAATTCTCATAATTTATTGTCCATTAATGTACAGAGTCATCACCAATAAACTTGTTTGAAATGCTTTTCAGAACACTTCTCTGTTTAATTGATAGAAAACATATAAGGTGTTTATTTGTTGGAAAATATAAGTCAGTATAACATAGAGGGATAATTGTGCAAACGGTCCGGGACACAAACCAGGGACCCTTTGCTCAAAAGGGCAAATGCTCTACTGACTGAGCTAACCAGACTGTTTACACATTCTTTCCCTATCACCAGGCTACATTCAGAGGTTAAATTAAATATCCTGCCTCAAAACTTTTTGTGGCCCAATTCTTAGGTATAGTGGGCAACCTATTTCCTATCGTTTCTAGACTGCAATACTGAACTTATGTGTTACAGTTATCATAGTCTGAACAAAATGCATTCAATGTTTTATGCATATTTTCATTGGGAACAGCGGTGCCCGTGGCTGAGCGGTTAGATTCGTTGACTTGAAACTCCTCAGCACCTCCCCTCATTGGTTTGATTCCTGGCAAAAATTTTCATGTGGGAAGGTTTTCCAGCTAATCTGTGGTGGTTCTACCCAGATATAAATCTGGGGTCTTTCTCCACCAATACTTAGATGGATGTTGCCAATATGACCATAATTGTTTCGGTGTGATGTAACAAAGAACAATCAAACATTAGGAACAAATTCTACAGAACACAAATTTAATTCAAATTCTAATGTTATGCTGATTGTGTCACTTATTTCTTTCAATAGAAGCATTCAAGTGTGAGGACTGACCAAGAAATTTGTTTACTGGTTCAACATCCTTTACTTGTTTTTTTATTATTTTATTTTTCATAATATACACACCACAAGAAATGAAAGAATTTCCTCAACAGAATGTAGCAAAAAATCCAACACTAACAAAAGTACATAAACAAGACCTGGTAGCACAATCATTAAAGTCTCAGTGCCAGGTACAGGAGGTCCCAGGTTCGATCCCTGGCCGCGACATACCAAAGTTGTTAAAAATGGTAGTGGTATAGTGTATAGCTCCCTTGCTTATGCTCAAGCAAATATAAGGGTAGTTCCATGACTGGTTGGCCCGGGGTCAGGATAATGTGACTTGGTGTGGTATCATACCAGGTGTTCATGGCATGCTATACACAGTGAAGGCAGCACTATATCTGCTTCAAGTGGACACAGTCTGCAGACTGTTGGTGGGATCTTAAACCCAACAAAGTACATAAATAAAAGTAAAAACACTTTTTTTATTTCCTTTTGACATTTATATCATTTACATTTCTATGATACTAAAACTGTTTATATATTGAGGATGTAATATATCTACCAGATAAATCTACAAATGTTCTTTTTATTTCAACCTTTTTTACTCTTTGAACTTTATTGTAATCAGCTGTTTTTTGCATAATCATCATATTACTTCCCCTGGGACCCAGAGTGAAAATGATGACATTTTTATTTCATGGTAAGGCCAGACTATTTCTCACTCTTCCACTCAAAAGCTTGAAATAAAATTGTATGCCAATATTGAAGCAGGAGCTTAGTATACAAAACACTTGGTACAGTCCTCGTACGTTTGCACTAAACACAAATCTTGTCTTCAGCAAGCTGTCATACTAATATGATGTAGACTGAGGTGGCCATTTTACTGGTTTGCCAGTACTAACAATTACCAGTATATGTATCTGTATATGTACACATATGTAATTGCTAATCACAGGGGAAAGGGAAACAGTTTTTAACACTACTAATGGGGCTATACATGTCTACCATATAACCAAATATATTTAATAGCTTAACCTAAAATATGCATAATTTCTTATTGCAACTGATACATATCTATAACATGTTACAAAATACTTTTGTACATAGTGTCTGAACCATGTCTGCAGCATTTCAGATTAGTTAAGCATTATTTAAATTAACTTAAAAAGTGAATATTAAAGCAATTTTATCATTTCTACTTGTTTTGGTACCAAATGAAACTGAATGTTAAACATTTTGTAAATATGCTACTGTTTTTTCTACCTTAGGATTTTTATCATACTTATGAATAAGACTTCTAAATTCTTGTAATATTGGTACATATTTCTTTTATTGTATATATTTTATTTTATTTACAGACCCCGAAGTAGTAGAAGATAGGCCATTACAAGCTGCCGATGAACAGGTATGTAAACATAGTTCTAAATTCTCAAAATGTACACAATTAACAACTTGCAACAATAAATGTATGAACATGTGTATAAAAGGTGTTTTGATGATGTAATAACCATTAACCTTATAAGGCATGTTTTGATGTAAACAAACAGGGTTTACAGCTGTATGACCTTGATTCTTTGACTCCCCTTTTCAAAGAAGAAAAATAGTTTTCTTGTCTAGCTAGACCTTCTCAGCATTGGCATTAGTTAACCTTTTTGTCAAGGCCCATTTATCAGCAAATCTTCTTAGATGTTTTATTTTGACATACATGTTTACTATCAAATGCTAAACCCATTTTAAATAGGGCAGATAACCCGACCATTAATTTTAGGGTTATGCCCCTTTGTTTACTTAAAATTTTCATTGTTTTTGTTAAGGTTTTGTTATAGCTGACATTAATCTTCCCTGCGCTAAAAAAAAGTGGAGCACCCTGTCTACAGATAGACTCTGATTTGATTTTCAAATTTAACTGTTTTCCAAAACCTTTTTTTTTCATTCTAAGTTTGATGTGAGAACATTTCCGAAATGAAACCTCATATAAAACCCTGTATGGTACTCCATGTTTCGAGATCCCTGTGTTATACCTGCTAATCCTGTTATACAATGTTCTTGTTATACCTGTGTGTACTGTTTCCCTTGTGCTAACCTGGATTAGACTGAAACTGACTTTGACTCTGAAGTAGAGACTGAAGTTGAAGCTGAAGTAGATACTAAAGTTGAAGCTGATGTAGATACTAAAGTTGAAGCTGATGTAGAGACTGGAATAGAGACCGGTGTTGAGGTTAATTCTGAAATGCAGAGAGAAGTAGAGATTGAGGGTGACACTGAACAGGAGTCCATTGTCTAACTCACAGGTACATGTATAGTCGACTTAAACAACATAGAGTCACCTGAAAGGTGATATCCGACAGTTTGACTTGTTTGTGCGTGTTCTGATATTTTTTCCACTGTTTGGGGGAATTTTAGTATTATTTCTGCATACTTATAGTTAAGTCTAGGTTAAGACAGTTTTGAATGCTACCTGTATTGTTAGACAGTATACATTGCAAAAAAAAATTCCTCTAAATATTCATTCTTTCCAAATATACAAATAAGCACAAGAGTAATCTTGGTTAAGAAAAAACAAGACAAAAAAAAAAGAATCAACGTCAGAGTGGACTACCCCGATGACGATACAACATGATCTCAAAAGTAAGTTTTCACATGGCTTCTTAGTTTAAAAATAGCTATCTCCGCAGCATGGCTCAAATAAAAAAATTTTTGCAATGACAATTGAGGATTTATTTCTTCACTGTTCACACAGATCTATGCCCTCAATGGACAGCATTTTACAATATATTTTCAGGTAACAGTGACTTAATTAGTTGTATGAGAAAAAATATTTGGTCCAAACTGTCGGATACTACCTTTGATATTTGATAGGTATGATGTGCTAATACTGTGAATGTGATTTTGAAAGTGTTTCAAAGTTTTTAATCTTTATTGATGTTCTTGAATCTGACTATTTAAACTAAACATTAGACCTAGTTTACAAATGTATTGACATGACACTCTGGTCGGCATTTGTGTTAAATAAACTTTTTTTGTTAAGGTCTATTTCTTGAAAATGGCCAAAGACATTCACTTAAAACTTGTAATATTGGTTCAAGAGAACCCCCATTTTAAAAAGGGTAGCTAACACTAAGATTATTATTGGCAGAGTTATGCCCCTTATTTGGCTTAGAATTGTTTGTGCTGGCTTGTTACTGATTTTGTAACTGTAACAAATGTAGAAAACCATTTCAAAAGGGCATACATGTATGTCCCTAAACTGATTGGCAAAAACAAACCACTTTCAAAAACTGTGTTTTTTTTACTTGTAGCTGCTGTTGAGCTGCAGCTTAGTAGAGTTAATTGAATTTTAATATAGATCTATATCTTGTTAATCACATAAACTGAATGATTCATGCTCTTTAGAATTGCCATGTAAAGATCCTTCCAATGGGTACTAGCAGTATGTGCTTTAGAGAAACAATACCATATTTATTCTAATTGAGGCACCTGCCCTTTTTGAAGCACCCCTCTCGATATAAAAAAAACACACGAAAAGCTATACTCATAATATGGAGTTAATTTTAGATGCCTGCTCTCATCATTTTTTCTTGAGCCAAATTTAATAATATATTGATTGAGCCACAGCAAAGCAATTGTATTCCTTCAAATCTTTTTTGATTTGGAAGTTTTTTTTTGTTTTGTGTTAGTTTTTTCGAGCTTTTAAAGTAAGTGTAAAAAACTTTAAGTTTTACTTTTTACCATATTAATTGCTTCAAGGTTGTGGAAGGATAAGAAATAAAGAATATATTTTTATAATCCTATTAATGTGAACTGTTGCACAAAAGGTGACACTATGTTCAGTTTAACTTAAGGTCATGAAGGCCTGTTCTGTATTGTCTCAGTTATGTTGTATTATGTGGTAACAATGTAGTAGATGGATGTTTCACACCTCTCGTATATGATTTACAGCTTATGTGCATTTGTGTTTACCTTTAGTTTATATAGTTTTATACCCTCCATAAAAGGGCCATGGGTTTCAGTTGTTGCACCTTTGCACCTGTCTATATGTAAGTCCATCTTGGTGGACAGGTGATGTGACCCAGGGTTAGGTTTTTGGCATTACTTGTTTATTGGAATGTGGCCTTAATTGGCATAATATTATTCATAAGGTTAATGGGCGGTGGGTTAAGGGAAGAGAATAGGGTGATTCTAGCCAGCTAAACGCAACCTCAGGCTGCTGTGGTATCAGGAAAGGGATGGAGATTAGGGTGTTACTGACCAATGGCAGTTCTGTATTCCCATGTGAATCAGGTATGACGAATTGTTTTACCACCTCTTCCCTTACGGACATATCCGTAACTAATCAAGTGTCCAACTGTGATCTCCCTGCATGGTATTATCTTTGGGGAGGGAGTGGGGCTCTAAAGAAGGCTATTTTCAATGCTATTAAATTTGTTAGATGGGGTTAGGTTCAGGTTATGCAGAGTGCTTTGTGGCATACAAATATCAACTGATTATAGAGATAAATAACCAAAAAATGTCTGGTATGCCTATCTATGCATCATTTTCAAATGTAAAAGCAACCCCTTTTTACATTGCCAATGCAGTTTCATAATACTTCACTGCATATGTAGTTGTGCACTAAGGCAGAAATTTACCATAGTATTATTCCATCACAGATTATTACATCTACTGTTTGATTTTATGTGCAAGAAATGGACACTATCACACAGTGTATGTAATTCCTCCACCTGGAGATAATGTGACACTTTCTATTCATACCTACAGCACATGGTGACAAATAATATTACTTAACTGAAGAACATAGTGAGTTCTTGCATGTAAAGTAGTACATGTCTCACTATTTACTGTGACACTTGCAGTTTATGTCAACAGACCTGAGTGGCTGTTTACAAAATGTCACCTTGCATAAGCAGAGCTTCTATGACAGGCCGCAATAGCTCAAGTGGTAGAGTGTCGGCTTGCAGACTGGGAGGTCATGGGTTCAAACCCCGGCCAGGTCAAACCAAGACTTTAAAGTTGGTAGTAGTGGCTTCCCTTTTAACGCTTGTGGCTTAGGGGGCGCATTACGCCTGACTCGTCAGTGTCAGTATAATGGACCTGCTGGGTTCAGTACCTGTGCTGTAATGACAGAAATGTCGCTGCACAGTATCGGCAAAAATGCCGGCAAATCTCAATCCCTATTAACATATTTGTAGATGTATGTATTAATATTAGTATGGCATGTTGTTTGTTTGCAATATTTCTATGTACATCAGTATGATTATTTTCTTTTACTTTTAGATGTATATGAATATAATAAGTTCTGTATTTGTTCATTGAAAAAAATGTAAAATTCTGTCTGCAAGCAGCAGTTGTTGTCAAATTTGCATTTTGTATACACAGTTTAATATTATAACCATTATATTTTGTTTAGGTTGTAATTAGTTATACACGTAAAAACAAAGTACCGATATGTATTATTGTCAAGTCCATTGGTCGGAAAGTCTGTCAGTCTGTTGTTTGGTCTGCATTTTTTCTAAAAATCGTTGGACAAATTTTGACATAACTATATAGCACTGATACGGAGCAAGCCTAGTGACACATAATTACCATTGACACATCATGAAATGCTTGATTTCAATGGACTTACTGTATCAGAACAGACACATTATTGATGACTTATACATACAGATTATTGATGACTTCTACATACAGATTATTGATGACTTCTACATACAGATTATTGCTGACTTATACATACAGATTATTGATGACTTATACATACAGATTATTGATGACTTATACATACAGATTATTGATGACTTCTACATACAGATTATTGATGACTTCTACATACAGATTATTGATGACTTATACATACAGATTATTGCTGACTTCTACATACAGATTATTGCTGACTTCTACATACAGATTATTGATGACTTCTACATACAGATTATTGATGACTTCTACATACAGATTATTGATGACTTATACATACAGATTATTGCTGACTTCTACATACAGATTATTGATGACTTCTACATACAGATTATTGATGACTTCTACATACAGATTATTGATGACTTATACATACAGATTATTGATGACTTCTACATACAGATTATTGATGACTTCTACATACAGATTATTGATGACTTCTACATACAGATTATTGATGACTTATACATACAGATTATTGCTGACTTCTACATACAGATTATTGCTGACTTCTACATACAGATTATTGATGACTTCTACATACAGATTATTGCTGACTTATACATACAGATTATTGATGACTTATACATACACATTATTGCTGACTTATACATACAGATTATTGATGACTTCTACATACAGATTATTGCTGACTTATACATACAGATTATTGATGACTTATACATACAGATTATTGATGACTTATACATACAGATTATTGATGACTTATACATACAGATTATTGCTGACTTATACATACAGATTATTGATGACTTCTACATACAGATTATTGATGACTTCTACATACACATTATTGATGACTTATACATACAGATTATTGCTGACTTCTACATACAGATTATTGCTGATTTACAAACAAAACTCAACACGTTAGCATGTGGTTGGAGGAAAGAATTGTTATAAGGAAAATACACAAATAAACAGCAAAACTAGCAAAATTAGCAAACACTGTCCTACTTCTTCCACATTCCTACATGCACCCAAGCCTCACATACAGTGCACTCATGTGCGCACACACAAACCATACAACCATATGTGGAGTATTGTAAACCACTGTATAGGTGTTTGCTGACAATATTTTAGTAGAAAAAATATGTATTTAGTTATTTATAACTTACTAGTGACTGGAAAATATATTAAACAAACTTAATATTGCCGATATGTTATCTTTATTGGTACTATGGTAAGGCAGTACCAGGGAGTCTATATCATCTTTAATGGTTATTCTTGATTTTCTTAAAGATAATTCCTAAAATAGTTTTATATTCTGCTTTTTTTCTAATTTATTATAATGTTTGTGGTTAAAGGAGAGACATTAGTTTAAATGATGCAATTTTGGCATGATCAATACCTTGTTGAGTGTAACATCAAACTTTCTAAAAATTAATTGTTTTTGTGATATGGTTGCTATAGAAATGCATAACAAACTTTGGTATCCTTTCAGTTTCAGATTTAATGTTATTGAAATCACACGTATTAAATCATTTGAACCACACTCTGTAATCTTTATTTTTTTGTCAATTGTTTTCAGTTGTTTTTGTTTGTTTGTTTCTTTTTTGTGTGTTTGTTTTACAAATTACTTAAATTTGTTATCTTAACAATATAATGTGTAGCGCTCATTTTCTAAGGCAATGTAACATTGCTTTAATTTATCTAAACAGAGAAATTTTGTTTTTGAAATACAGTGATGTGACCAATTATGATCATTAAAACAATATCAGCTGTTTTGGTAGAGGAAGACCCAGACAATTGTCAGGGTAGAACCACCGGCCGCCGCAGGTCAGTTGGAAACCATTCCGACATTAATTCCTCTTCCCCGAATGGGACTCGAACCCACAGAGAATCAAAACAATAAAACCTTGCACATGGTGGGAGGTAAGACCATCAGATAAATACAAGTCTGCGATTTTACCACTATCCTTTACAAGTCATAAGTGTAAACAAAAATCACAGCAACATTCAATTAAAATTTTCTGACGTCATTTTTCCCGACTCGACATCACGTTTCTCAGAAATTGTCAGAAATGTAATAAGCGTTAATGTAAGAATTTTCTTTCATCTCCTTATTAGTCTGCTGTTGGGACAACCAAAGAATTAAATGTTAGAAACAGTGCAAAGGAATTGGGCCAGATCAGAGAAAAGAACCAACCTTTTATTCCAATACAATTTTATTTTATATTTTCACCTATTCAGCTGGCACTAAGTCACATCTTATAATTCATAATGTTTCTTTTTTTTTTCCAGTACAAGAGACGAGTCCACTTCAACCCACAGGATCTATACAACTGCAACTCTAGTTCCAACTATAGTTATAACCAACATGCCAACTATAGTTCCACCTCTGGCCACAATTCTAGTTCCACTCCACCCTGCACACCTAGTTACAGGACACATAAACTTGTTCTCAACTCATATAATAACTCATATAATATCTATGACAGCACATATGATGATGATGGGGAGGAGTCTCTAGTCTAGTTGACTAATCAAATTACTTGTTACATTTTTCTTATTTTGTATTTTTCATATCAGCCAATCACAAACTTTGTTAGCACAAAAAGATAATAATCCTTCAGTGATTGTACCTCTTTACTAAAACAGCCATATTAACAGTTGATTAAGTAAAATTTCTAACAAACATTTACATGATAGGTTAGAGTTGTCGTTGCTTTGTCAAAATCTGTAAACATAATGACAGTTTAGCATATTATAATTGTACCATATTACAACTTTGTAGCAATACACAATGATAAAATACTGCTTCAAGCTATTAAGAAATCTCTTTATGACATTATGCTTAATGACATTTGTGTTGAGCAAATGACTTATTTTGCCATTGATGACATTTTTAAGCCAAAAATCACTTTTGAGAACTGTCATATTTACAGACAGATCTTGTTGTTAATTAATTTTTGCCAAAATTGTGTTGACATGCATGATAATCATGACATTTATTACAAAGAATGGACAATCTTAAAATGTGTTTTAATTTTATATTCAAGGTATTTAAAGCATTTTCTTTGTTTATGCTGCTAAATAGTACATGGCAACTCTACTTGATAATAAGCTGTCAAGTAGCTTTTTTTTCTGTTTTTCTTATCTTTTTTGGTATTGTTCTGCTCCAAAGAATAATTTCCAAAAAATAAGAGGGGCCATTTCACAAAAACACAATATAAGTAATCCATTTGTGGACTATTTTGGTTTTAAGATGATAATAATACATGTATATAAATAGGGACCAAATCCTTCATGAGTGCAATATTATAGTAGATTTAGATATATGGTAGTGGACACATATATAGCTTGCAGCTGGAAAAGTTTTTTTCTTTTTTAGGGAATTGTATATTCAATGATTTTGTCAGGAAAAAATAATCGTTTAGCAAGTATTGTTACGTCGAATTATGTGGTATGTGATCAAAGTTCTCTAGGCATATAACAACTGAATTTTTATTCTAAACTTTCTCACAAATTAGATCTGAATGTGTGTATTTTAGAGAAACATTTTTATTTATCAAAACAATTTATTTTTATTGTCACGTGCATGAATCTTTTTCAGAATCATTACAGCCTGCTTCAAAATGAAGGAAAAAAACAATTTAGTGCCATTGCACATATAGAAAGGTTAGAGTTCATTCTACTAATGGTACTTGAGATAATGTTTATTTGAATATAAGACTTATTAGATGGATCTCAACTTAATTTCGGTCGTTTTTCACGATATGTATCATATTTTTGTTTGACATGTTTTTTTATCTTTTAAAGACCAATTTTATCAACACAATCATGTCAAAATGTGCTTCTTTATGTTTGTGTTTTTTATCACAGCATAAGAATGTAATCTCTATTTCTACAGGATAAAGTGTGCATAATAGATCGTTTCCATGTGATGTCATGGGCACTGATTAGACTGTTTAAGGCAGCCATCTTTGAAGGCAGTAGCTAATGCAGGCTGAAATCGGGAAATATGTGCTGTATTACACTCACCACTGTGTTTTTATTTTTCGGTCTATTTTACTGAATTTCATATAAAATTTTACATCTTTTATGAAGTATTTTTAATATCAAAACTATATTTTGATAGTTTAAAAGGTAAAAAAATACAACCCCAAAAGATACACTGTTCATTTTGTTTAAGGATGAGCCAATAATTTTATTTATTTCTCTGTAGTATTTTCTTTTTGCATTTATCAATTTTAAAAAATATTTTATTCTAAAAATATGAATTGTATGAGCTTTCCAATGGTGTATAGCTTTAAATTTTTGAAACACAAATAAAGAAATTACAAGAAAATAAAATTTACGCTTCTATACAATTCCTTTGAAAATCCTTGAAGTTGCCATCAAAAAACAGCAGCCAAGATAAGGGATCTTCACTGATGTGGGAACTATGATTGTAATTATTTTGTAACCTCTATGTGCTGATAATTACGGTACTTACTGTTTATGAATAATTTTTGATGTACCGGTAATATTTCATACTTTCATAGTTGGTCTTCATCTGCTACATGTACAGTCTCTTCTGTTGTTTTATTTCCCAAATCATTTATTTCGTTATTAATCATTGAACACAATTTACTTTATATTTAATTTAAACGAACATGTTGTTACTATGCATATTTGACATTGCATTCATTTGGTTTTACAAATTGAATGCTTTTTGTTGCAAGTACGTGAGGAATAGACACCTTTCTTATTTGCAGAATATTTTTAAATTTACTGGATCTTAGTCTAATGTTTGTTCATTTTTTAATATTCAAGCATAATGTTTTATTTCATGCTGATATTTTAGATAAAAGCTCTATGTACAATTCATAATTGTGCACTGTATAATTACTTAAACTTTGAATATTTTTAATAAAAATACAGAAATATTAATAAGGTTCCCCCCCATACCTGCCTAAAGATAAACATTCAGATAAGTCAGGGTGTTTTTGAATTTATAAATAAAATGATTTTAATTGACATGTGTTGTAAATAAAATTTATACAGCTTTGAAGTGTTTATCTAGTCAATATACATTATGCTGTATAGTTTTATATGTCAAATTGTCTAGAATATACTATTAATTAGGTAAACATGTAGTGATTAATTGGATGAATGTCATACTTTATATATATATATATACAGGAGACATTAATTGATATTGTTTAGGCTGTTAATTGTACTTGTCAATATTGACTATGCATCCATGTAAGTCTGTTGTGTTCATAACCGTGTATTTATATAATGTATGTAAACACTTTTGTAAATGTATTGTAAAGTGCTACTTTATTTATCAGTACAGTTAAAAGTTAGGTATACAGAATGTTCCATTTGCACTAAATGGTACTAAAACTTGATAGCTTAAAGTTCACACCAAGGCACTTCTAAACATTACTTAATTTTTCAAAGGTACATTACTTGTAATGACTAACCAAATGTTTGAGCTGAATTGTCTCCCTTCTTTCAACTGCATATATATATATATATTATATACCAGGACATAGAAATGATACGTTAACTTTCAGTAACAAATTTAGCTGATGATCATCACCATAATTTTTGTTTCTCTGGAGATGTACTTAAATTACCGGGTCCATCAATCAGCCCTTCCTGTCTGTTTCCCAAAAAAGAATATCAAGAGTTGTCATAGGTGACATATCATAACCATAATTAGGACATGTATAGTCAAGGTCACTTGGTATGATGGGTCAAGGTCACTGGGACCTGGTGCGTCAAGGTCACTGAGGTCCAGATGGTTCAAGGTCACTGGGGCCTGGTGGTTCAAAGTTACAGGGCCCTAATAGGTCAAGGTCACTGTGACCAGATAAGTTAAAGTCATTTGGTCTGATCAGTAATGGTCACTGGTGTATGAGGGGTCATGGTCACTTGGTCTGAAGGGATCGGGTAACTTGGGACTGATGGGTCTTGTTCACTTGGTATGATGTATCAAGGTCACTGTTTGATGGGTCAAGGTCATTTTACTGTAAGAAGACTGGAATATGGTAATGTCTCATGTGAGGCCTTGGGCTTGGTAATACTTAATATCAAATAAATAAGATTAATGTAATACACATGTTTCTTAAGTGGTAGCAATTTATCATTATGCAAAAATAATGCTGCCAGTACTACATTGAAGTTGTTGAGTTTTTTTCCTGTCAAAATGGTTTAGCTTACAAAGCTATGGATGTGGCAGTTATGAAAGTCAGATTCAGCTAACTCCTGCCAAGATCATTAGCAAAAATGATGGTATTTCTCAATTTTATTTTTATGAGAATTATTTCTTAATAGGAAAATGTTGTTCTGCAAGCTTTCTACTTAATGTTTGCACATATCATAGGTTATTTATATATTCCGATTCCATATTTTTACTCTATTGAATTAGAGTATGTATGATTAATGTTAAATTGCTTCTAAAATCAGAATATTGTTGTAAATTTAAATGATTTATTCATTATTTTTTCCATCTAACCAAGATATTATAAAAGTCTGTTAAAAACAACTAAATTTTATGTTTAAGCCTGACTAAAATAAGGAAGACAGCAGTCATTCAATTAAACACCTTTTCCTATACTATTTATGCCTTCCAATGAACATATAATTATCTAAATTTGACTGAAAACCAAGTAGTCTTTTAATTCTTTTAACTTTGATATAGGTTGAGTTGTAAATAAATAGATATTTTGTATACATTTTACAGCAACAGCTCTTAAATTGAGATACAGTTTCAATAAAAATGTGGACAAAAAAAAACAGATAAGGTAAATCCTTATAAATAAATATGGAAAATATGTGGTTGAATAGTTATGTCTAAAATATGTAGAGCTACATTTTAATGTAGATGTATAAGTTGTATATTGAAATGGTAATTCAGACGTAAAATTTAGCTGTCCTTGTGACATAGGTGTGAACTATACACACACAGATTGGCATCTAGATCAAACAAGACTGAAATCACAACTCAGAAACACGACACTTCACTAGATGATATCTATGATGTATCTGCTAAGTGTTGCAGGCTGTTACAAGTATACTTCATAACCTTATAATGTGTTTTTTTATCTGTAGGTATATCAATATGTCTGAGATAGTGATTGTTCTTAAAGGTTCTCTGTAGGTATATCAATATGTCTGATTTAGAGATTGTTCTTAAAGGTTCTCTGTGGGTGTTTTCCTTGATTAGAAATTCATGTGTGTTTGTTTTTTCACAAGATTCATTCATCCAATTATTGGAGTTTTTCTATCTCTGTGTGTATTGGTCCTTGGTTTGATGTATCAGTGTTGTTTGATCTGTTGTTTGTAATAATGAAAATTTGTGTAGTTTATGGACTTTACAGTGAAGTGGTATGGGAGAACAGAGACTGAAACTGGTACAGTAAAACTAAGTATTATTAGTAAATATACTGGTAATTATTGATTTACCATTACAAAATATGACAGAAACATAAATGTTTACCCATTTCGTAATTAATCTAAGAGGTCATTTCAAACTCGTTGGGTCAGAAAGAACATTAAAGACAATGCTGACTACTAATATTTATTCTCAAGGACCTTACTGATAGCTCCTTGTTGATGTCATTGTTTATATATTGCAGATATTTAGAGAAAAATGTCCACCACATGTAAAAAACAAAGAAAACAAAATGATAAAAAATTGTCAGATCGAGTTTCAAAAAAAACCAAAAAACAGCCATACCTTTGTCGGTTAACAGTCGAAGTTTGCCAATAGTTTGCTTATGCTTGCAGATAAAGATGGTGTATTTAATAAAGACAAGTCAATGAATATAATCTGTTAAGGCCCTTTTGTGAGCTCTAGTGATGTGCCATTATCATAATTTCTAGAAAATGCAACGATAATTTTAATAATTATATACCGATACTTACACATTCTCACATTACTTGTAAGTGGAATTCACTATAAAACACAAGGGATGGGGGACACTTAATGTTATTTTTCTCTATAAAATCATCCAATACTGAAAATACCAGTTGTCGGTAGTATGAAAATGGCCCTGTTTTCATGTCATAAAACAATAAAGCTGTGGAATGATTCAAGAGCTCTCTCTTTTCCAAATACAGCATTTCACCTTAGTCGGATTGCAGGCTATTAATCTGGATACTATTTTCTGGTGTTTATGCAATAATGAAAAGAAAAATCCTTAGAAATATCCCATTTGTGAAATGATTTTTCATGTACTTGTGAGTCTGTTTGTTTTAAAGACTATGCTATTCTGTAAATGACCATTAACTTACTATTGGTTATAATGTGACTTTTAGAATAGGATCTTAAATGTCTAGTTTATTCACCAGTACACGTAGAAAACTGAGTAATTAGGTTTAAGTCTCTGAAATAGTAGAACTGTTCTATGCAAGATTTGGTTTCAAGCTTATTTATATTATCACCATTGTGACTTAATGTTTTTTGCACTTTTGTATTTATAAATTTATAGAAGTGAAAAAATTGTTAATTTCCTTGCATATTGTCAGAGTACTATGTGAAAGTTTATTTTTATTTCTTCAGTAATGTTTTATGTAATATTTAGTTGTTTGAAAAATCAATTTCATTGGACCACATGTTCTTAATTGAAGCTGAAATTATTACTGATGCATGATTGTTTATGTTTATTTTATTGGATTTTTATCCCATCTGTTATTCAGTCACATAAAATTACTGTTATATACCAGTCATTGATTAATTGATATTTGTTTGATTATTTTTATTGATCATATCACCAGATGCTGATAATTTTCTTACAATACTTGTGCTGTGTTAATCCAGCTTTTGATTTTACATTGTATTAAAGCTGGTATCTGGCAGTTTGCCAATGTCAAACATATGTAACAATATTTGACCTCTGTTTGGGGTATTTATTCATAGTTTCTGCAGAAAGATTATACTTTAGTCTGATCTTAGATGATTTGCAACAGAACCTCAATTTTAGGGAGGTAAAACTCGTTCATAAGTTCTAAAAATGGTCATTCTTTTTAAGGCTATAAATAAGTATGCTTGGGATTCATGCTAAAAAAAGACATCAACATCATAGCGAATGACGTAATTGAGCTACAACATGAATGGTCATGTAATTTTCTTAGTTTAAAAAAAGCAAACTGCAGCCTGGCTCAGATAGGAAATACATTTTTGTAATGATGATTGTGGCATAATGGTTCATTTTTTACACATGTGTTAAACATCAATAAACAGCATTTCACGAGATCTGTTCAGGTAAAAATAATTTAATTGGTTGTTTAATGAAAATATTTTGGGTCCAAATTGTAGGATACAACCTTTAATCAATTTTTTTTATGACACAAAGCTCTTTAACCCTAAGCTTGTTATATAGGTAAGTCATTCATTAGCTTACATTGACATGCAAAGGTGCCTAAATATATTGCTATAGATTCAGCAGCCAATCGTGCAGGTCCTGACTTGACAGCCCTGGAGGTGGCTGATCTGGATCTAGACAGTTTGCCAATGTCGTTTAACTATCTCTTTAACAAGCTTAGGGTTAAATAATTGTTCCAATGATTTATGTCATTGTTGTATGTCAGTATTTTTACCTTTATACATGCACTAAGTATTTTTACCTTTACACATGTTTTAACACATGTATTGTTTCTCAGCAGGTATTTAGTTGATGGAGTCTCATACATACATCTCTTACATTATTTTAGCATTTAAGGGTTGTTTTGTTTATCCTCATCATAAATACATCTTAAAACATTGTTTAAGTCTGTATAATATATTTCCTGATTTATATTAATTATTTTCTGTAGATCTGACATTTTTTAAAGAAAAAGATCTGCTGAAATATATATTTGAGCATCTGTATGGTTGCATTTTTCTCTTTCTCTAATTTATTTAAATATTTTTAATTTTAGTGCTTCTGATAAAAGAGCTACTTAAATTATTGCATCTTTTATTGCTCCATTTCATGGGTTTCACCATTAAACATTACTTGCATTACCATATTGTAATTACTAACTTTATGACCAGATAATTGGCTAATGATGTGATGAATATGAAATGCCAATTAGCCACATGTTATGTAGTATGCTTCATGGGGTACCAATAGACAAAGAGTCCTAGTCACTTTTCTGCACTTTGTTGAAGCAACTTGGTCACGATTGGTCAAATTTGCATAATTGTTTTTTTTTTGTTGATAAAATGAAAACCACAATATAATGGGATGCATTATAACCTCTGATCACTAGATTTTGTGTAAGCATGCTGTCATTTAAAGTTTATGTGGTCTATACGTTGAGAGAAATAAAAGCATTGCAACACTATTCAACTGCTTTTATCCAGTTTGATCTCAACAGCTTAGTATTTCTTGAAACTGTGCATGTGAAAATACACTCAGTATAGATAAGTCACAAACATTGCAAGTTCTATAGTGATGCATTAATTTAAATGCGAACTTGCAGTTTGTGTGGTTCATGGACCATGTATACACACTTAACTGTGGCCAAGTCACCCTCATCTGGGAATTACTTCATTTCGTTAATAACTTTAAAAAAAAAAAAATTCTAACAATTAAATGCACAATTCACTTGATGTATTTATTTAATAGAGACTTACCAGATAATTTTATAGTTCCTGTTCACACAGCATCATTTTACTCAGACTTGTATGCTTCTTTAAGGAAAAAACTTCTGCTTCTTATTTAGCTGCTTTCTCTCAGCACTGGAACACATCTCCACATTCTTGCTGGTGTTCTCTTTAACTCTCTGTGTGCAGAAACCAGTTGAAGCTGTTCCCCTGTTGCCATTGCCAAGCGGTTGGTGGCCAACTGATAATCAGCCCTTTACCATGTGGGTTCGAGTTTCTGTTGAGCATATTGAGGATTTTCAGTTAACCTGTGGTGCACCAGTGGTTCTATCCAGACTCAAGTCTTTGGTCTTCCTCTACCAATAATTAGCTGGACGTTGCCAATATGACCATAACTGTGTTGGTGTGATGTGACAAAAAACAAAGCAACTCTTCCCCAAACTCTTCCTCAGAAACCTATATAAATGTTGACAACAGGCTTCTTCTATCCACACTCGGCCTAGTACTAAGTTACCAAAGTTATCCCCACAAGTTTAACCCTACAATGAAATCAGTAGTCCATTATAACATTTATTCAAGAAATGAACATTCTGCTTAATTTACATGATTTTACCAAAAACAAATACTGAAAAAATATCTTATTAAAATTGATAAGAAAATTTTGAGTTTGTTTTATACAAGTTTTTTCTCCTAATGTTAAAACAACATCATTCTGTGGATGTTTTATTTTTTGAGTTTGCATTAACCTAGAATGACATTATAACCTACAAGTTGTAGCCAAACAGGACAACCATACTGTTCTATATGTTTATTATATATATGAAAACCTCTTCAGTAAAAGTAAATGTTTGAGTGCTGATACAGATGAAAAAAACACATGTTTTTTGCTACTTTTCAGAATAAACCAATGCCCAAAAAAGTTATTGACAATTAAATAAAAATAAAATATTTGAAAAAGCAGGACCTTCACCAAAGAATCAAGGGAGTATTGATGATCATCTGTTTTTAATCAAATGGTATAATTAGCCTTCTAAATGGTACAAAGTTTTAAAGAGAGCATTTTCAGTACACATTAATTTGTAGAGGTAAGGCAATCACATCTTCAAGTATCTTTCCTTTATTGCATCCTTAATTTGCCCATTAATCAAAAGTGGTAATATCTATTAGTGAAATGATTTGCATTTTCTGCATTTTTTCTTTTTGCAATTGTTTTCTTTTTCTTGTAATATAACTTTGAAGTAAAGCTTCATTATGTTTGAGATGAAGCAGATCCACAAATTTTTTTTGTTTTTTTTCAAAATACTTGTTCAGGCTACTTGAAGGAATTAAGAATGGAGGAAAAAACATATTTTATTATCATTTTGCATTTTGCAAAGTGCCATACATAGTTGTAGTGGTTCATGGACCTCCCATGTCAACAGACAGTTAATGGTGGTATCCGACAGTTTACCTATATTAAATACATGCACACCAGACCTGGTAGTGCAATCGGTAGAGCATAGGTCCAGGTAAAAGAGGCCTTGGGTTCGGTCCTGGGCCACGACATACTAAAGTCATTAAAAATGGTAGAGGTGTAGCTCTCTTGTTTACGCTCAAGCAAATATAAGGGTAGTTCCACGACGGTTGGACTGGTGTCAGGATAATGATACTGGGAGTTGTATAGCACTATATCTGCTTCATGTGGCTACTGTCTCCAGATTACTGAAATACAGTTGGTGGAATAATAAACTCAATAAAAATAACTTAAATACATGTACCAATAACTAACCAATGCATTGGGGAATTGGTCTTACTTTTTGCACAAACCCATACTTTAGTCATTGTAAAGACGATTTTAAACACTTACTACCGGTATAATGTTAGACTACTATTTGTGAAAAGATTACGCTAAATGTTCAGTCTTTCCAACTCTACAAAAAGTGTGATAGTGGTCTCTGCTAAAAATAGATATGGATGTCAGAGGGGATTACCCTGATGACTGTACAAACATCAGTGGTCACATGGTTTTGTAAGTTTAAAATATCTCTGCAACAAGGCTCAAATAGGTTGGCATCAATGAACAGCATTTTGCAGGACGTTTTCAAGCACCAATGACTTTCTTGGTTATTTGAGAAATTCCTTTTGGACCAAACTGTCAGATATCACCATTAAGGCTTGAGCACCACGTCCCATGGGCCCACCTTACCTCAGGAGAGTAGATCACTCTGCAAGGGACTGGACAGAATCTCCTCCCCACTTCTCGGACTAAATCTCTGCTGCCTGGGAAAATTCAAGTCGGGGGGAATTTTGTCCATCTTGGAAAATTCACGGGGACATTCTGTCTTTCTATGTCAAAATGTCCAGATGGCATTTTGTGATAGAGTGTTCGGGGGAGGTATATTTGTCCTGCACCCCACTATGCCAAGCACTGGTTGTGTCACACACGAGTCTAGAGACTGTATATGTAATCTTATGCTTTCTGGTTGGGTTATTTATAAATTTGTATCTCATTTAGCATTACATTACATGTATGTAACCAAAATTGCACCTTCTGTTTTACAGTTTGAATTTTACTGGTTCACATCAAATTAAGGAATTGTAGAACAACTTTTTAGAAAGGAATAGTGGAAATTGTTAGATCAACAGCTTCGTGTCAATCGGAACACCTCGAATAATTCACAAATCATCTCTCAGATGTATGTAGGTACTTGGATCACATCGGCTATTTCCCTAAATGGGACTAATTTTGTGACAGACATAAAAACAAAGATGGCAGCTCGGATGACAGCTCACTACAGTACGATGCCTGTAAAGCTTCCAATTTCTTGTGGCTTCAAATATAAATCATCCAATTTAATTTACCCACAACTCACAGCTGTCAAATGATGCCATTGTTTATATTTTTGTGCAAACTACATATTAGGCATATTCTTCTTCTGATTTCTGGCTAACAAAACGATTGTGATTTCTGTAAGTATCATTGCACCAGATACATCCGAGTGATGATTGTCCTGAGGACGGAATTTCCCGAAGAGTTCCGATTGGCTTTGTGTTTGAAGCAGTTTAGCTCCTGCTGTGTGTATTAAGCCAGTATGAAGGAAAGAACACAAAAAAGCATTTAACAGAAAATGTAAGGCATTTTATTTGCAGTATGTAGACATTAATTGAGGCATTATGACTTATATAATTATATCATCAGCAAGGTATGTTATTTTGCTTGTTGTATCTTAATTCTTATATATTTGTTGTATTTTTTATTGCTGAATTGTGCAACTGTTCATGCAAATTTATATGACAATATTGAAAATTATAATTAGTAACATCCCTACTTAATGCACTGGAATGCTTTTATTGTATGTTTATTATGTGAAATAATGATTAACCATACTTTAAATTAATATTGTGGTCATGTTATAGCAGTTGTTTGGCAGATGTTTTAGAAATATTTTTTTTTCTACTCTGAGGACCAGGAATGATGGGATTTCAGCATGTGAGAGCAATTAACAGAAAGGCATTGTGTTGGGCTTACTTACATGTTCTTTGGGAACCTCATTGGGAATTGCAAAATAGGCATTTCATGTCATTCATTTCCACAGGGTCTAGGCATATTTTCATATCATTCACAACCACTGGGTCTAGTTAAAGAATTTTAAACAGTTGTTTGCATATCAAAGTAAACAAGACTTCATGACATAAATTGTGTCCTGCATATCCACATAGTAAATTTAGTTTATGCACTAGCATAGATTTGACTGGACTAGGATTGATGTTTTCTTGGTGAGTTTTCTGTAAGACATAGGCCCATATTCACCAACTATTCTTAGGTAAAAATTGCTCAAGTCATGGATTTCAGGAGACAATAATCTTTAAAAGCTGTATTAAAACATAGCTGAAACTTTGTATATAACACCAACACTGTGCCCAATGCTGGTAACAATTACATATAAAGTACATTAGAAGGCGTAAAGGTGGTACCTGACAGTTTTGATCACTTTTTTTCACTTATGCAGAAAAATTACAAATTATTGTTACCTGGAAAGGTCCTGTGAAATAATGTTTACCATCCATGTGAAAAGTAAGGCATAACATCCCACCTGTCTTTACAAATATGTATCATCTATCGGATCCATGCCGCACAGTTAGCTATTTTTAAAGTTAGCTATTTTTAAACTAAGACAAACCACGAGACCACTTATTATTGAAATCACATTACATGATCCGCCTAGAAAGCAGCTCTGACATCGATATCTAATTTTGGCTGAAATCCTCATCCTGCTTATGTATAGATTTGAAATGATGAACATTTATAATGTAACGATTTGTGCTTACAATTGGGGTCATATTATAATAGCCTTAAGTTGCATTAATCCACAAGGAACAGGGATAATATGTTGTTACATGTATTATATATAGGCAAACTGATGGGTACCACCATTAATATTGTTATAAAAATAGTGACTTTAGTTCACATCATGACTTGGGTGTAAGAATAGTTGTTGAATACCAGCCATAATACTGGTGTATGTATACATTATGCTGTGTAGGCTCCTGCTGGACATTTTGTTCAAATTGTTTTCACATTTGTTCTAACATTTCTGTTCAATAAGGGTTCACTACATTTGCAGTTAAAATGTTGTTTTTTTCTTTTAACTTTCATAATTCAATAATTGTACTTTAAAGGCTTCCAGGGCTGGAAATATTTTCTGTTCAATGACTTGTCCCGGACTAGAAAGCTGGACAAAATTGACTTGTCTGAAAATTTGCGTTGTTTTCAATTAACGGACACAACAACACTTTTGACATATCGACATCTAACAAACAAGGTATAACAACAAGTTATTCCTTTTATTTTTTTGTCTATGTATCACACGTTGTGATAGACTGTTTTGGACAGGTGTGTGCTTTGTATATTAACCACCTTTACGTGTTGTTGATAAATGCTCCTGGCGTGAAATTGTCTTTATCGCTAATAAGAAACCACTGTTTGTTACTTGTCCGACTGCTGATTTATGACTTGTCTGGGACTATTTTTATGATCAATTACCAGTAGTCCGAAACTGCATTCTGACTTGTCTGGGACTATTTTTATGATCAATGACCAGTAGTCCGAAACTGCATTTTGACTTGTCCGGGACGTCGGGCTACTGTATTTTTCCAGCCCTGAAAGCTATGGAAGATTCTTAAAAATAATGAAACATTGAATACTTAATTGGATTTAATGAAGCATTGAGCTGAAGAACCATGCAGTAATGTATATTGACTTAAAGGATCAATGCAAAAAATTGAGTTCAAATTAGAAAAAGAAATGAATTATATGGATATTTAATTAGAGAAACAATTAGTTACTTGCATATTAAATTAAAAGCAATAACAGATGTACATTGGCTGAAACAAAGAATGGCTGAAATAGGTATTGCAAAAATATGAAATGTAAATTCACAATATAATAGATTTGTTTTTAAATAATAGGTTTATTACTGAGCTCACAAGATTATGAGTCCTCAAATTATGAAGGTTTTATGGTTTTATTTTAATTATTTTTTCTTCATTAATATATCTGTGAATGAAATATATTGGAGTCTAAGCTCTAACAGTACGATACTTTCCTCACTGTTTATTTATATTTTGTGTGAGAAATGGTCACACCAGTAGTGTATGTTTAAAGCCATAAGACCCATCACAGACACTTTGGTTAATCTTCACCAAGTATAAAAATAATACTACAAATTTTCTTTTGTCATTAGATTGAGTAGCTGTAGATATGCCAGCTAAAGAAAAAAAAAAAATAGACAAAAAAATGCTGCACAAGGAAAAATTAAAAATGGCTGGTGTTTGTATGATTTGAACCGAAGACCTCTTGTATGGCAGTCTGATGCTCAACAGACTGTATCACAGACACTTCGCACATGCAGGTATTATGTGGTAAATTGTATCTTGGACCAAAAAACTTTCAACATTACTGATATTATGATTTTAAGGTTTCCTAAAGCACTTATAAGTGTATTCTTATTAAAGTTAGACCCTTGGTGGAGATAATTGCTATTGTAATGGCCAGTCTTCTGTGCCAAATATGTCTTGTTTTTAATTGTTTTTACTGATTACAGCAGTTGGCTTGAGTGTATATGGCTTTAAACATATGATTTTATCCCATATATTTTTTGTTTTCACTTTTAATTCCAGCATCTTAACTAATGTTCCTTTGATGTCCGCATAAATTGTCAGGGGTTGTATTCACAAAGAACCAACTCAAACTATGAAATTTTCTTAAATCTTAAAAAATTTCCTTAGATATAGGAACATTTCTTAAAATAATTTAAGATTTTTCCAAAATTAAGGAAAATTCTCAGTTTAGGAAAGAAAAAATATCTTAAGATTCTTTCTGAATACAACCCCTGACTTTTAAGCTTTTTACACAATCTTTCTATTTGAGTTGCTGTTTATCACATTTTTAAAATTAAGCTATTTTATATGTTTACCTGTTTTATCCAGTCTGGACACATTGTTATTAAATGGTTTTATTATTTCAAATTGTCATTTTGTTGATATTTTGTTTAGTAATTTACACCTGTATGTTTTTATGTTATAGGCATTGCACTGTTATAGTTCTTGTTATCATTTTGAGAAATGTTGTAGATAAATGTAAAATATTAACTGTTTTTGTTTTATCATATTTATTACTATAGAATTATATTGATTTTATGTGGACATATTGAGATAATTAAACATGTATATAATTTATTGCTTTGTTGATTTCTGGTCCTAGTTCATAAATCTTTCAACATAAAGGTGTTAGATATTCACAGCATGTTTTTAAATTTTACAAAACTTGTTTGGCCGGACCTGGTAGTACAGTCAGTAGAGCGTCCACTCCAGGTAAGGGAGAACCTGGGTTCAATCCCAGGCCATGACATACGAAAGTCATCAAAAATGGTAGCAGTATAGCTTCCCTGCTAACGCTCAAGCATATATAAGAGTAGTTTCACGACTGGTTGGCCTGGTGTCAGAATAATGTGACAGGGTGTGGTATCATGCCAGGTGTTCATGGAATGTTATACACAGTGAAGGCAGCACTATATCTGCATTGGACACCGTCTCCAGATAACTGAAATGTGTAGGTGGGATAATAAACCCAATAAACAAACATAACTTGTTTTGCAGAAAGGAAAACAATGTTTATGGATGTTTAAAGAAATAGAAAAATAAAGAAATCTGTAAGATACAAAACTGATTTCTGGACATAATAGTTCAGTAAAAGAGAATTGTAGAAAAAGAAACTTGCATTTTCGAGACTTGTTCAGGTAATGCCAAAATAAATCAGAAATTTTTAAGGGGTCTTTTTCCACCAAATAACTTAACATTACTATAACGACTTTGATTAAGTCGCTTGGGTGTATATCTGAGAACAATAGAAATCGAAGATTTTATCATAAAATGACTAAATCTGGTCAGAAGCAAACATTTTGTTATATGTTCCAGTAGTGTCACATTTAATACCATTACTTTATATATGCAAAACACCTCCAACATTGGCACTGTCAGTCAGGAATGGATCCAGTTGGGGGGGGGGGGGGGGGGGGGGGCGGGGATGAATCTTCCTGACCAACCAGGTAAAAGAGTACAGTTGTGAAAACACATTATGTCAGCTTAGAAAATACTAAGCTTTTAAAGTAAATTTTGTCCGTTGACTGCTTAGGTCAAAGTTAGGATTCCTGTGTATATAAATCTTGTATTTACTGCAATAAAGTTGAAGGGATCTTGATTCACGCACACACACTACCAAAATTTTCTGGATCCGCCTCTGCTGTCGGCTGATGTGGATTGAACTCATTAATATGGGTATTCAAAAACAAAGTTACAAGATATGACCATTGCATATTTATTTACAAAATTATAAAATAAAATAATTATACAATTGGTTGAGCATTGTAAAACATAATAAGATCATCAATAATAAAAACAAAATTTGTTAAAATGGCCATTGTAACAGCATGAGTATAGATGAAGATGCATAAAAAAATACAAGGGTTTAAATTAACTTAATTCTTAAAATTATATCCAGTATTAAAAGCATAAGTTAAAATCAGCAAAGGCTGTCAAGATATTACTTTAATTGTATTTGGTGTGTTTGATTGTTTTGCTTTAAGAGTTTTACTTAATTAAGTAACATAGAAACCAGTATAAAAAATCCTAACCAATGACAAATTAGAACAATTAGAAATTAAAGTACCTGTGTATGTATGTATATATATATATATATATATTTACAGGTACTTTAATGTCTAATTGTATATATCAACTATGTTATGTGTGGAAACACCCCAAGTCAAATCTGAGGTAGTTTGTACAACATTTGTTTTAGAATCCGGGGATGGTTACTTTATTAAAGGATAATATAAAAAGCATACTTTTAAATGTACATTTAAAGGTGGTATCCAACAGTTAATACCAACATTTTTTTCTCACATAAGTCCTTGTGACCTGAAAGGTGCTGCATTATGAGGTTTATTAATACCTTAGATCTGCATGAACAGTGAAGTATAAATCCCCACCTGTCATTGCCACCTAGTATTATTTTTCTATCTGAGCCCAATCGGAACACCTCGGATAATTCACGAATCATCTCTCGGATGCATGTAGGTATTCGGATCACCTCGAGAGATGATTGTCCCGAGGACGGAATTACCCGAGGAGTTCCGATTGATCTGAGCTATGCTGCAAAGATAGATGAATTTTAAACAATGAAAACCACAATTCAACTTTTGAAATCGTGTTATATCGTCATCAGGGTAACCTTCTCTGATGTCGATATTTTTATAGCAAAGATCAATATGGTATTTAATTATAGATATTGAAAGAATGAGCATTTTGTCGAGTTGTCCCTAGACTACGAGTTTAAGCAAAAATACTACCCATATTCAACATAGCAGTAGTAAAATATTGTCAAATGTATTGGATAAAGGCAAACTGTAGTATACAACCTATAACAGCAGTTACATTATGTTTAATAACGGAAAACGCAATATGATGCGAACAATTTGTTTAACTAAAGGTCTTGTTGAAAAATGGCTGTGCAGTAAGGTCATATGGGCAACAAACGTGACTTATTGCTTTACGACCTTCCCCGTCTATTCCTGTGGTACATAATGCACAAAATAAGTAGTTTGCGACCGATTTCGGGGCGTGAGGTTAACAGAGTGGGGTTAGGGTGTTTTTAAGAAGGCCATTTCTTGAGTTTACATGATCTTACTCAGCCTTTCTATGCATATTAAAAAAATAAAAATCCGATTGAGCTATGTCCAATATTACTTTGCAATGGAGATCTGAAAAATCTATCGTTCATCTATCATTGTGTTAAAATTGAAATACAAGTGTAACGACCGCAGGAGTAGAAATATAAGCGCTTCAAACCAGCCTCGCTGCTGGGTTAACTCTTTAGCGACGTGGTTTAAGCGGCTTCCCGATGTGCGCGGTTAAGCAACGGTTACCGTGGCCGGTGTACCGATGGGTGACCGTTGGGGAGCGCCGGCCTGCGTTACATTGGTGGCAGCGGTGGGATAGTCAACTGCCGGACTGGAGTTGCGTGCCCACGGAACTTCCCAGGCCAAGTCTCGGGACGAGACTTCTCGGAGGGGGGAGTAATGTAACGACCGCAGGAGTAGAAATATAAGCGCTTCAAACCAGCCTCGCTGCTGGGTTAACTCTTTAGCGACGCGGTTTAAGCGGCTTCCCGAGTTGCGCGGTTAAGCAACGGTTACCGTGGTCGGTGTACGGATGGGTGACCGTTGGGGGGCGCCGGCCTGCGTTACACAAGAAGCTTAAATAGAGGTGTTAAGGTTCAAACTGCCACATACATTATGCTTTATAAGCATTTTGTTATGGCGTCACCCTGTCCCGTGCATTTAAATGAGAGCTGTCTTATGCATATATAGTTAATTTACGAAATAAAAAAGAAAGTTACAAGAGGTACGAAAGTGAAACTTGTCAGTCTCAATCGTTTTTATTGTACAAGTCTAACTTATCATAAGTTAATGCTATTTTGTGTTAGGTTGCGTTGCAACATACTCTTAAATGTCATTTTGCACATTACATTTCTGAAATATTGGCTAGTTCCTTCTTTACGTACGCCAGAAATTGCAATTTTTCTTTAAAAAATCGTAGTTGTATTTGGTTTTGCATCATATTTATGACCCATTTCCCTTTCTAAACTGCACTGGAGGATAAAAACAGATCGTGAAACGTTATCTGGATATAAATGTCAAGTTGTTGTAAAAGTAAACAGTTTTCGCAGCAACTGATACTGGCTAAAATCAAAGGGATTTCGTGACTGTTGATGCACCAAATTGCGAGCACCAACTCCAATATCTATGCTACGGGTAAAAACATACACAGAAAAACGCAATTTCAAAACAAATGACATTTTTTACCAATTTACGACACTTTTATTATGAATCACCCGTTATAAAATCGTATGTTTGAAGACAAAGTAGGGTTAGTTGAAAGTTGTCAATTTTCACTGGGTTATACAATGAGTGGCATAACATATCTCGAACTCATTTTAAGTCTTCAAATATTACGTGAATACTGGCCAGCTTAAATAAATATTTTCAGGTTGCTTTATATTTTAATATCTTTATGTAGATGTTACAGATAAAAGATGTTTAAAATTTCAAGAAGAAAAACAACAACATTAGAAGAGAGATCTGAACAAGAAATTACCTATCTTCCCAGTATGATGCAATTCCCAGTCTAAATATGTATTATTACCTGTTTGAATATAGTGTTTTATGTTGTTTTTTATTGGTTTATTGTATTAAGATTATAAGGACATTCAAGAAGTTCAAGAAAAAAGTTATATAAAATTTGAAATTTGGCTTTCATAAAGTTCATATTTCAGTTCTTATATAACGATAAATTGCAATTGATGAAGTGATATACACTTAAAATTGGAGGTATACCTTTGTAAAAAGTAAAAAAAAAAATATATATATGAAAAATAGACAGTCGCCCATCCGCCCTCCGCGTCCAGTGCAGCATGCTTGTAAAATCCTAGCAAAAGTCCTGAACAGTGAAATACCCTTCATAGACTAGTTGTCTTTCGAAACACATACTAACATTCCATTACATCTACATTTATTGACAAATTCAATCATGGTTTGCTGGAGAGTGGGACTACGTATATATTCTTAGACAATTCAAAAAATAAATAAAACTTAAACAAAGCTTAAAATAACTGGCATTCACAGACCTCTCAGTTGATTCTTCGATTAATGTGAAATACACTTAACCTACAATAACGAGAAATATCCGAATTCTCCGAACGTAATAAATATAAAACAATATATTACACGATGACACTATGTCAAAATTTATACAATACCATATAAATGGCATTTACAAAACTTTACTTAGCTTTACATAGTTATCGTCAACACCACTTCAACCACGACCATATACTCAATGTTGTTATTAGGGACATTTATCATTAACAAAATGGCGTACAAGTAGAATCATAAAAATGCATGATTATAAGTTAAGCAACATGAAGGAGACGATATTTTCTTGATATAGTAATATTGATATAGATCGACCTTGATGAAAATAGATTGACTTAACTAGAAAAAAACGAGAAAATATACGAGATTTTGCTTTGCCTGTATCTAACCGAAACATTTCAAAAATGACCACAACTTGTAAAAGATGATGTGAAGTAAGTACACTCCATGTCATGTCTAGCCAAAAGATGAGATCAGATCGATTTTCTCAGATACTATATCTGACAATTCACGACTAGCTGTTTCTGTTGACATATGGTTTGACAACATTAATTGGTGTTCAAATCACCAAAACTGGCTTAATATCAGCGACCCGCGGGAAACTAAAATTGCCACTCTCACGTGACTCCTTCTCTCACATGACCTTGGCATTCAGAGGGTAAGTCGATATAGCTGCTGCAGTCTCATGCACATGTGGATAGTTTTTGCGAACTTCATCTCAACTTGGATCCTTTTTACAGTCACATTCTAACACTCTGTCTATTTTGTACAAAAAGCCGTTTTTAGCTATTCGAATTGGTTCTAAAATATCCGAGTATTTGTCAACAGTGTACTTGTCCTCTTCGGATCTGTAGAAGACCATTTTTTCCCTTTGTAATGACGTCACGTGAAGCAAAGAGCGAGGGGATATGGCCCTCTGCATTAATAGTCCATCAACCAGATGATGTTGTATCAGCTGTAGCAGTATGTAATACATATTAAGGTAAATCAAGTATAATAGAAAATATACAGAATTCGAAAATTAACACAACGGATCAGTTGTGTAATTTAATGTAGACGTGTATGCCAAATTTTAAGACAATTCTCCATCCAGTTTTGACTTTATGGATTTTTTTTTGTCTTCTAAAATTGGTATTAAACGGGTCTCTTTTTTAGATATAAGAAAACTCTAAATATTATGTTTTATCTTCAAGAGACGTGTTTTGCTATTTAGTATCACTTGGAAAAAAAGATATAGACAAACCAACAAAAGTTTTACTTAATTGTTTTGACTCAAAGTATCCCAAATATGTAATTAATTGTTTACAAACCCCAAGACTGAATTTCCCATTTTTTTCTGCTTACTGTACTTATTGCAAAAAGCATCGAGCTCTTGATAGCCAAACGATTTATTTCAGAGTTGCCCAAAATGTTCTATAAAGTATTTTAGTTGATGTTGTAAAATAAAAATTAAAAAAAATCACCACATTGTTTTGATTTTTAGACTGAATTCCAGAATAATAATTTGTAAGCAAATTTATAACAAATCATAAAATTAAAATTCATTTACAAAAATAAAATTAAAAATTATACATGTTTCCTTCTTAATCAGGCTGAGTGATTCAGAAACAATTGTCAAAGTGAAAAAGTAGAAAGGAAAGAAGTTGACCATTCGTGCCCATACCGGGATTCGAACACTCAGCCCGCAGTTTTAACGCATTGTAACTCTTATTTGGATATCCTTCAATTGTAGGAACAGCATTACATTTGCTTTACATTAAATCATCATACATGTAGTACATCGACTACTGTAGCCACTAAGATATAGTGCGCATGTTTTTTTATCTTTTAGGCGCAAGATAATATGGTGTTCAATATTTGATATTATCAATAGTAAATAACATAAAATTGTGTTGATCATAAATTTTGTATTTGTTATTCTAATCATTAAAAATGCCATGTAGTGTTAAACGTCGGTAAATATTTTTATATGTACATGAGTATTAAACATGGCTGCATTGGAAGTTGTTTTGATGTTGTTGTTTCGTTCCTTTTCTTTTTCGTAATCTTCTAATCATGTATATGTAATTATAAAACGTGACCATAGAAATAGTTGGATATACATTTCAGTTAATATTTCAAAAAATGCTTGTGTTGAAGCTAGATTTTAACATATACATTTTTATTAGACAATGGTGATGTTGCTATAACTATTTCTATAAGTTAGTTTTTTTTCTTAACTTACCATTTTAACCTTTTTAACGTCGTCAAATATTGCATCAAACTGGTAAACTGGTAATTTGTTGAAAGCCTGATCAGTTGGGGCAAAAACGGTGAAACTTCGATCGGTTCTCCTGAGCAGTTTAAAGAGATCAGAGTATTCTAATCCCTTCTTGAAAATGCTGCAAATCAGATAAAGGACAAGTTTGCATGTTTCTTGTATTTTATTGTATAGTTATTATATTTTGTGGGGGCGCCCGTGGCGTAGTGGTAGAGTCGCAGATTTATAACTTATCTGCTTAGCCTCTCACCGCGAGGGTTCGAGTCCCTTTCGGGGCGAAGGACTTAATGTGAGAAGGTCTTCCAGCTGACTTGCGGTGCGCCGGTGGTTCTACCCAGACATGTGTCTTGGGTCTTCCTCCACCAAAAAGCTAGACGTTGTTATAATGATCATAAATGGTCGCTGCAATGTATTTAAAAAATCCTTTGTAACTGACCGACTTCTAACACAAAAACGTAATTTTAGATTTAAGATTTGGTTTATGATGTCATCCTATTATAACTGGCTCATACCATATTTAGTTATCTGCATTGCTTTTGCAATTATTACTAGCCTAAGTTGAAATTTTACTATGATTGTAACATCATTATATTAATAAGATGACCCATTAAGTTATGGATGTATCCATTGGTGGCTTACTGCTCGAACAGAATCCATGTCAAGTTGACGAACCCTACCAGGACAAATACTCCGATCTTAAAGCAATAGTGCATGTTGTGGAATGATTGCATATACATATACGTTACTGCCATTATGGCATACGGTGCCAAGACAAGTGCGGTATGACTAATGTAAACGAAATTAGCAATATACACATATTACTGCTGCCGATAATAGACAGTAAAAATAATGCACGTTTTTAGTTACTGCATAATGTTTTATTACGCAAGGATTCATGTATAATGGCACTTTGTGAGAGGCAAGGATTTTCTACAGAACCTGTTGATTATAACATCTTAATATTAACTTAACTTCATAAAATATTAAACTAATTACCTGTAAGCATGAATTGATCAGGCGTATGCAAATAGTATATATCCATACCAGCCACTTCCGGCAGGTGCCTGTCTGATCATGATATGCATTTTTTGCTTTGCACTGTGTTTTTAATATATCAAATTATAAACCATGTCTGAATTGTTAGAAAAAATAATTTATAATTAGGTGTTTATAAATTTAGCATGATAAGGCTTCATCCCCTGTTTCTATGACCTACCTGAGATCCTCTGCTTGTTCTATAACGATATCCAATGTGGGTCCAGGAGGCTGCAGTACCCGGTCAATCACGTGAACAATACCATTCAGGCATTCAGTGTTGGGCACCACTATCGCTGCATCGTCCAGTAGAATACCCTGCCGTTTATATAAGTGCATACGTGGAGGGCATATTAAAGTAACAACAAACACAACAACAACAAACACAACAACAGCAATAATAAGTGTACGTTTTATACTACAGCATATAAAAATGAAAAAAATGGGCAAATTTAGGACTCAGATAATAATAAATGATATAAGATAATACATTGTTGCAAATTGTTCCATAGGGAACTATAATAATTATAATTAGAAAAAAGTATTGTTAGATAATAAATATTTATAATTTATATGACCCGCTATTAAAGATTATTAAACGCACAGTGTGTTGCTCAGTATCAAACGTATCTTAAATATTATAATGTATTTTTTATATTAAAAATAGGATGGTAAGTTTTACATTTTACTATCTATAAATATTTTACTTAATTGTTATGTACTACGTCACGTGTATGCTTTAAAGTTACGATTTGTATTTTTATCAAGATTACAGTGTGCTGCTCATTTTTTACAGCTTGAACACAAGTAATTAAATGTCTTCATCTTTATTTGTTTTTAAATTGCGTGATATTGCATAAATCGACAGTTACTGTACCATTTGTATTAAAGTGACTTGACTTATGGTTGATGGAAATGATAGTTTGTAAGCTGTGTAATGACGGACAGTTCCAAAGGTTTTCTGTACATGTAGGCCCCCAACTCACACACAACTCTACTCTTTTATCTGGCTGGAGGGGCGGGGGGGGGGGGGGGGGGGAGGGGCGGATGCATCCCCCTGGATCCATTTCTGAATACCTATGTCAAAAAACAGTATCGCAAACAAAAAACACACATTTGTGTGTGTAAGTCGATTATTCATTCGTAGGTGCACTGATTTGATGAACCGGTTTAACAATCTGTCTTGACCAACAATTTAGTACCCGTCCATATTGTTACAGCAACTTACATCTCTATGAACGGTTATTTTGAGGACATCTCCTGTGCTCATAATGAGGCCATGGTTCCCAATGAAGGAGTCTGTCTTGATCTTTCCAATATGTCTGTGGTAGTCGAAGAGTTCCTCGAACACATCGTGATCGTTTAGATTAATGTCTTCCCCTTTCTTTCGTTTAATAAACACTGAAAACAGATGGAGCAGATTGTGTAATAAAATGCCAAGGCAACGTGAGTCTTTAGGTTAAAAGTTCACTGGTAATAAACTAATTATTAAACGCGTAAACATGGCTCAGTTACGATCGTAAAGAGGGCATTGCCAGATAGATTAAGCTGAAATGTGCGACAAGCAGATCTGGAAGACGTACACGTACATGCACCTCTTACACGGAGACATTGTATAACGGCCGCAGAGGTAGTAATAAAAGCGCTCCAACCAGCCTCGCTGCTGGATTAATTCTTTAGCGACGCGGATTAAACAGCATCCAAAATTGCGCGGTTAAGCAACGGTTACGTGGCTGGCGTATGGATCGGTGACCGTTGGGGAGCGCCTGCCTGCGTTAGATTTGTCTTAGCATGAGCAAGTGTTTGGTTTTGATGGTATAGAATCTTAGGCATTCTGTGGTGAAATTCTAGTGTGGTGTTTCTAATTTAACAATTTTATATATGTTGATGTTTAGCACGTGTCATTATTAATGTTGCAGCACTTTATATATAAAAATATTGCAGCCGCTCATTATGCCAAAGTTTGCTTGCTTGAAGGCAACCTTTATAGATGTCTGCATAACAGAAATATATTGCTGCTGATTTTAGGAGGAACGTGTTTATACCCGCACAAAGTGTTTCACATAACAGGCAGGTTTGTGGTAAACACACAGCGACCCGAGTTTCTGGCTTTTATTTAAATACGTGTGGCCTTTGTTTCATTTAACGTTTTTAGACATCCCTTGTCTTTGTATTTATGAATGTGCTACCTGAAAATGTTGTAATAAAGGAAACAACGACACCCCCCCCCCCACACACACACACACACACTCACACACACACATACACACACATGCAAGGTCACGTTCCCTAGGTAACAGGTTTTAGAAAAAAATCTAACTAGATCATATAAACATATTATAATAAATTATATTAAGAATAAAGTATAAACCACAGAAACTGACTTCGGGACTTAAGGTATAATGTATAATACGGTGGAAAGGACACAATCGCAAACAGAAGTTGATACCTCGACAAATATGTATTGGGAATGAATCACATAAAAAAAACTGACACAGTCACTGACATTACTAAATAGAGAACTTTTATATAATTTACACAAAATGCCCATATTGTTATAAATTGGCTATTAATGTTAATTCTAAAATGTAACAGTAACTAAATTAAGAGGTGGATGTGACATACAATGGAAAGCCTCGTCTGTGGGTATGAAGAAGGTCATCTCATTACTTGTCTGCAGTTTGTCCAGGAGTCCGGCTTGGAAGGCTAGCAGCAGGAACTTATTGAGGCCAAGCTGTCTGGCCACCTCGTCCATGGTCTGTACTTGAGGCACAGAAATAAAGGTTATAAAACGAAATATCTCAACTAATTGGAAAATATGAAGAACGGGAGCAAGGAAATGTTGATATATTTTCATGTTGTTGGACAATCTTCTTCAGAGCTGTCCTGGCGGAAAATTCAATTCAATCAACTCAGCCCCAAGTATACTTATTACTAAATCTATTACTTCAAATGTTAACTTTTTTACCTACCAACTTATTTTAAATACTGGAATATTTATAGAAGGGTATATTATCATTGTTAATACTGGTTGATTTAAAGATGAATTTAAAAACAACAGCCAGTTTTACAATACAGATAAATATGTAGCAGAAGGTTCTATCAACATTTTAAACATAAAATATCTTAATTGATATGAATCCAGGAAAAATAACTTGGGGCACTAAGACTCGGTACTATAACGAAATATCTTGCATTCTATGGGGATTTATGAAATAGGAATTTCAACTCTATAAAGGTTTTATGAACAATTTCAAGTAAAACCAATATCCGTTACCCTAAAGCTACATTGCGCAATGAACACAGTTCCAAATAAACATTGCGATGTTGACGTAGGTCTAAACAATGACAGCGGAATAGCAAGAAGCGAAGTGAGAGATAATGTAGTTTATCATAAAATATTTATACTGATAATTACGAAATGTCGTTTTATTGGATTGAAAACGTAACATTTATTAGTTCGTCCTAAATTATTTAGAATATGCACAAAGCCTTTCATGTTCCATGTCTAAGTACAACTTCTCGTCCTAGCTAATAATACATCCTTTACAATTTTTTGTAAAGTATAAAAATAGTCTGAGTATGTCTTCTAAGGTCGACATGCATTAAAACAAGTAATTTCTCCAAACCAGGACTTACTTGAGAAAGGCAACTGTATTTTGTTAATCAAATGAATGACTCCATTTCCGGCAAGGATGTCTCCTTTGACGATCCTTGAGTTGGCAAAGTAATGGCCGTTCTTCTTGCACTGAAGCTTGTGCCGGACACCGTCCAGTAGCCGGACACTGGACTTATCCACGTTGCCGGAACTGCAGTGGACACCTCGAGCGACATGGTGCATGACTACCGCTGTCAAGATAGTAGTTTCTATTTGTTAAGTGATCATACAAATTTACATGAGCTAGATATTACGGTACTCTATTTTGCTGACATTTATCGGCCAGTAATGACATAATGGTTTAACATGGATGCATATTTGTCATGAGATCTAAAAAAAAACAACAAAAAAAAAACATACACTTTTTATTTGTTTTATAGAAGTTGAATCTCAAGATAGATCAGATGTTCGTGCATATTATCCTGAACGTTGGTCCGACCAATTTTGGACAACCTTCATTTCTTAACTGATGTATAGGAGCCATTTGAATGACTCAACATTTTTAAGAAGTGTTATTAATGCTGCAAAATACCAATCAAGTACCCTACGTTGACCACACAAAGTATGCCATGATTTGATATCGAATCCCGTCATGTCTCAAGTTTTAATGAACAGTAAATGATAGATATAAAGAGCTTCTTTTGATAATTGTAAAAACTGGGATGCAATCGGAAATAATGTAGGAGAACTATAAATCGACCGAAAATGACCCTTTACCAACTCTTTTTAGCAATTAAGTTAAAATTTGACACAACGGAACCACGTCTTAGAAACATACCAATGGCGGTTTCCTGCTCTCTGAGGACACGTTCAAGAACGAGAGGTGAGAGGCGGGAAAATGCGTAGTTACTGGGGGCAAACAGCGTGAAAGGTCCCTCCTCTCGAAGCATAGTGACCAATTGGGATGTGTATAACACCTGGACAAACTTGGAGTACTGGTCACTCTCTCGGAACATCACGTCAGTAATGTTGCCAAACTGGTCAAACGGACTGAGCATCTGTAACGAGGCCGAACATTTTAAGACATTGCGTTTCAATTCGGTCAAATGGCAAAAAAATGACAGTTTCCTACATGCCTGTGGTGCTACACGTGAAATATAAACAAACATCTCGAGTGCATTTGCTCACTGATTTTTAATGAAAACAATGGTTCCGTTACATTTCTCGAATAAAAATGTTCACTTGAAGTCAATAATCGGCTATAAAACTATACGTATACACTACAACAAGTTACAACATGAGAAGACAGTCGTGGTAACCCCCATCTTTACTATCTATAGTTTCGACTTTCTTAATCTTGGATGCAGATTGCTGATACCTTTTGTACTAAAACTTAATGTGTATTCGGTTGCTCAAATGTCATATCTTAACGCATATCTTGAACACACAACCAGCATCGGTACTCAAACAACATGCATAGCATCAAATGTTGCAAACCAGACACTCCGAGGTCCAAATTTCACACTTACCTTATCAATAAGATGAATTACTCCGTTCGTGGCCAAAATATTGCTCCTGACCATCCGGGCACAGTTTACAGTAAGCATCTAAAACAAGCAACATATCAATAATAAACATCCTAAACCTTGCTTCTAATATCATTTAACTTGTCAAATAAAACTTAATTAGGTCATAGACATCTAATTTGTCAATATTTTAAATATACAATGTATCTTGTAACCTGGCGTCTCCTCGGGTAATTCCGTCTTTAGGACGATCATTACTCGGAAGAATCTTATGGGAAGATATGTACAGAATTGTAATTTGTTCGCTAGAATAACAATAATTATTTTCCCAAACTGCAACGAGTAAATTTTAAATATTATTTCGCCTTTCACATTAACACTTGACGTTTCACATTCGTTAGATATACAGCTGTAAATGAATTATTTATAGAATTTATTATTTAGAGTACGTAGTTCTTACGTTATGTGCGTGGTGATTTATTTACATTCATTCATTCAGATGCTTTATAATCTTGGTCCCAGAGATACATGAATAAGTGAAAGCGTCGTTTTTTTATCTAGAAATTAATAAAGAAATATAAACATTTTATTTTTATGCTAATTGCCGACAAAACGCAGGAACATAATCAATAGTTTTCACTTAACTTGCCGAGCAGGTTGGCGACGTGCAACTTTTATTTGTAGAAATGTGCATCGATTAGACTAAATAGATGTATTTATGTAGGAAAATTCCACGAGTAATAAAAAATCTGATAATTAAAAATTGTTTTAGCCAAAAAACAACAACAACACGATCTTAATTTGTATGTTACTTTAAATTCTAAAACACATAGGCAGAGAGGTTTGATGTTCACTTTTCACAGGTTTATCTACTGAATTATAAAACGTATGACACCTTGCTCGGATTGGGTTTTGCCTCCTTAACAATAAGAACAATTGCAATAGGTAAATAAGATAAGGTCCTATCAAAATTTCCACAGATATTTAAATATAAACTACCTCTAGACAACGGCAAACAGAGACGAGACTTAACACACAAAAAGAAAAACCAGCAGTTACCGCCTTGGAACGGTCAGTCGGCAAAAGGACCGACTGGGGTGCTTAAATCTGGTTTGTGGAGCGCTCCAACCTCGCACTTCCTGAAGGTTTTTCTATCAAACAAACAGTGTAAATAAAAATATCCTGTCAAAGTGAGACAACTAACAGTAAGCTCCTGCATCGGGAGTTAAAACATATACATTCTAACCAGTACTTTTAATTCTCCTTTGCTAAAATATTAGCCAAAAAAAGAAGACAATAATTAAAATAAGACGCTAAACACATCTGAGAAATAAATATAAATTTTCATTACTTTTCAAGCACTGCATTCTTTACCTATCGTACTCTCAGACCTGTATTAACCAACCATTTTTAAAACTAAGGCATGAATTAAGTCCAAGTAACAGTTTTTCTACCAAAAGCTTATTTATGAAGTTTCATTGCGATTTTAAGCTGAAAGTAGCACAGTTAAAGTATCATGCAATAATACAGACATGAAGCTAAATACATAATGAAGATCTTGTGAATTGACATCCATGACTTGAGCACTTCTAACTTAAGAATAGTTGGTAAATACGGGACAAAACCGTAGTTTGTTCTTTCCATGTACAATGCGTATACATGTAGTATAAAATTCCAAATGAACATAAAATCAATTACATGTCAATTAAGAAACATATCAATTAAGTAGTAAATAAAGAAGTGTGTCCATAAAGGTAAAAAACGTCTCAAATGCATTTAATAAATTTTATATGTCAGTTAAAATGGCCTTAAACATTCGCTATACTTTCTACTTACGATAAAACACAGAAAATATTTCCATAGGCAACAGCTGGGGAACATTTTGCCCAATAAGAAAGTAACCAAAAAAAGGAAAACTTACCGATTTATGAATTTGCTTCGATTTTTTGTAACTACTTAGCATTATATTGCCGAACATTAGTAAAACAAGCACGACAATCACAGTACATCTGCGATTCATGTAAGTGTATTCAGACATTTTATTATCATGCTAGTAATAATATATAGTTTTATTGAATATACTGTTAGCCAAAAAAGCAACAACAAATACCTAAAAAACGATAAAACGAAATCTATATGACAATCCTAGAGTACCAAAAATATTTTAGTATTGATGTCTACCTGTGGTTGCCTTTTTTGTAATAGACACTTACAAAATGAACAGAAACGCGAATTCTGTAATTGGCGATAAAAGTAAATGCATTCAAAGCAATATTTTAAGCTAGCTGGGCATAGTTACACCTATCAAGATACACATTCCTGGCACAATGCCGTTAATTCTGGACGTTTTCGTCATTTTGACAGGGTAATTATTGTTTGAGCGACATTGATTGTCGTTATCTTTGGGTTTCTATATTGTTAGCTTCTGTTAAAACAATGTCAGATGTTTCTTATGGCAAATGTCACTGGATAGATGTCCAAGATGAAGTGAAAGAAGTTAGCTGATTAATTAAGACTTTTTAATGTTATGTTTCAATATGATTTATATTGCCTTTAAAACTAATTCACGTGCCTAAGGTACTCGCATTTTATTGTTCATTTGATCAATCAAACGCCATATAACTAAACAGTAATAGGTGTTGTTGAATTGATAAAAGTACAATACGACAGTGTATCAAATTTCACAAACAACAGAAAATTGAACGTTTATATCACCTTCATGGTTAGCAACCTAGATAAATTATTTTAAAAAGCATTAGGCATTTTGTTTTCAACATTTTATGTCGGAGAGTGTCAAAAGGCTGACCTTTTAACCACAATCCCACGATTTATTAAACTATAAACCTTTAACTTGGAATTATGTCTTGATACATTGTAAGGACAGAGAGATATTACTACTTGTTGATAAATCCTTAGTTTCCCTCTGGATGATTCTATACATAACGTCACATTTACTCACACGTGCGCATAAGGTCCCATTTACACTGACATGCGCATAAGTTCATATTTACATCGAATTGCGCATAAGGTCCCATTTACACTGACTTGCACATAAGGTCCCATTTACACCAAATTGCGCATAAGGTCCCATTTCACTGACTTGCACATAAGGTCCCATTTACATCGAATTGAGCATAAGGTCCCATTTACACCGACTTGCACATAAGGTCCCATTTACACCGACTTGCGCCTAAGGTCATATTTACATCGAATTGCGCATAAGGTCCCATTTACACCGACTTGTGCATAAGGTACCATTTACACCGAATTGCGCAGAAGGTACCATTAAGACCGACATGCGCATAAGGTCTAATTTACACCGACGTGGGCAGAAGGTCCCATTATACTGACTTGCGCATAAAGTCCCATTTACACCGAATTACGCAGAAGGTCCCATTTACACCGATTTGTGCATAAGATCCAATTGATAAAGAATTGCCGCTTGTGTGATCGAGGTGTTTTGTGTCACTTGAACAACTCGCGTCCGTTTGCCACATTAATCGTTGAGTTGCGATTGCATAAGCGTAACTAGTTAGTAGCGACTTACATTGCATCCTCTTTTATGACCCATCTCGTGGTCTCATATGCTGCCGTATTTCTGCTGAGTTATTTGCTTTAATTTATTGCTTGCATTACTAGATTTCTTTTCATTATGTTGTTATGTACAGTAGCACACCAGCGTTTAAGGTTACGCTAGTTAGATATTGATGACGTAGCATTCGCGTAACTGCTAGAAAATAAGGATCATGCTAGAAAGTTCATTTGTTTATTTTTAACTGGGATTTGAGAATGTTCTGGGTTTCGTGAATGTTCCAGAAATTCTTTGGGTCTATATAAGGGCGCGTTAGCCGATTTAAAGGAAGTTTGGATAAAGAGTTTGGATAAAAGTTTGCTTTAGAGTTTGGACATATTGTTTGGAAATACTTGTAGCTTCTCTATTAAATCTTTCTGTGTTGGAACTTACGTGGACTTACTTTATTAAAGTGTTGAATTTGGAATTCTATCATTTACATTCGTGTATTGTTCTACCTTTGAATTATTTCAACTGTGCTTATCTACGAGGACATTCTACCAATAACTCTTCAAGATTATTCGTTGGGACTGTTAAAGGGACACCTCCTAAAGGGACAAACTGTAAGCTAACATTTATTTTGCTTTCTGAAATGTTGTCTCATTTATTTATTATTGTTTGATTACGCCATAGATTTAATTGTTTATTAAAATAAAACATTATTGTACTTGTTTGTTACTGGCTTGTTCTTCCTGTTACACCATTTCATCGTTTAGTAAACGTGCCATTTTATAAATAAACTTATATAGCGACACCGGTCGTAACAATGTATATATTGCTTATTATGCATTTTAGATGATAAAATTATAAAAGTGTGAAAATAGTTACATGATTCTTGGACGGTTTAGCGATCCAAACAGGCTTGAGACCGTAGTACAGTGTGGGGATATGTTCATTCTTGCCCATGTGGTCCGAGTGATGCCATCCTGGGGCGATATGGTAGTGAAGCAGTGTTAGAGCGTTATACGTCCATGGAAATATCCGCATCCTGAAAACGAGAAAAATATTGAGTTGACTTCATTACAAGGTATCAACACAATAATTGTAATTCCAAAATTATCTTGGAGATCGCAGACAGAGGTCTTGGTTGAACCACAGGCGCATGCACATGTCACTGAGAAACTTTAGAACATTCACGTTCTTTTTGTTGTTGTTGTTGCTGTAATCGAGCATCAATCTCATTTGCTTAAAAGTTGATGGTTAACAAAATGTTAACACTGTGTCATGGTAATATGTTATAACAGAATTTTTTGCACATTCAAAAATATTACATTACATTTTGAAAAGTTTTTTTTTTCGTAATGAATGCCCAATATGAACTTGTGACACGAAAATTGCTGCCATTACTGTACGAGTATGTGGTTAATGCATGCCATGGTACCACACCTGGTTCATATTTCTAAACAGTTCATCCAGACCAAACCTTGTCTCTGATATGTGAACCTGACAAAACCTACAAATCTGTTCCTTTTATTTTGAGGAGACAAATGACACCTTTGCAATCCAGTCTGAATGGTCTGTTTTCTACGGTGGCACAGAGGTGACTTCTACTGCTCTTTTTTATGTCGTTCCCACGGGATACTTAGTCGTGGGAACGAGATACTCACTCGAGGAAACTAGATACTAAGTCGTGGGAACGAGATAATAAGTCGTGGGAACGAGTAAGTTAAGTCGTGGGAACGAGAAAGTAACTCGAGGAAACGAGTTAGTCAGCAAATCAGAATGTTTGTTACATTTAAGCATTTGTCAAACACCAAGTTACTTTCCTTTGTCTCAACTAATTACTTCTATAAAAAGCAGTAGATTTGTTTACATTTATTTGTAAGAAAAATATGTTTTATCAAGAAAAACATCACTTTAGCAAGAATTTATCAATGTTGGTAGCTCTGACATAACATGATACACAAATTCACGCCCCCCCCCACCCCCACCCCACCCACCAAAAAAACATGGATCCGCCACTGTGGGTGTATATTTAACGTATGATACAAGAAACACACATATGTCACACTGTTATTTCTAGTTTAATTTATCTTTTGAACTAGTCCAACCTGTTTAGGCGGCGATCGTACTTTAGAAGATTGTTGCTGTGTACTTCACGAAAACTGTCGTGTACTACCGTTAGCCCCTAAAATAAATTAAATCATAATATAGTACTACTTAATGTATGTATTAAACTTAACCCTGTGCAATGTATATTCGAAGAATGGTTACAACATGGTCGGCCCGTACCCTTAAACCATTGGTGATACAACGCTGTCGCAGGACCCAGTACCCGTGCATACTTCCAGAACGGTCAACTTCATTAGTAATAAAGTTCACAACAGTTCGACAATCACTATAAATTCTTCGTCGCAACCCCAGTACACGTAAAACTCTATGCAACTGTTTGACACATAGCCTTATATAATGCCTTTCTTTCAAAACAAACGAATTTCTGCAAATGTTAACCCAATTTCAAAGTAAAACATAATAAGTCTTTTTATTTATAGTCAACCATTTTTGTGTACTTTTTTTTAATCGGAAATAATACCATATTCTTTTCTAAACACTATGTGGACATTATTTTTTAATGACGTCACTACTTTCGTCATAACTTATAGAAAATATCAGCGCTTGGACATTTTGTAATCAAATAGCTCGGTTTTCTTTTCATTGCTTGCATTTGAAAAACTCGTCAGGAAGTGCGAGGTTAGAGCTCTGTAAAACCGGTTTAAGCACCTCAGTCGGTCCACATTGCCGATTGACCGTTCCAAGGCGGTAACAGTCGGATTTGCTCTTTTCGTTAAATGACTCATCACAAATTTGCTCATTTCGCTTGGCTTGCATGTGAAATACCTTTGTTCTGTGCCTTTTCGGAGTTTAGTTTATGTTGCAATGCTCATAGGACTTTATCATACATTCTTTCTCTGTCATCGGCCATCATTGAACCGAATCATGCATGCATGAATAAAACACGCATTTTGATTGGCTAACTATCTAGTTCCCACGACTTACGTTTCGCGTTCCCTCGAGAAAGTATCTCGTTCCCTCGTGTTAGTATCTCGTTCCCACGAGTAAGAATCTCGTTCCCTTGACTTAGTATCTCGTTCCCACGACTCAGCTAACTCGTTCCCACGACTTAGTATCTCGTTCCCTCGACTTAGTATCGACAACTCTTTTTTATCTCGTTCCCACGAGATAATTTGTCGTGGGAACGAGGTAAAAAAAAGAGCAGTGCATGTCACCTCTGTGCCACCGTAGTTTTCACCTGCGTATTATAAAATGCTTTAAGAACCTTTATCATTTCTGTATATCATAAAATTAACATAAGAAAGTCACACTAAAACATCAAAATAATTATCAAGGATTTGAAAAGTAAAAATAATACAAAATAAAAACTGTAGTACATTGCCAAAGGAATCAAAATAAACCCGGTAACAAACGATGCCTTACATCAGTACATCGATAAATCAGTATATAAAATCAACAGCTTTAACTGGAACACAGTTTCGATGACTGAATTGTGCATTACAATAATAAAGTTCTCAAGTTGTAAATTATCTCCATCGCATAAAGACATTAAGAACAATGATTTTAAATGCATTAGCACAGGATAATATAGGATAATATGACGCTCGTGCGAGTTAATGGGAACAGAAAACAATCAGTTATCATTTAATTCAACATGAAACAAACAGTACGAGTGATGCTGGTTACCCATGGGTGCAACATACATTACAACTGTGAAATGGTTAATACGTGTAAAGTAAAATGTTAAGAAAGAAGCGTTTATACCTAACTTACTTCTGGTCATCGGTAAGGGATTGGAAAGCTTCGTCCACAGGAATGAAGACTGTATATGCACCTTCTGACTTTAGCTGGTATTCAAGCTCTGTATTGGTCAGCAGTCTCGCGAACTCCTTCAGACCCAAGTTGACCATGGTCTGGTGAATATTTGTCAGTGGCTCAACTATGAACATAAAAATCGGCGTAACTTGGCATTAGTCGCTGATTTACGTTTGAAGTCAATGCTGAAAGTAACCAGGCATAACTCGAGACTTTTTCTTTAATTAATTAGCCAATGTAACAAGGCATAACTACAATGCTTAAAAGTTTTCTAAAGATATTAAGATTGTCAGTGTTATGAGGCAAAACTACAACATATTCGAATTATATCTTATATATTATTCGAATCATATATTTCGTATTATTCGAACCATCGCTTATTTGTTCATCGAATCATATTTAATATATAATTTGAATAATTTCTTGTATATTATTCGAAAAATCTCATATACGAATGTAATGTGACGAAAATAATCAGGTATAACACGACGCAGTGAAAAGCATACTTATGCTCACTGTTAAGAACAAGCCAAAACAATTCAGTGCACTAATTTATTCAGGTGAACAATGTAAATGACAGAATGCATTCTTAATAGTCAATGTACACCCGTGATCAACCTCTATAGTCATTGTAATAAGTTACAAACCTACATAATTCGAACCATCACTAATCTATCTATACATTACCCGTGTAATAAGTTACAAACTTTCACTATTCGAACCATCACTAATATATGTATATATGACCCGTGTATTAGTTACAAACCTACACTATTCGAACCACCACCGGACCTGGTAGCGCAATCGGTAGAGCGTCGGCTCCAGGTACGGGAGGTCCCGTGTTCGATCCCGGACCGCGACATACCAAAGTCGTTAAAAATGGTAGTGGTATAGCTCCCTTGCTAACGCTCAAGCAAATATAAGGGTAGTTCCATGACTGGTTGGCCCGGTGTCAGGATAATGTGACTGGGTGTGGTATCATGCCAGGTGTTCACGGCATGCTATACACAGTGAAGGCAGCAGTATATCTGCTTCAAGTGGACACCGTCTCCAGATAACTGAAATACTGTTGGTGGGACGATAAACCCAACAAACAAACAAACAATATTCGAACCATCACATAATTATTTATACTTGACCCGTGTATAAGATACAAACGACACTAGCTGAACCCTCCCTAATATATGGAGATGGTCATAGTAATAAATTACAGCACGACACGACTTGAAACATCCCTCATCTATAATGACGAACAATGCAATCAGTGCAGTAGCACACTACCCTCTTAATCACTAATCGTTTGTTTGGTGAGTGCTAGCTGAATAGCACACAGTTGTCTGTACTTAACTGTGTCTTCTGGTAAACACATTTAGAAGCATAAGGCTTGGTTTTTTTAAACACAACCGCATTTCCCACGTTCTTATTTAAGCTAGGCATCTTAAGAAATATTAATAAAGTCCAGTAAATATTTAAGATATTTAGATCATTATCAGCTGTATGATATATCCTTGAAGATAAATCCGTTTAATGTCATATTATTGCAACAAGTTTTCTTAACATTCCCTATGTTCTAAGGGGCACATACGTTTGACATATAAGTAAAAAGTATACCGGAGACTAATAAAAGTCATTTTTGTACACAGTTCATTCCTAAGATAACAGAGAAAAAAACCATTTTCTGTACACATTTAATTGCTAACAGAACGGAGCAAAAAAGCCATTTCTATGCACAATTAATTTCTAACAGAAGCATTCCAAGATTCATACTCAGTTTTAAAGATTAAGTTTAAACAAAATTGCCATCAACATAGAGTTTCTCTGCTTTTTTAAAAAAAGTTTTATTTCCATTTTATCTCAAAGCTGATCGTAAAGAACGTATATGCGAAGCTAAAAGTTTCATGCAAGGCAGACAATTTCTGTTTTAGACATTTTTGACATTTAATTATCCTCCAGAAAGTCGTAAAACACAAGGTCGTCTTTCTCAAGGCCATTATTACAGTACATATACATACACATTTACGAGGTCAGTTTTCTTGTGCAGCTCTGACTCATTTTTCTCCCTCAGTAACTAATTCTAACTTATCATTTATGTGCTCCATAAACAAGAAATGTATAAATACACATACTAATTCCTGTTTGATCTTCTGAAAACAGGCGACTTAAGAATCTCCGGTATGAAATATGATAAAAAACAACACTACGGAACTGGCTCGCACAATGTAAGAGTGCAAATCGAGGCCGTTTTATACCAATCACTCTACCATTTCTTGACAGTTATGGCATAATAATATAAGACAAACATATATACCTGTCGGACAGCCCTTTTCGCCTTCTAGCGCCCCATAGCCGCAGCAACATTCATACCTCAGAAATCTGCAGAACACATATAACTGGTATTCAGTATTTTGTATAACAAAAGTAACGGGCCAAAGTCACCGTTCTGTGTTTTTATGCTTATACAGCAGTCGTCTCGAAAAATTAAAACAGTTTGTATTTATACGTGCGTTTATATTTCTGAAGTCTGTGTACGTGATGATATGTTAGAAGCGCATTGTTCCGTGTCAGGTAAGGTAATGGCATAACAAGGGCCAATTAATTTCTCAAAAAGCATGAAAAACACTATCGACTATTGCAAGTAAGTATCCACATTTCATGATAAGGAATCTCACGTTTTAACAATAATTTTAAGATGATAATTTTAAATACGTAAGTGAAAACCACACATGTAAAGCTTATCTTTAACTTTGCAAACTCAACCTGGAATGACATACTCAATAAATATCTTCAAAAAATGTTATCGCAAAAACATTTGTTATCACCACAGGATATGTAATTTTCTATTACATCATAAATTGTGTGACTGTCTCTGAGTGTTTAAGTCAATTTGTGTACATGATACATGTATGCTGTTGATTTTGTTATAGAAGGCCACACTGAAATGAAACTTTTGTTGTAACGTTGTTATGATTATGTCTTTATATGTTTCCTTCTTGAAATAAAGTTATTATTATTATGATTAGGATTAGGATTATTATTATTATTATTATTATTGTTTTTATTTTTTATTTTGTTATTATTATTATTATTATTATTATTATTATTATTATTATTGTTGTTGTTTTTTATTTTGTTTTTATTATTATTATTATTATTATTATTATTATTATTATTATTATTATTATTATCGAGCAGCCACAGTCTGATATCTTATGTGACCGCTTCACACATCTTGACAATAGTCTTGGTTGTCTTCATGTATTATCGTGATATGTCTAATTTGAGTGACGTCAATGTCAGATCGTCTGATAGTAAGACAGCTTGAATGCGCAGAACGTATTAAAAATATTAACAATTTATTTAAAAAGAGTTAAATTGTATGGCAGTAGAACAGAGTTTATGGCCGTTCAACGCATATCACAATACGCCATATTATGATACAGTAAGAATGAATTGCACATAGGTATTGTTTCATTCCTATCTGTTATATCTATTACGTTATTGTTAAAAAAATCTAAACAGAAAGAAACGTTTGTACAAGAATCATGAAAATATATCACTTTGTTATTCATTATCTTTAAACTTAAGACATTTAAGACCTAAATTTCTTTCTGTTATGTTATGGTGAAACAGCAAGACCCGAGCTCCCCAGGCAATACTTACGTTGGTCGACCGCATGCTTTTTTGAGCCTCTTTCTCAGACAGTCCGGGTAGAACTTCTCGCCTGTTCGGAACACTTCTTGTACAGCACACACGTTGGGTCTGTAACATAGAAATCGTAATGTGTGAACTCAGTCACAACAGGTGCGTGTTTTATTGGCAGTAATTTGTGAGAGCGAGCTATTAATTATTCTATCGCGCGCATTCAATATTTGCTCAGCAAGCCAATTCCTATGTTATTAGGTTAGATAGTTCGTAACTATCTTAAGGTTCATTTGGTCTTTTCTGCAATGGTAACACGATCGTTTTCTCGCATTACCGGTCGATATGTAAGATCGGGTTAATTTTATGAATGAATATATACTTATTTATTTGATACAAGGCGCCCGTGGCGTAATGGTAGAGTCGCCGATTTGTAACTCCTCTGACTGCTTAGCCTCTCACTGCCTGGGCTCGAGTCTCGTTCTGGGCGAAGGACTTAATATGAGAAGGTCTTCCAGCTGACTTGCGGTGCTCCGGTGGTTCTACCCAGACATGTGTCAAAAAGCTTGACGTTGCTATAATGATCATAAATGGTAGCTGCAATGTATTTTAAAAACAAAAACAAACACAAACAAATATTTGATACATTATATTATCTTCCGTTTGTAAATGGAAAATAATAGTATTAACAAAACTGTACAATGTTGCTCTTAACATTCACAGTAAAAATGACATATTCATGTAAATGATGAAGTATCGAAGGCGAGCTTTACCATAAATATGTTTGTACGGGAACACCTTAATCACTTTAATAAATTATTGACTTATGAACGTTTCATTTTAACCCATCATATGCGGCACCAAATAAGGTTGCCGACGTGTACCTCTTTTATCCAGGGATTGATCCAGGATTGGGGACTTTGGGATACATCCCCCCAAACAAGATAAAAGAGTAGAGTTGTGAAAACATATATATGTAAGCTTAAAAACTAAGCTTTTAAAGTAAATTTTGTCTGTTGACTGCTCAGGTCGAAGTTAGGGTGCCTAACTGTCTCTATATATCTAGTATATACTGCGATTACGTGAGTGGATCTTGATTTAATCCAACCCACCACCCACCAAATGTGTCTGGATCTGCCCCTGACTCTACCATCCATTGATTGGTTTCGAGTACAGGCTAAAGTGAAAACGTTTATCTAATATCTTCAAGCTCAGTTGCGGGGCGCCAATGGTTCTACTAGACGTTTTTCTCGGGTCTTAATCCACCGATAATTTTTGGATTTCGCAAAATTACCATATGTCAGATGCGCGGTATCTTTAAACAATTTAGACTTAAAAGTTTTATAGTATAATATAAATATGAAAAGGTCATATAAGAATTACTACACATATTTAACTAGTAAATGTAAAAGTGACAAAAACACAGAGACGAGACATAACACACAAAAAGAAAAAACAGCAGTTACCGCATTGGAACGGTCAGTCGGCAAAAGGACCGACTGGGGTGCTTAATCTGTTTGTGGAGCGCTCCAACCTCTCACTTCCCGAAGGTTTTTCTCACAATAAGCACTTTTACATAGAAAAAACAACAACAAACAATTACAACATACTGAACTTCGCTGTGCATAAGGTTACATGGAAAATAAGCTACCGGTATTATAGGTGTGACATTATAATCCTGTCAATCAGTTATATTAGCGCCATACAGATACGGGTAAAAGAGAAACCCTATGTGACTTTCACTTCTTTCTTTTTAATAATGTCATAACCTAGCTCGAATACGACGTCCTCAATTAGACACAGGACACTTTTGTTCCAAAGAGACACGCTTTCATTTCAATGCTTGTATTTAAGAAACCCGTCAGGATGTGCGAGGTTAGAGCTCTGTAAAACTGGTTTAAGCAACACCAGTTGACAATTTCGCCGACTGACCGTTCCAAGGCGTAACTGTTGGGTTTGCTTTATTTTATATGATATCTCATAAGTATTTGCAAATAAGTATATACGTTTTGTTGTACTTTTACATTTGACTAGCATGTGAATACCTTTGTCCAGTGCTTTTTCAAATGTAACTACATGTCACAATACTCATAGGGCCTTTTTATTGATAATTTTCTTTTATTATAATTGCCATTGACAAAATGAACGTTACAATGGTCCTTTTGAGTAAATAATAAATATAACAATGTAGTGTATTGTAGGTATAAACAGACAAATATTAACATTATAAGGTGATAAGCTTTTTTTCAACAAAGATCCATCCTTTATCAAGAAAGCACGTCACGCGTCACAAATCACCGTTGCCAGTATGTAGGCTAAACTAAAATATTCCCGGCAAAACTCTTGCAAAGATTAAAATCTTAGGCTCGAAATGGGGCCCATAATGAACACAAACAACTAAGGTTTTTGCTAAAACATAATAGACATAAATTTGTGAAATCTGGTGAGAAAAGAATGATAAACTTCTGCTATTATTACACAACTACTGCACTTATCTGTAATAACTACAAAATGGGTTCATTATCTATACATCTAAATGTAACTGAGACCCCCAGGAGCATTAACAATAAGAATGTAAGGCATGAGTCGTGAAAGTTGGCCCTTAAATAGAGCACGGAGCACAAACCTTTGACAAACAACCAAAGGACAACACCTTGCCTATATTATTCAAATTCTTTAGACACATTTTGATTTTATGGGATATTATGTTTAACAGAAAATGATTTATTTGAACCTTACGTCAAAATCCGTTAAAATTCAACAAAAGGCTACCAAACTTCGACGACCGTACGACTGCCATAAATTATAACAACAAAATTTGCCATCACGGGTGAACGGCCTTTATAAATTATGATTGAGCGATTTTGGAAAATTGTAAAATAATGTGTGGATTGAAAATCACTGCTTTAGCTATAGACAAGTAGACAGGTGTGGAATTTCCAGCGGTTAATTTGGCATGAAATGATTCTGACAAAGTGTTCACGGAACAACGAAGATAAAAGGATCAGCGATCGTTATCGGGCCTATGAGCAAAGGCTATGGGCAATTAGTGTCATAAAAGGCAAAGGATCGAGCCAACCGAGCGGCCTCTTCTGTCATTTTATTAGTGAAGATTTGTTAAATAGGCAGATATTTCTTTCCACTTTGTTTATCATCATTCAAAAATGCGTAAATCTGTTTAAAGAGTATCGCTGAACTTACTCTTAAAGGAGGTATTCGACAGTTTAGATCTCTTTTTCCTCTCAGGCAACCAAATAAATTATTGTTAATTATTGTGAGCAGATCCCGCAAAATGCTGTTTATTGATGCACTATATACATGTGAAAAATAAAATATAACACCCGATTTGTCACTACAAAAATGTACATGTATTTCCTATTCGGGCCACGCTGAGCTATTTTTAAACTAAATCTTTTGAGATCATAGTACATGATCATCCGGGTTATATATGTTAATTACTTCCAAATCTATAAATAAGCATTGGCGTTTCGACTTTATTTATCTAAAGTCGAAACCCCAATGCTTATTTTTAGATTTGGAAGTAATTAACAGCGATATATTTTACGGTCTGTACTGTCAAACAGTAGAGGTAATGTTATAAGCAGTCATTACTTTATCTTAAGTATGAGTTTATGCAGTAATATTGCACTATTCCGCAGAATACGAGTAAGATGTTGTTACGTGTTTAAGATATAGATAATTTCCATGTGTTGTCATAGGGACTGATAAGACAGTTTACGGCAGCCATCATTGAAGGCAGAAACTAATGAAGGCCAAAATTTGGAAATATATGCTGTATTAAACTCACCCCTGTGTTGTTGTTTTGAAGTCTATTTTACTGAATTTTGTATCAGATTTAACAGCTTTTGTTAAGTATTTTAAATATAAAAAACTATATTTCGATAGTTTAAAAGGTAAAAAAATACAACCAGAAAAGTTGCACTGTTTATTTTGTTTAAGGGTGAGCCAATAATTTTATTTATTCATGTGTATTAATTCTTTGTTCATTTATTAATTGAAAGAATATTGTATTCTAAAAATATGAATTTCAAAACCTTTTCAATGGTGTATAGTTTTTAATTTTTGGACCACAAATGAAGAAATTACAAGAAAATAAAATTTACGCTTCTATACAATTCATCTGAAAATCCCTTTAAGTTGCCATTAAAGATGGCTGCTGAGATAAGGGATTTTAACTGATGTGGAAATTATCTATACGCAAACTGATATCCCCCTTAACAGACAGTAAATATTTCTTTATAGCCTACATATCCTTTTTATTCTTCTATCTTTTCTCTCTTAAATAATATTAACTAATCACTTTCTCCACCATTAATTGTCTTTTATTGTACTTTTAAGTAAATTGCATTTTTTTTCTCTTCATATCATCCTGAAAAGAAAATGTTTAGTCATTAAATGCAACGCCTGTATACATTGCACAAACATTGTTTTCGGGTTAGAATTTGATAACTAATACGTGCTTTCATTGGTCGGTTCATAATCCGATGAAGATTTCAGTCCAATGATAAAGATCGTTTCATTCCATTGTGGCACTGGGCACAACCAGTGTTATACTTCTTGTCACCAAGCTGAAGAGTATGAATTGTATGAGCAGTATTATGATTGGCCAATTCTTGTTCTATTCAGGTCGATAATACGGCAGAAAATTTACCAAGAAACCCACCGTCAACGAATGTATAACAAGGAATAGTCGAGCGCAGATATCCGACGATGAATCCAAAGTGGGTTTCTGGTGGATATTAAACATGCACTTGAAGCATGGAATAGGAAATCAGTTAAGTGTGTCTTACAAAATTGCAAAGGAGAACTCTGTTATAGAATGACATAACAATGAAAATAATATTGATATTAGCATGCTTAACGCTGAAACTAACGTCAACGTCATCGTGCGAAACGGGCCCTAATCCCGCAGTGTACAAAATGACGACATCTAAACGTTAGCAGGACGTAATCGGTTAAGATCAGTCCCAGCTTGGTCAACTCATTTGAGGAAAGTATTGTCACAAATAATATAGGAGTGAATTGGCTAAAAGGCGATTACTTGTTCCAACGTATCAGTGAAGCACCGCACCCCCCCCCCCCCCCCCGCCCTCCTAATCCTGCTGCTGTTTTTGACAATTTCGAAATAGTGAATACAATTTTATAATAACACTGACGACCCGAAAAAGCTAAACACACCAAGAAATAAACATTCCAACAGTTGTATGATTTCAAATTAAAATACTAGGACAAGTACATGAATGTGTGAGGTAGTATTGCTGTATTTCTGTGGTTAAAATAAATGCTCGCTCCTTAATATCTTTCCAGTAGTCATTCGCATAATTTCTAAATTTCATTTTTGTGTTACAGCAATGTGCGTAAAACGAATATGAACTCAGGAATACTATACACACACCCATTGAACAGACATCTATAAAATCTATAAAGAACCGACTCTAAAGAATCAGAAACACAAACACGCCAACAACATAACACCCCAAAGATGCATTACCATGTGTTATAGGTTAGTTTTGTTGTTTGTTTATTGGATTTATCGTCCCACCCACAGTATTTCAGTTATCTGGAAACGGTATCCACTTGAAACAGATATAGGGATGCCTTCACGGTCTATAGCATGCCGTGAACACCTGGCATGACACCACACCCAGTCACATTATCCTGACAGCGGGCCAACCAGTCGTGTAACTACCCTTATATTTGTTTGAGCGTTAGTGAAAGAGCTATACCACTACCATTTAAAAAAAACTTTGGTATGTCGCGGCCCGAGATCGAACCCGGTGCCTCCCGTACCTGGAGCCGACGCTCTATCGATTGCGCTACCAGTTCCGGTTTAGTTTTACTGAAGCCTGTCAAGTGTGTAGATATATACATGATAAGTGAACAATAATAAAACAAGCGAGGTATTTACTCGACTTGCTTTTCTAGGCCATGTATTTCAAAGAGCTATCTATATCTTGTCAAAGATACACTTCAAGATCACATTTGAAATTTAAATAGATTTACAAGAAACAAAAGGTTGATTATTGTATGAAAAGAAAAATATACTGAAGAATATATATGATCAGGCAAAACGTTAGAAAAATAAATAAATCACACTACAACAGCTGTTTATTGCTAAATATTGGTTACAAAAAACATAAAATAATATTTCAAATAATTGTAAGAGGTATCAACGCGTTTATTTTTTTGTAAACTAGGATTGCGTGAGTGTATCTACTTGTCTTGTGGCAAAACATGCTGATATTTATCTAATAAACCAATGTGATAATGGAAGCAAGACAGTATGGTGCAAGTCTTTGAAATCTGAAGATATGTACCAAATAGCCAGGAATAATTACACAGCTTGAATGAACTGACGCCTTGTTTTACCGAGGTTGTTAACATTCATGACAAATGTAAAATGAGTTTTAATGTGACTAGATAGCAGAAATAATCGTCCCGGCTTTGAGTCAACATGAATTCCCTTGAGTGACGCATGTCATGAGCTTTTTGTAGTTTCATTTCTGTCACTGATACTATAACATTTCAGACTATATTTTTTTAGAAAGAAAATTGCAAGAGTCAATTTTCAGGTAATGTATTACGAACAAATGGTAAAAAAATCCAGTTTATTGACGTAAGAATTAGTTCTTTGGCTTTGAACGTGCTCCTTTTTTTACAACAGCAGAGTTATTATAAAAAACGCAAAACCAGTAATGTAGTTTAACCTTCTAACGATAAGCATTAAAACTACATGTTCACTGATGTGTTACTTTTATCATTCGAAAAGATCGCTTAACTTGATAATCTAAAAACCATGGGAGCATGCCATGTCTATGTCTAAACAGCATTTTAAGTAACCCGTATGCTTATATTACATTGGTAGTTTTTGTCGGTTCATTCCGTTGTGAATTATATCGTTTCGGCGTTATTGTTTATTTACGAGCTGAACTTTGGTTTTATGACTAACATGGCCTATATTAGGGTCTTAATAGTTCGTAAAAAACAGCAGAGTTCAGAAATAAGTATTTTAACTGTATACACTTGTTGCCCTTGCCATTGTCTTCATCAAAGGGTTTTTTTTCTCTTGCTTTTCATATACTTTAGGTCGGTGCTGTTATTTTTTACCATTTGTAAGTACGTTTTTTGTGGTACTCTCATGTCGAGAGAAAATAATGACATTCTAGTAGAAGTATAAGCACTAGTAAAGGGTGCTAACATCACGTGTATTAGATAATGGGCCGTTAATCAATTTTCAAGTTTTTTTTTTCTATTTCTTTTTTTAATCACATCGCACCGACATAATTATGGTCATATTGGCGACGTCCAGATAATAATTGGAAGAGAAAGACCGCAGACTTATGTCAGGGTAGAACCACCAGCGCACCGCAGGTTAGCTGGAAAACCGCCCCACATGAAAGTTCTTGCCCCGACAGGGATTCGAACCCGAGTGTTGAGGGGCTGAGGAGTTACAAGTCAGCGACTCTAACCGCTCGGCCATGGGCGCCCCACGCCCCCCGCCCCCTCCTCCCAATTTGCATGTAAATCCACATTATATTGATAGTTTGACAGTTTTTGAACAATCCGGCTTGTGTGTATGTAACATACTTGACGAATAGTTCAGAACTGCCCTTGAGTGCTAAAATGGCCGTTTTGTAACAAATATAATCAAGGTCGATTGCGCATATTTATATATGATTCACATTTGAGTAAGGTGTTTGGAATTGTATCATAGGATAATGATATCATTAAGTCATTTTAGTAACCAAACGACGAATTCTGACATTTTAAGTGAAATTTTAGGAGGATTTGTAAATTTTATGAAATACCGCAAATCTTTGCCTGAAATGATTATAACTAAGTGCCATTGCAATAGCGACGATTTTGGACCACGCGACGTGAACTCACGAGTATCATATTTTAGTTGATTCGGAAATAAAGGTTAAACAGCCATAAGTTGAAACTGTTACATTTTATATTGTGCCAAACGTCAATATTGTGTGTGATGTTTAAGGACTCCAACCTGCCACCAACTTTTGTATGGAATGTTTGTCTATGCATTATTTCTGCAACATTATTATATAACAAGAACGTGTAGTGGTTAAGGTGCTGTATAAAATTAGTAAACCAATTATAATGCACGTATATTTCATAATGTATCTGCTTATTATAGTCATACGGGTATTTAATGATACATTATTTAAATTACTTTTACTGTTTAATATTGCTTTTTAAAAAAGTTGTTTATATATATACCAATTAAGCTAAATCATTTTAAGGTCTAAGATTATGACCACACTTTTGCTGAGGTACTTTATTTCTAAAGTGGTGCTGTGTTTTTCTAGAAATTTATAGTAAAATATGAAAAGGTTCTTTACACATATTTAACAAACTAAACTAGCACACACGTTAAAACAAGTGACCAAAAAAACTGAAACGAGACGTTAAACAACTAGAGAAAAACATCAGTTACCGTCTTGGAACGTTTAGTCGGTAAACGGATCAACTGGGGTGCTTAAACCTGGTTTATGGGGAGCTCAAACCAGCGACTGGGGGTGCTTAAACCTGGTTTATGGGGAGCTCAAACCAGCGACTGGGGATCTTAAACCTGGTTTATGGGGAGTTCAAACAGGCGACTGGGGTGCTAGAACCAGGTTTATGGACAGCTCAAACCAGCGACTGGGGTGCTAGAACCTGGTTCATGGGGAGCTCATACTTGGTTTATGGAGAGCTCAAACCAGCGACTGGAGTGCTAGAACCAGGTTTATGGGGAGCTCAAACCAGCGACTGGGGTGCTAGAACCAGGTTTATGGGGAGCTCAAACCAGCGACTGGGGTGCTAGAACCAGGTTTATGGGGAGCTCAAACCAGCGACTGGGGTGCTAGAACCAGGTTTATGGGCAGCTCAAACTTGGTTTATGGGGAGCTCAAATCAGCGGCTGGGGTGCTAGAACCAGGTTTATGGGGAGCTCAAACCAGCGACTGGAGTGCTAGAACCAGGTTTATGGGGAGCTCAAATCAGCGACTGGGGTGCTAGAACCAGGTTTATGGGGAGCTCAAATCAGCGACTGGTTTGCTAGAACCAGGTTTATGGGGAGCTCAAACTTGGTTTATGGAGAGCTCAAACCAGCGACTGGAGTGCTAGAACCAGGTTTATGGGGAGCTCAAACCTGCGACTGGAGTGCTAGAACCAGGTTTATGGGGAGCTCAAATCAGCGACTGGGGTGCTAGAACCAGGTTTATGGGGAGCTCAAACTAGCGACTGGGGTGCTAGAACCAGGTTTATAGGGAGCTCAAACCTGGTTTATGGGGAGCTCATACCTGGTTTATGAAGAGCTCAAACCAGCGACTGGGGGTGCTTAAACCTGGTTTATGGGGAGCTCAAACCAGCGACTGGGGGTGCTCAAACCTGGTATATGAGGAGCTCAAACCAGCGACTGGGGGTGCTTAAACCTGGTTTAAGGGGAGCTCAAACCAGCGACTGGGGGTGCTTAAACCTGGTTTATGGGGAGCTCAAACTAGCGACTGGGGGTGCTTAAACCTGGTTTATGGGGAGCTCAAACTAGCGACTAGGGGTGCTTAAACCTAGTTTATGAAGAGCTCAAACCAGCGACTGGGGTGCTTAAACCTGGTTAATGAAGAGCACAAACCAGCGACTGGAGTGCTAGAACCAGGTTTATAGGGAGCTCAAACCTGGTTTATGAAGAGCTCAAACCAGCGACTGGGGTGCTAGAACCTGGTTTATTGGGAGCTCAAACCTGGTTAATGGGGAGTTCATACCTGGTTTATGGGGAGCTCAAACCTGGTTTATGGGGAGCATTCAACACAAAAACACACGCATTATCATTGTGTCACTATACCTATGATAGGATTTATCTGAAATCTCTGGAGTAGAAATCTAAAATTAAAATTAAGTAAGCTTCTCTACAACATAAAAGATATGATCGCCCTAATTAATAAATAAATGAATAAATAAAAACATCACAGATCTCCCAGATCTGCTCCTGCCACCTTTTCGTGTAAAACTTATCGCCTTAAACTCTATCAAAGAATAACTGATTTTAATGATAACAGTTTTATCCTTGCTGTACGATGCGTTAAATGAATGGCCTGTCTCGTATTCAGACAGGGGTTTTAACTTTGAGAGACCGACCGCAATAGCTCAGTTGGTAGAGCGTCGGCTTGCGGATCTGGAGGTTGCGGGTTTTAACCCCGGCCGGGTCAAACTAAAGACTTTAAAGTTGGTAGTAGTGGCTTCCCTCCTAATGCTCGGGGTTAAGGGGACAGCATGACGCCTGACTGGTCGGTGTCAGTATAATGGATTATACCGGGTTCAGTGCCCCTGTGCTATAATGATAGAAAAGTCGCTGCACAGTATCGGCAATTTTGCCCGCAAATCCCATCACATCCCAACTGTGAGAGATTTTTGGTCAACTAACAATTAAACTCGTATCCTGCTCAACAAGAATTTAACTGGAATATGCAAACAGTGTAGATTCGCTGGGAGCTGTCTCATCAGGATCTACACTGTTTGCTGCTATACCTATACCAAAACATCCCAATTCCTTTACGTACATATGGCACTATAAGCCAATAAACATAATTTAGAATTGGTATTATAAAATGACAACAAATAGAGTTTAGTTAAATAAAAAATTGCCTATATCAGCACATCTCGACTGACAATAACACGTACATGGCATATGTTCTGGGATAATCCGGCAATTAACTTGCAAAGCAACACCGACGGGAAATCGTTATTAGTTAATTAATCTGCCGTTTTTCTTTTGATGTATATTCAAAAGGCAGGTAATCCAGCAGATCGGCGGTTCACTGAGATAGTTTATCTGGGGATCGTCTTGGTTTTGCGTTCTTCCAAGAACAACATTTCGTTTTGATGCGATATATTGCACAGATCATCTCGGAGAAATTTGCCAGCTTGAGATTAAAGTTACAAACTCCGTTTAATGATGCTTTATTGCTAATTTTGCCATTGTTTTATCGCGAAGTAAAAATGCGTATACAATGTTACTGTTGGTTTTTTGTATCATCTCTTAAAATCCGTCAGAAAGAGCTACATACGTCGATTCAAACCAATAGTCTTCTAGAAAAAAAACCATATGTAAAACAAGGCTGTATGATTGTTTCCCAAGACTAAATAAGTTTTACTTTGATCTTAAAAAACTCTCAACCTCTCATTTCCCAACATCCAACCGTTTCAAAGAATACGCATTTCTACAATTGTCTCTAGCAGATGCTAAAACGATCCAATCATCTACAACACTGGGTGGTTTGCTTTTGAGGTTAACTTACCGTTGCACCATTTGTACAGGGAAGATATGGTTCGTTTACACATTTTGTCGAATTTGGCGTTTAAACGGATTTTAACAGCTTTTAGCGCGAATTGTATAACATGAAATCAGCAGAGTTCAAGAAGTCTGTAAAACAGAATGATTTATCCGAATGTGCACCCGTCTTTGAACCGTCCCATGGTGGCGGGAAGGCTTCCTGCTGTTTTACCCTTTCGTGATGCAGAGTTTTTTCCCTGGCTTTTGGTGGTTAATTGAATTTTCGTATTTCTGTTAATCTTTCATGTTATCTTAAGACTTCGTTATTATTGCATAATCAAATTATGATATCTTTCGTAAAGGTAACATAATGCTTGTATGTCATGTTTGATAGCTAATCTAATTAAAAATCGCTGCAGACTTTTATGTCTGTATAAATATCTAAAGTTCAAGCTATACATACTGCGCAAGTCTGTCGATAAGTTATTAAGTCACAAGTTATTAATCTTGCTTAAGTGTAAATGTGTTTGATTGTAAAAGTTTTTCTTGTACACTTTCTTAACTGTTGTCTAAGAATCAAATGATAAGTCATTCGTAATCGTGTAGGACTCTTAAAAGTAATACTAATATTGATTGATACTTAGGAAACAACTTTTGAGTAGATGTACATGAGATCTGAATTGTCCATCTAGCATAAACGTATCTGTAAATGTACTATACAGTTGGGGGTTACTCGAATTATCAATATTACTCAAAGTATCAATCTTGCATGAACATACATGTATCTGCAAATGCACTTCACAATTAATGGTAATTAAATTAACAATGTTACTCGTATTATCAGTCTTGCATGAATGTTTCTGTAAATGTACTGTACAGTTGAAGGGTTACTCGAATTAACAATGTTACTCGAATTATTAAGCTTGCATGAACGTATCTGTAAATGTACTGTACGGTTGAAGGGTTACTCGACTTAACAATGTTACTCGTATTATCAGTCTTGCATGAACATATCTGTAAATGTACTATAAAGTTGAGGGTTACTCGAATTTACAATGTTACTCGAATTATTAATCTTGCATGAACATATCTGTAAATGTACTGTACAGTTGAAGGTTACTCGAATTAACAATGTTACTTGCATTATCAATCTTGTTTGTGGGTATTACGGCATAATTTTTGCGTTAACTCATACTTTAGTATTAGCAATGATGAACACCGAATATATTGCTAGACAGTACAAATCGCTATGAAAACACTCTAGAAGTTCAACCATTCCAAATCTATAAATAATCACTATAGTAATCTTTGCTAAAAATACATATCGGCGTCAGAGCGGATTACCCGGATGACGATATAATGTTATCTCAAATGAGAGTTGTCAAGTGGTTTTCGTAGTTAAAAATCGGTATCTCTGCAGCGTGGCTCAGATAGGTTATACCCGTTTGCAATGAGAAATGGGGATTTATGTTTCACTGTTCACGCTGATTTAGAGCATCAATGGGCAGCATTTTTCAGGATCTTTTCAGGTAACAATGGCGTATTTGGTTATTCGGGAAAAAATATTTTGGTCAAAACTGTAGGATACCACCTTTAAGATCAAATTTCTCTAAATGTATTAAAATTAAGATTTATCAAACAGTTGAATGATCGTATATAAATAAAGTTTCCACATATCGCATATTTGTGTCTTAAAAACTATGTATAAATCACATTCTGTTATTGGTAGAAAGCAATCTAAAACAAGAAATTTATTTCACAGAAGACTGAACAAAACAATAGAAGTCAAACCTCCTTGAATCCTTGAAAAATCGTAACATATTTGATGTAGAGTTCAGTGATGAAATCGCGGGGGAGTGGAGGGGGGGGGGGGGTAAATGTTGCCGGATGACTGTTTAGGTAGAAGTTAAGGCCCCTTACTTTGTATACATTTCTAGTATTTATTGCAAGAAAGTTGAATGGATCTTGATTCATATCTCTCTGCCCCACCAGAATTTTCTGGATCCACCCCTGGTAGAGATTTGTGTGCAAACATTGTGCCATTTACAGAGGGTAACAAGACTGTATTAAAACTAGCATGTAAAAGGATCCAGTGCTCCAGTCAGCAGCAAATTGGGCTACCATAAAAAAAAGTTCCGGGTTATGATAAAATAAAAATAAAATGTTAAGTGGGCTTTTACGACATTTTTGCTTTCATCCTTGTTTCACTAGTTACAATATTAAAGCTTCTAAATTTAAAAGAAAGTTACTTTTGTCAATATTTTTTTTCCCAATCTGTCATAAAACTGTTATAAAGAAGGTACATTGCATAACATTGTGCCAGTCAGATTTATAATGGCTTCAAACGATATCACATTACTGTTTGTACGTTGACGGGTTTATAGTCCTACCAACAGGTTTTCAACTGTCAGGAGACGGTGTCCACTTTAAACAGATATAGTGCTGTTCTTACTGTGTATAGCATGCCGTGAACACGTGGCATGATGCCACGCCCAGTCATATAATCCTGACTCCTGGCTAACCAATATATTTGCTCGAGCGTTTGCAGGGCAGTTATAACACTACCTTTTTGACGACTTGGTATGCCGTGGCCCCGGTTTGAGCCGGATGCCTCACGTACCTTGAGGCGACGCTTTGTCGGATGCTACCAGGTCCTGTACACAGTACAGCATGCAAGGCAAAGCAAAACAACAACAACAACACACAATTGTGTGGCTCTGTTATGTACATACATACATATCTATATGGCAACCTAGTTTTAGTTTCTACGTGCTTGTAACATCTAAATAATTGGCCAAGATCAAAGACCCGAAATTGGAGCAGCGTGATATACCCGGGCTTGTTTATGTTTCTCACATCCTAAATAACATTGTTGTAATGGGTAGACGTTTTGTTGAAGCGAGTTTGTATCAAGAGAGTCAATTAACCACCTGCTTTATAAAGGATCTAAGGTAATTGAGGGCATATCGAACTTTCTTAATTAAATTTTAACGACATAATTGGTTATTATGTACGGCCTAGTCGCCCCCATCCCCAATGACAGTAAGTTGAAATACATGTATTTCGCAGTTCAACTACTTCTGTATGTGCAAAATTATAAATAATTGAACGTTTACCAGTACATTGCATAGCTCACCATTACAATATCTAGATATTCAAGCCAATTCAATTTCATGTTTATTGGCATAAAGCATTGCCATAGCTACTAATATAGGCATATGGCGAACAATCGTAATACACATACACAAATATGCGGAAATGGAGAAAAAGTATGACAACATAAAATAACATAAAGTGTCGTGGATAGGATATGAACAATACTTGACAATTTCACCATTTACTTTTCTACAAGATAGACAGATGGGTGGATGAATCGATGGATGAATGGATTGATGGTTAAATAGATAGATGATAGACAGACATACAGAGAGAGAGAGACAGAGAGAGACAGAGAAATACAGAGACAGAGAGGGAGACAGAGAGAGACACAGACAGAGACAGAGAGAGACAGAGAGAGACAGACAGATACACAGACAGACAGACAGACAGACAGACAGACAGACAGACAGACAGACAGACAGACAGACAGACAGACAGACAGACAGACAGACAGACAGACAGACAGACAGACAGACAGACAGACAGACAGACAGAAATAATATTATATATTATATCATATAATAATATATATAATATAATTATATATCATATAGTTATATATCGTTTTTATGTGTAACTATATATAATTATATAATAATATAAGTAAACTCATTTGATATATCATATATTAGTGTTAAATGGTCATTCCTTTGTTAATTAACAAGCAAACAAGGACCACTGAAGCACCGTCTTTTTATCCTTTTATTTGACAAAAAATATCGGAAACAACCTGTTGCACTTTCAGGCTCCGATGTCTCAATTAACATTAATTATAAGTGTATTTGACTGACCTTTCTGTTAATTACCTTTCGTATACGGGTAAAATATAACTTGTTTCACCATCAATCTCAGCATAAGTTAAACAAGAAAGTCGCGTCTTTGAACCTGTCGCCCCACACCTTAAGCCTTACACTGTGACCCTATGTATTGGACAAAACCTTTGCAAAATGAAGATTAAGCGATAAAGAATCAAAAGTCCACGGTTGGTATCAACAAACACTAACCTTAAACCTGACCTCTTGGCACGCTCTTCGTGACAACACTGGCAACATTTTCTAATTGGATTTTAATTAGCAGCCACCAAGGCCGTTGTCCGGTAGAATGCATTTATTCATCCGGCCGTTTTTACCTTCTTTAAAAATTTACTTCTTACAGTGTTATACACGTTGTCCTGTGGATGTACATTGTCCCTTCAAATGGTATACGTCTGATCTTAACGTATTTGCCACTTTTGAAGCCGGATTGAATTACACGTTAATAGCATAATTTGCTTAAAAGAAAACAGCTTTGTTTCCACCAAGATGACGAGAATATGAGGCCAGATGATTAAAATTGTGACGGAGAGTCTTGTTCTAAACAAAACCTACATAGCTGTAAGTAAATGATTCAACTGTTTAAATTACATTTAAAAGCGGATATTTCAATTTTGTTTAAGTACGTGTAGTTTAGCAATCTCGCCCAAGGATTACATATAGTTTTAAACCCAGTTTTGTTTATGAGGCATGTATTAATCCTTTGTGAACCATCGGATTTAGAAGTTTGAATTCTTTTTGTGTATTAAATAAAACCAAGACCAGCATTTACATACAGTATAATAAAACTCCGCGTCCCTATCAATAATGTTTTGTTTGTTATGTTTTTGAGATACATTGCGGTGACCAATAATGATCATTATAGCGACGTCCAGCAATTTTGGTGGAGTAAGTTCCCAGACAAATGTCTAGGTAGAACCACCGGCACACTGCAGGTCAGCTGGAAGACCTTCCCACATTAAGACATTCGTTCAGAACGGGACTCGAACCCACGCGGTGGGAGGCTAAGCAGTCAGAGGAATTATAAATCGGCGACTCTACCACTACGCCAAAGGCGCCCATTGAACAAAATAAGTTAACTATAGTCAAGTATTAGAAACGTGTTTCTAATACTGTAAGAGTTGGTGAAACCTGTACGTGTTTCTAATACTGTAAGAGTTGGTGAAACCTGTACGTGTTTCTAATACTGTAAGAGTTGGTGATCACATAGTTCTTTCCATTTTGTTTCATGTTACTATTCATTTGTGTTTTAGGTTTATGTGTGTATAGTGGATAAGCATATCTTAAGCCAAAACGAACACCAGTATTAATCTTAAGTCAATCGAATATTTCACACATTTCAAAGAAATGTCATAGTTATAAATGTACAAGCTGAACAAGCAGTTCCCGAACAACGTCATTATTAATCCCCGAGCAAGATCAAGATAAACTGCTTATATAATATCGTGCGACCCTGTGTATCTTTACATTGTCTGATTATCAGAGAACTGTAGCCTGTTTCTGCACACGGTACAAATAATCAAACAGCTGTAGTGTCTAAATACATGGTCCGATCATCTAACAGCTGTAGCGTATATCTTTACACGTTCCAATGATCAAACAGTTGTAGTGTGTATCTTTACACGTTCCAATTATCCAACAGCTGCAATGTGTATCTTTACACGTTCCAATTATCCAACAGCTGCAATGTGTATCTTTACACGGTCCAATTATCCAACAGCTGTAGTGTGTATCTATACACGGTCCAATTATCCAACAGCTGTAGTGTGTATCTATACACGGTCCAATTATCCAACAGTTGTAGTGTGTATCTTTACACGTTCCAATTATCCAACAGCTGCAATGTGTATCTTTACACGTTCCAATTATCCAACAGCTGCAATGTGTATCTTTACACGGTCCAATTATCCAACAGCTGTAGTGTGTATCTATACACGGTCCAATTATCCAACAGCTGTAGTGTGTATCTTTACACGTTCCAATTATCCAACAGTTGTAGTGTGTATCTTTACACGGTCCAATTATCCAACAGCTGTAGTGTGTATCTATACACGGTCCAATTATCCAACAGCTGTTGTGTGTATCTATACACGGTCCAATTATCCAACAGCTGTAGTGTGTATCTATATACGGTCCGATCATTCAACAGCTGTAGTGTGTATCTTTACACGGTCCGATCATTCAACAGCTGTAGTGTGTATCTTTACACAGTCCGATCATTCAACAGCTGTTGTGTGTATCTTTACACGGTCAGATCATTCAAAAGCTGTAGTGTGCATCTTTACACGGTCCGATCACTAAACAGCTGTAGTGTGTATCTTTACACGGTCCGATCATTCAACAGCTGTTGTGTGTATATTTACACGGTCCGATCATTCAACAGCTGTTGTGTGTATCTTAACACATTCAGATTATTCAACAGCTGTAGTGTGTATCTTTACACGGTCCGATCATTCAACAGCTGTTGTGTGTAGTTTTACACCGTCCAATCATTCAACAGCTGTAGTGTGTATCTTTACACGGTCCGACCATTCAACATCTTTAGTGTGTAGTTTTACACAGTCCGATTATTCAACATCTGTAATGTGTAGCTTTACACGGTCCGATCATTCAACATCTTTAGTGTGTAGTTTTACACGGTCCGATCATTCAACATCTTTAGTGTGTAGTTTTACACAGTCCGATTATTCAACATCTGTAATGTGTATCTTTACACGGTCCGACCATTCAACATCTTTAGTGTGTAGTTTTACACGGTCCGATTATTCAACATCTGTAATGTGTATCTTTACACGGTCCGATCATTCAACATCTGTAGTGTGTATCTTTACACGGTCCGATCATTCAACATCTTTAGTGTGTAGTTTTACACGGTCCGATTATTCAACATCTGTAATGTGTAGCTTTACACGGTCCGATCATTCAACAGCTGTTTTGTGTAGCTTTACACGGTCCGGTAATTCAACAGCTGTTGTGTGTAGCTTAACACGGTCCGATCATTCAACAGCTGTAGTGTGTATCTTTACACGGTCAGATCATTCAACAGCTGTGGTGTGTATCTTTACACGGTCCGATCATTCAACAGCTGTTGTGTGTATATTTACACGGTCCGATCATTCAACAGCTGTTGTGTGTATATTTACACGGTCCGATCATTTTACAGCTGCTGTGTGTATCTTTACACGGTCCGATCATTCAACAGCTGTAGTGTGTATATTTACACGGTTCGATCATTCAACAGCTGTAGTGTGTGTCTTTACACGGTCCGATCATTTAACAGCTGTTGTGTGTATCTTTACACGGTCCGATCATTCAACAGCTGTTGTGTGTAGCTTTACACGGTCCGATCATTTAACAGCTGTTGTGTGTAGCTTTACGAGGTCCGATCATTCAATAGCTGTAGCGGATGTTTTTACACGTACGATCTTATATTTACCGAAGCGGTTATATATACAGGTTGCAATTCGTAAAATATTATGTTTAGTTTTTAAATTGTCTTTATACTAAAGCTCATTTTCTTGCACCGTATATCGACCGCCATGTCCTTACACAGAGTGATAACAAACTGTTTTGTAAACACTTTATTTAATCAGTATTCCATGATACAAATAAGTCAGATAATCCTTTGATTGTTGTACCTTGCATAACGTTCCATTTAAAGTTTCTCGTATTTCATAATCAATTAAAACCCTTTATGACAAAAAGGCCTATGAGCTGTCGCTTGCGGTGGATCGAGCGTCTGTATTATACATGTAGTGAATGACGGGAAACAGCTTCGGATGCTGCCATATAAATATAGTGTTCCACTGTAGTATTTATGTAGAGAAAAGCAAAACATCACTAGTTTGTTATATCAGAAATTATAACATGTTACGGTGCTCTCCTATGTAGCTATAAGCATTATTTTGTGCATGCACTAAATATGACCACACGTCCAAATGTTTAAAGCAAAACACATACATTAACAGTATATGACTTATCTCTTAGCTTGTTTTAAAAGATGGACATAGCAAACTGTGTATATCCAATTCTGCTAGCATCTACTGATAGCTATCCGATAACATTTTCTGCTTAACATGTAGCAATATATCTTGTCATCATAGCATGAAACTAAAAAAAATGCCTTAGCGTTAGTAGCGGTTATTTACAGTGTAGGATACCAGCGGCCTGCCCACACTTACCCGTATGTGGCAGCGTCATTCTGGTAGAGGTCGGATGGTTTGTTGGCTTTACGGGAATACTTCCAGGCAGCTCTCACGTTCTGATGGGGCCATATCAGTAGCAGCAACAACAGCAGCAGGCTTGATACATAGTTTCGGGACATCCTGCAATAAAACAAAAATCATTATAATGATGCGAACTTTGCATGTTTCCCTTCTGTCGCAAGTTTTTGACCCAACTCATTTCTAAAAGCATAAATCGCCTAAAACAAGAACTTAATTCCACAGTAACTACGAGATTAGAATTGTTTAACTGAACTTAGTCCACAAATAAGAAATGTGTGCCGATATTAGGTCTGGTGTCCAGGCAAATAGATACCTTTATAGGGACTGTAGTCAGTTCAAGAAAACAAAGTGCTACTATATTGGTGCACGTATTGCACGTGCACATGACAAAAACGCATATTATAATCTAATCTTTACATTAAATACATGTAACATAATGCCTTTTCAATGTTAATGTGTCGTAATAGACGCGTATTGCTATACATCTTTAACAGGAATGGCGCCATATCTCGAAAACCACAGGCAGGCCTGTTTGCTCATATTTATTGCGTTCCTTTAATCCCTATAACTCAACGAGGCATTTATTTACATCCAATACAATGCATTTTACTATCGAGCGTATTTGCTGTCGAAGCAAAACACATATTACCTTTAATTTACGATACAAACTGCTAAAAGACAAATGTCGCTGATAAGCTTTTGTGATAAAACACAATAGCGATTGAAAACTCCACAAGAAAACAAAAACTTAAGAGTTCTAAGGTATCGCAGACATAATCATGCATCTGTCTTACTATCTGTCTAACATCTAAGACGGTAGTATTTAGACGGTGTCTGAGACTGGACTATGCGACCAGACAGGATTGGAATGGGCATCTAAATTGTCTTTTTTCCCCATCCATCATTAGAGCCTAAAGACACACTGTAATTTCTGTGATGTTTTATAAACAAACAAAATTGACTCCACATCTCAGACAGCATCAAAATATAAACAATCAAAACTGAAAACATAAAAAGACAGATAAGTGTAAAAAAGATGCAGTAAATTAAGAAGGAAATACAATGTAATGTAATTCAAAAATGTGTGTTTTGAAAGCACTGTGAAAGATTGCGTAGACACAAGATGGGACTAGGGCTGTTGGGTCAGACGTTATTTTACTAAGCATCTTGTCTTGTTCCCATCCGTCACTAGGAACAGACAAACCAGAGCCGACACGTGCTTGTAACATGCCGCTTAAATATAAACAACATCCCCAAGACTGCCTAACACACTTGCTTCTGATAAAACATTGGAATGGAATGGATGAGGCATGTAGAAGGCAAAACTGGCACGAAAACCGCTAACCTTTTTAAAGACGGTATTTCAAATAAATAAATACGTGTTGTTATTCAATAATTGTACATGTATTTATCGTCGTTCATTTGCATTGGCCATATACATCATTGAATATTTATAGCTTATAGAATTGATATATGAAGCAAATATGAATATCCCTGTACATAAAACAGCCATATGGGTGTCTAGTGGTCTGGGTATTTAAAAAAGAGAAAAGAGGGCAAACCACATTGTAAATATAAATATTAACGTTGTTCTAAAAGTCATTGCATTAAGGCCATAGACTTGCTACGCTAGGTTCCAAGATTGTCCACTGTGACGTCACATCGATACCAACGATTGGGTCCTTCTGCTAATGGAGGTTAATTGTTGCGATTTATATCTCCAGACGTTAAAAATGAAATGTCTAATATTGGTGAGTTGATAGAATGTCTATTCTTGGCATAGAAAAGATAAAAAAACTATGCTTAAAAGTGTGAAGCATGTCATTGGGACAACGAGGATGTCCTACGGTTTTCTATTGAGTACCTTTCTGTCGTTTATTTTAATATTAAAATTACTATAGATATAATACTTAAGGGTGGTATCGGACAATTTGCCCATATTAAATACACGCAAGAATATCTAACCACCGCTTTGGGTAATTCGGTCATACTTTCTGCATAAACTTATACTTTAGTCGATATAAAGACGATTTTGAAAACTAAATTGTTAGGCGGTACTTATCGCGAAAAAATACTCTAAATGTTCAGTCTTTCCAACTCTATTAATACGCGATAGTGATCTCTGCTAAAAATAGATATTGACGTCAGAGCGGATTACCCGGATGACAATATAAAAGTATGTGGTCACGTGGTTATTTAAAAAATATCTATCTCTGCAGAGCGGCTCAGATAGGAAACACATTTTTGCGATGACGGGTGGAGATTTATCATTGACTGTTCACACCGTCTTTGGCATCAATGATCAGCATTTTGCCTGACTTATTCAGATACCAATGAATTATTTGATATTTGAGGAAAAAATATTTGGACCAAACTTTCAGATAACACCTTTAAATAAATATAATATTGTTATTGATGTAAGCACCATCGGGTCATGTCATGGGCCGCCTATGTCATTCTCAGTATTTGTGCACTTATAGCCTTTGCATTACCAATTTCAGCTGAAGAAGCACTTTTCGAGATATAAAACACACGAGGGCGTTTCCACAGCAACATTGTGCAAACTGTAACTGCAACCCCTGTGCAATGTAGCGAAGGATAAAACATTTTGCTGTCAAAAACCGGTTATAAAAAAGATATCAAATATTATTCTCAAGATAACATTTTTTTAAGTTTTATTTGTATTCGAGATCGAATATGGCTGACTTGCAAAACATTTGTAGAATTCAGAGTGTGTCGCATTATTTGTAGTGAGAGTTAACGCAACGAAAAAACAGATACAAAAAATCGTAATTGCTCGATACTTACTGCTATTGTTTAACTAGCTGCACATAACAAATGCAGCATTTCAACCGTGGAATAGAGTTCTTCCGATTTTAAATTAAAAAGCAACAACAACGCAACAACATTCATCTTTTGTATCACCTTAAATGCTTATTAAACTACTTATGTTTAAATATGAAATTGATTGCTAACTATGTTTGTATATTCTCACGGCACGGCTCCGAAATAGCAGCCAACTGTCGTACTTCTCTGATCTATGTACTAGTGTTGATAAAGGAGACAAACTTGGAGAAATTACAGATATTTAGTATATAAAAACTTACCAGTACACGTTTACCCATCTCTCAATCCCTTATGTATATTATACACTGTCTGCAACAATAGAATTTAAAAAACGGCATTTTTTTTCAGAGCTCGAATCATCATTCTACGTCGCTTAGATACTCGCATTGATAACATATCAGTATCTCTAGTTTACAATCTACTTCTAGAAAACCTCTGCAAAAAATAATCCGCGCAAAAATAATCCGCGTTTAAGCAGACACAATGTGGGTGACAAAAAAAAAGACCACTTACTTGATCACACACAATTACATCCAATAAGATAAAGTCGCACGCAAATCTATATCTTCCCACAAGTGCATTTATCTATCCACTGATATCTGCTGTACTCCGTTCACAATGCCTACAGCGTTACCACCCGATTATACCCCAACAGAGGTACTGGGACAGTTTCCTCGTAGTCATGCACTGTAGCAAGTGAAACATGCTCGAGGGAGCTATAACTTGGCGAATCCAGACAGCAGTAGGTACGGTACAACCCTGCTATTGCTTGAGTACCTAAGATCCCAAACTGTCTATAGAACCCTTGTTCGCCGTCAGAACATAGAGATTTCCCATACGTGGACATCGGATATTTTAAAAGTATCTAAAAAACATAGCAACAACGTACTCTGTTGCTTGCAATTTATTTGACTGCCTGGATAGGTTTAACATATGCTTGCCTTGAAGCTTTATATAAAGCCGGTGTCCGACAGTTTGCCTATACTTAATTTATATGTATCAATATCTGACGTCTGTTTGGGGTATTTGTGCATAATTTCTGCAGAAACAATCATACTTTAGTCTAAAGTTCGACGACTTTCAACACTATCTTAATTTTAGGTTAGTAAAATTCGTTAATCAACACTAAAAATGTTCATTCTTTTCAAATCTATAAAATAAGAACGATTGGGATTCCTGCTAGAAATAGACATCGACGACACAGCGAATGACCTGGATGAACTCAAACAAAAGTGGTCACGTGGTTGTCTTAGTTTAAAAATAGCTTAATGTGCAGCGTGGCTCAAATAAGAAATACATGTTTGTAATGACGACTGTGGCGTTATGGTTCACTTTTCAGACAGGTGTAGGACATCAATAAACAGCATTTTGCGATATTTGTTCGGGTAACAATAGTTTATTAAGATGATTAGGCCCTAATGAAAATATTTTTGGTCCAAACTGTCGGATACCATCTTTAACATACTTCACAAACATCATGACTCGCTATGCGTTAACAACGTTTAATCCTCGCAATACCGGATTTTATAACAGCGTTGTCTGGTACTTGTTTCGTTCGAACATGCGAATACTTGCGCATGCTGCTTAAAGAGTAGATTACACAATAAGAAAGTAGAGGAGACTTGTTAAAATGCGATGCGTAAAGTGAATAAAAAATGTTTTGCCTATAAATGCTTACACTCGATTGCTCGACAATGCATGAACACCAAAATATAACCAAACAATATGCTATCGTTACACATGAATAAAGTGAATAAAGAAAAGTAAATAGTCAGTACTTGAAAAGGATACCTTTATCAGCCATAATGTTATTTATTCAGTGTGGTGACAAATGAAAATATAATGATTAAAATTGTTTACAAACATGCCGATACTTGTCAGGTATGGCATTTAAAGGGGGTATCCGACAGCTTATCTATATCTTATTCATGTATCAGTTTTTACCAGTGTTCTAGAAAATTCGGGCAAAATCGATGCATAAACTTTAGTTTATAAAAAAGCTGCTTATAACACAACCACAAGTGGAAAACACCACAAGTCATGAATGTAGTCGTTAAATGTCCATTCTATCCAAATCTATAAATAGGCATGATGGGAATTCCAGCTTAAAATAGACCTGACGTCAGAGCTTTTAACCCGGGCAAGTATGTTTGTTTGTTTGTTGGGTTTATCGTATCACCAACAGTATTTCAGTTATCTGGAGACGATGTCCACTTCAAGCAGATATAGTGCTGCCATCACTGTGTATAGCATGCCATGAACATCTGGCATGATACCACACCCAGTTTCATTATCCTGACACTGGGCCAACCAGTCGTGGAAACCGGGCGAGTATGTAACGGGAACTGAAAGTAAGTGGTCACTTGATTTCCTTTTTTAATGACAGCTAACTGTGCAGTGTGGCTCGGATAGGAAAAGCCTGTTTGCAATGACTAGTGTGGATTTATGTTTCACTGTTCACATATATCTAGGGATCATGTGACAGCATTTTGCAGGGCCCTTTCAAGTAACAATGACTTCTTTGGTTATTTGAGAAAAAATATTTGGTCAAAACTGTCGGATATTACCTTTAATACTGCTACAGAAAAAAGTTCCACTCACACAAAGAGTAAACATCCCTATTTACAAAGAGTAAACACGGAAAGATGTGTCCCTATCCCGACTTACAGGAGTAAATACGGAAAGATCTGTCCCTATACCTACTTACAGAGAGTAAACCCGAAATGATGTTACTCACAGAGAGTAAACGCGAAATGATGTGTCCCTATCCCTACTCACAAAGAGTAAACCCGAAATGATGTGTACCTATCCCTACTCACAGAGAGTAAACACGGAATGATGTGTCCCTATCCCTACTCACAGAGAGTAAACACGGAATGATGTGTCCCTATCCCTTCTCACAGAGAGTAAACACGGAATGATGTGTCCCCATCCCTACTCACAGAGAGTAAACACGGAAAGATGTGTCCCTATCCCTACTCACAGAGGGTAAACACGGAAAGATGTGTCCCTATCACTACTCACAGAGAGTAAACCCGAAATGATATGTCCCTATCCCTACTCACAGAGAGTAAACACGGAATGATGTGTCCCCATCCCGACTCACAGAGAGTAAACCCGAAATGATGTGTCCCTATCCCTACTCACAGAGAGTAAACCCGAAATGATGTGTCCCTATCCCTACTCACAGAGAGTAAACACGGAAAGATGTGTCCCCATCCCTACTCACAGAGAGTAAACACGGAAAGATGTGTCCCCATCCCGACTCACAGAGAGTAAACCCGAAATGATGTGTCCCTATCCCTACTCACAGAGAGTAAACCCGAAATGATGTGTCCCTATCCCTACTCACAGAGAGTAAACACGGAAAGATGTGTCCCCATCTCTACTCACAGGGAGTAAACCCGAAATGATGTGTCCCTATCCCTACTCACAGAGGTTAAACCCGAAATGATGTGTCCCCATCCCTACTCACAGAGAGTAAACCCGAAATGATGTGTCCCTATCCCTACTGACAGAGAGTAAACCCGAAATGATGTGTCCCTATCCCTACTCACAGAGAGTAAACACGGAATGATGTGTCCCCATCCCTACTCACAGAGAGTAAACACGGAATGATGTGTCCCTATCCCTACTCACAAAGAGTAAACCCAAAATGATGTGTCCCTATCCCTACTCACAGAGAGTAAACACGGAAAGATGTGTCCCCATCCCTACTCACAGAGAGTAAACGCGGAATGATGTGTCCCTATCCCTACTCACAGAGAGTAAACACGGAATGATGTGTCCCTATCCCTACTCACAGAGAGTAAACACGGAAAGATGTGTCCCTATCCCTACTCACAGAAAGTAAACACGAAATGATGTGTCCCTATCCCTACTCACAGAGAGTAAACACGGAATGATGTGTCCCTATCCCTACTCACAGGGAGTAAACACGGAATGATGTGTCCCTATCCCTACTTACAGAGCGTAAACACGGAAAGATGTGTCCCTATCCCTACTCACAGAGAGTAAACACGGAATGATGTGTCCCTATCCGTACTCACAGAGAGTAAACCCGAAATGATGTGTCCCTATCCCTACTCACAGAGAGTAACCCGAAATGATGTGTCCCTATCCCTACTGACAGAGAGTAAACCCGAAATGATGTGTCCCTATCCCTACTCCCAGAGAGTAAACACGAAAAGATGTGTCCCTATCCGTACTCACAGAAAGTAAACACGAAATGATGTGTCACTGTCCCTACTCAGAGAGAGTAAACACGGAAAGATGTGTCCCTATCCGTACTCACAGAAAGTAAACACGAAATGATGTGTCACTATCCCTACTCACAGAGAGTAAACACGGAAAGATGTGTCCCTATCCCTACTCACAGAGAGTAAACACGAAAAGATGTGTCCCTATCCCTACTCACAGAGAGTAAACACGGAAAGATGTGTCCCCATCCCTACTCACAGAGAGTAAACCCGAAATGATGTGTCCCTATTCCTACTCACAGAGAGTAAACCCGAAATGATGTGTCCCTATCCCTACTCACAGAGAGTAAACACGGAATGATGTGTCCCCATCCCGACTCACAGAGAGTAAACCCGAAATGATGTGTCCCTATCCCTACTCACAGAGAGTAAACCCGAAATGATGTGTCCCCATCCCTACTCACAGAGAGTAAACACGGAAAGATGTGTCCCCATCCCTACTCACAGGGAGTAAACCCGAAATGATGTGTCCCTATCCCTACTCACAGAGAGTAAACCCGAAATGATGTGTCCCCATCCCTACTCACAGAGAGTAAACCCGAAATGATGTGTCCCTATCCCTACTGACAGAGAGTAAACCCGAAATGATGTGTCCCTATCCCTACTCACAGAGAGTAAACACGAAATGATGTGTCCCCATCCCTACTCACAGAGAGTAAACACGGAATGATGTGTCCCTATCCCTACTCACAAAGAGTAAACCCAAAATGATGTGTCCCTATCCCTACTCACAGAGAGTAAACACGGAAAGATGTGTCCCCATCCCTACTCACAGAGAGTAAACACGGAATGATGTGTCCCTATCCCTACTCACAGAGAGTAAACACGGAAAGATGTGTCCCTATCCCTACTCACAGAAAGTAAACACGAAATGATGTGTCCCTATCCCTACTCACAGAGAGTAAACACGGAAAGATGTGTCCCTATCCCTACTCACAGAAAGTAAACACGAAATGATGTGTCCCTATCCCTACTCACAAAGAGTAAACCCAAAATGATGTGTCCCTATCCCTACTCACAGAGAGTAAACACGGAAAGATGTGTCCCCATCCCTACTCACAGAGAGTAAACACGAAATGATGTGCCCCTATCCCTACTCACAGAGAGTAAACACGGAATGATGTGTCCCTATCCCTACTCACAGAGAGTAAACACGAAATGATGTGTCCCTATCCCTACTCACAAAGAGTAAACACGGAATGATGTGTCCCTATCCCTACTCACAGAGAGTAAACACGGAATGATGTGTCCCTATCCCTACTCACAGAGAGTAAACACGGAATGATGTGTCCCTATCCCTACTTACAGAGAGTAAACACGGAAAGATGTGTCCCTATCCCTACTCACAGAGAGTAAACACGGAATGATGTGTCCCTATCCGTACTCACAGAGAGTAAACCCGAAATGATCTGTCCCTATCCCTACTCACAAAGAGTAACCCGAAATGATGTGTCCCTATCCCTACTGACAGAGTGTAAACCCGAAATGATGTGTCCCTATCCCTACTCACAGAGAGTAAACACGAAAAGATGTGTCCCTATCCGTACTCACAGAAAGTAAACACGAAATGATGTGTCACTATCCCTACTCACAGAGAGTAAACACGGAAAGATGTGTCCCTATCCGTACTCACAGAGAGTAAACACGGAAAGATGTGTCCCTATCCCTACTCACAGAGAGTAAACACGGAAAGATGTGTCTCCATCCCTTCTCACAGAGAGTAAACCCGAAATGATGTGTCCCCATCCCTACTCACAGAGAGTAAACACGGAATGATGTGTCCCTATCCCTACTCACAAAGAGTAAACCCAAAATGATGTGTCCCTATCCCTACTCACAGAGAGTAAACACGGAAAGATGTGTCCCCATCCCTACTCACAGAGAGTAAACACGGAATGATGTGTCCCTATCCCTACTCACAGAGAGTAAACACGGAAAGATGTGTCCCTATCCCTACTCACAGAAAGTAAACACGAAATGATGTGTCCCTATCCCTACTCACAGAGAGTAAACACGGAAAGATGTGTCCCTATCCCTACTCACAGAAAGTAAACACGAAATGATGTGTCCCTATCCCTACTCACAAAGAGTAAACCCAAAATGATGTGTCCCTATCCCTACTCACAGAGAGTAAACACGGAAAGATGTGTCCCCATCCCTACTCACAGAGAGTAAACACGAAATGATGTGCCCCTATCCCTACTCACAGAGAGTAAACACGGAATGATGTGTCCCTATCCCTACTCACAGAGAGTAAACACGAAATGATGTGTCCCTATCCCTACTCACAAAGAGTAAACACGGAATGATGTGTCCCTATCCCTACTCACAGAGAGTAAACACGGAATGATGTGTCCCTATCCCTACTCACAGAGAGTAAACACGGAATGATGTGTCCCTATCCCTACTTACAGAGAGTAAACACGGAAAGATGTGTCCCTATCCCTACTCACAGAGAGTAAACACGGAATGATGTGTCCCTATCCGTACTCACAGAGAGTAAACCCGAAATGATCTGTCCCTATCCCTACTCACAAAGAGTAACCCGAAATGATGTGTCCCTATCCCTACTGACAGAGTGTAAACCCGAAATGATGTGTCCCTATCCCTACTCACAGAGAGTAAACACGAAAAGATGTGTCCCTATCCGTACTCACAGAAAGTAAACACGAAATGATGTGTCACTATCCCTACTCACAGAGAGTAAACACGGAAAGATGTGTCCCTATCCGTACTCACAGAGAGTAAACACGGAAAGATGTGTCCCTATCCCTACTCACAGAGAGTAAACACGGAAAGATGTGTCTCCATCCCGACTCACAGAGAGTAAACCCGAAATGATGTGTCCCTATCCCTTCTCACAGAGAGTAAACCCGAAAAGATGTGTCCCTATCCCTACTCACAGAGAGCAAACACGGAAAGATGTGTCCCCATCCCTACTCACAGGGAGTAAACCCGAAATGATGTGTCCCTATCCCTACTCACAGAGAGTAAACCCGAAATGATGTGTCCCCATCCCTACTCACAGAGAGTAAACCCGAAATGATGTGTCCCTATCCCTACTGACAGAGAGTAAACCCAAATGATGTGTCACTATCCCTACTCACAGAGAGTAAACACGGAATGATGTGTCCCCATCCCTACTCACAGAGAGTAAACACGGAATGATGTGTCCCTATCCCTACTCACAAAGAGTAAACCCAAAATGATGTGTCCCTATCCCTACTCACAGAGAGTAAACACGGAAAGATGTGTCCCCATCCCTACTCACAGAGAGTAAACACGGAATGATGTGTCCCTATCCCTACTCACAGAGAGTAAACACGGAAAGATGTGTCCCTATCCCTACTTACAGAAAGTAAACACGAAATGATGTGTCCCTATCCCTACTCACAGAGAGTAAACACGGAATGATGTGTCCCTATCCCTACTCACAGAGAGTAAACACGGAATGATGTGTCCCTATCCCTACTTACAGAGAGTAAACACGGAAAGATGTGTCCCTATCCCTACTCACAGAGAGTAAACACGGAATGATGTGTCCCTATCCGTACTCACAGAGAGTAAACCCGAAATGATGTGTCCCTATCCCTACTCACAAAGAGTAACCCGAAATGATGTGTCCCTATCCCTACTGACAGAGAGTAAACCCGAAATGATGTGTCCCTATCCCTACTCCCAGAGAGTAAACACGAAATGATGTGTCCCTATCCCTACTCACAGAGAGTAAACACGGACAGTTGTGACCCCATCCCTACTCACAAAAAGTAAACACGGAAAGTTGTGACCCCATCCCTTAATCCCGGGCACATGCACGAATTGGTGTGTTCCAACACGCCTAGCACGGAAAGACGCGTCCCTATCTCTTTACTCTGAGCGTAAGCAAGGAAAGATATGTCCTTATTCCTTGATGCTGAGCGATTTACGATGATCGCATCAGAGAAAGTTGTGACACTATCCATTGACGGTGAGCTAGCCACAGAAAGATGCCGCAGACGATTGTCCAGATTAGCTTACATGCTTTAAGAAAAGGGCTTTGTAGCAACCACTTTTGTAATAACGCCAGAATTGTAATAAAATTGTAACAAAAGTATTACAAAACTGGTTGCGCTAGTCTAACCACTTTTGTAACACAAACCAGAATTGTAATTAACATTTTCAATGTCTCCAAAAATGGGTTTAAAGCATATATATGAACCAGAATCATTTTAAATATATGTTTTCATGCTTATTTTACTGAAATAAAATGTTATTTTAAAAAAATGTTTTTTTGAAAAATCGGATTTCACGATTTTTTCTAAGTCCTCACACTACTGGCTTGGCCGTGATGTGAAATTTTCTAAGTCCGCACTGTTCAGGCTGGCGGTAGGGCGAAAAAGTCTAAGACATTTCATATGTTTATTTCTTCATTTCTTTTGATCGGACCACTACAACAGCGTTACATATAGTGCCAATGAGTGAATATATACGTGTTATTTACTTTTTATTATATAATTTTGAATATTTGAGCAAGAAAAAACATCAACCAAAATTGTAACAAAGGTATTACAAAACTGGTTGCGCTAGTCTAACCACTTTTGTAACACAAACCAGAATTGTAATAAACTTTTTCAATGTCTCCAAAAATGGGTTTAAAGCATATATATGAACCAGAATCATGTTAAATATATGTTTTCATGCTTATTTTACTGAAATAAAATGTTATTGCTTTAAACCCATTTTTGGAGACATTGAAAAAGTTTATTACAATTCTGGGCGTTATTACAAAAGTGGTTGCTACAGGGCTTTGCAATTAATAATATTTAGGTGTCTTAGCCATCGGTTTGAGAGAGGCTTCTTATGAAAATCTTGCCTTCTTATTATACATCACAGGATTCTATAAGGCTCAGACCCAACAAGATGTTATTTCATTATGTTTATGTGTTATAAACAACAAAATTGGCTCTCCATGACAAACCGCAGCGGAACATAAACGATTAAAAAATCGAACATATAGACACACACATGGCAAGGATATACGTTGCAGCTGTTTGTTTGTTTATTGGGTTTATCGTCCCACCAACAGTATTTCAGTTATCTGGAGACGGTGTCCTCTTGAAGCAGATATAGTGCTGCCTTCACTGTGTATATCATGCCGTGAACATCTGGCATGATACCACACCCAGTCACATTATCCTATCACCGGGCCAACCAGACGTGGAACTACCCTTATATTTGCTTGAGCGTTAGCAAGGGAGCTATACCACTACCATTTTTAACGACTTTGGTATGTCGCGGCCCGGGATCTTCCGATTGCGCTACCAGGTCCGGTCACGTTGCAGCTGTACGAGAAGATATGATAAAGATGACTATTATCCATTAGACTTTGATACAGACATGTGTGGTCTCACTCTTATCACTTACAAGGACTTCAGAACCAACAAGCGCTTGCATCATGCCGCTAACATATAAACAAAACGCACGACGACTGCCTTACAGGTCTTCTTTACAAAGGGAAATTATTCTCGCTTTATTATTTATTATGTTTTTATTTCATGTGTCTTTCTTTGTACATTCAAATTTATGGCTACTGAAGTTTTGAAATAAATAAAAATAAGTGCGCCTCTACTGTTTTACTGTAAATTCTTTTAATAAACCACGTGCAGTGTAGTGACGGATACAACTTTTTTCGCTGACAATAACCGATTTTAAAATGATATATAAAATATTGCTCTGGCGATTATATCGTATGAGGGATTTCATTCACTATCTGATTTAGCTGATATACAAAACAAAAGAAGAACTCTGAATTTTTCACCTGTCTTTTTTTAAAATATTCCACGTTCTTATCACTAAATCCCTTGGATAAATATGTATGTCTTAAACACATTGCAGTAGTAAGAACGCCGCTGTAAAAAGGTACGAAGCGTCGTAACAAAACACTGATAATGCAAATATGTGACTACTTACTTGATTCCACGAATTATTTTCTGTTAGATTATTATGCTCATGAACCTATATTTCCCCAGGGAAAGCGTGTATCCAGTCTCTGTGTGATGATCACAATGCCTTTATCGCTCGTGCTCAGTGGCGTACATTGGTGAAATGGGAATTGTCTTCCTTATTAGTTAATATCCGAGCAATTCCAAACAGAAGAGAGGTCCTTTAAGTTGGAATTCTTGGACTTTATTGCCTGTTCTTCTGTAGATATTTCAATTACAGTGAATTTCCATTTTTTTGCATAAATATAATCTTAAAATCCATTTTAAAACTTACAGAGATGTGTTATTTAAAAAAGAAAATGGAAGTGTTTGTTAATAATGGTTAACCTGGTTAAAACAAGAAAGGCAGAAAAGTCAACATTCACTCCAAAGAGCACAAGCATAAAACCGAGTAAAACAAACGAAAGGACCTCCTTGCATTTAGGGATTATTCAGGGGAGGCTATTCATTAATGTCTCTTATTAAAAAAGACAAACCGAGGTAGTTTTCTCGTAGAAAAAAAGGTTTAGGGAGCTATAAACTTAAATACTTGAAGTTTCCTAAAGGAATGCCACGCTATTACTTGAGTACATTAAAACCCAAACTGTCTGTAAAATATTTGATTGTCAGCAGAACGTCTATTGTTAAACATTTACTCCGTTCGTTTATCTTAAACTTCAGTTTTGGGGCAGCTTGTTGTGTGGCATGTTATTCATTTGAACAAAGTAATAACTTCACAGTCTGCTTGACTTGCAGTTTCACAACAATTGTCATGTAGAAAAGACTGTGCATGTTTTGTAAAGAAATGTTTACACTCAATTGCTCGACTATTCCAACTTTATTACAGAGCTGTATACTCTGACAAAGTGTTATTGTAATACGTACGACTGAATAAACATTGCAAGTAGTCATTATTTTAATTATAACAACTAGACTCAAGTCATGTATTCAGTTGGTGACATTTGTTGTAGACTTGAACAAATCTAACAGTAACAAAATAATGTGGGAATCGTAATACAAAGTAATATTCTTTATTTACAAATATCTTACCATTCAGATCTGTATAAAGTCTCAAGCTACAACTGTCAAACATCGTTATTCCATTTTTGTGTAAGCATGGTATAAAATAAGACTCTGGATTTACGACATTTTTTTTATTTTCGCACTAGAGCTATTTCGTTATGCATAAACTAAGCAAGTTAATCTTCTTGAAGAAAACCATATCGAATTCGACTCTGAATGAAATCCTTTTCAATAATACGAACACATTATTTTGGTTGCTTCCATTTGTTAATATTTCCAGAAATATATGTTTATATGCCTTTCATGTTCTCTTCCGCAGCAACCTCGGCTATAGTTTATATGCTTTTCGTGTTCTCTCCCGTAGCAACCTCGCCAATAGTTTATATGCTTTTCGTGTTCTCTCCCGTAGCAACCTCGCCAATAGTTTATATGCTTTTCGTGTTCTCTCCCGTAGCAACCTCGCCAATAGTTTATATGCTTTTCGTGTTCTCTCCCGCAGCAACCTCGCCAATAGTTTATATGCCTTTCGTGTTCTCTCCCGTAGCAACCTCGCCAATAGTTTATATGCCTTTCATGTTCTCTCCCGTAGCAACCTCGCCAATAGTTTATATGCCTTTCGTGTTCTCTCCCGCAGCATCCTCGCCAATAGTTTATATGCCTTTCGTGTTCACTCCCGTAGCAACCTCGCCAATAGTTTATATGCCTTTCGTGTTCTCTCCCGTAGCAACCTCGCCAATAGTTTATATACCTTTCGTGTTCTCTCCCGCTGCAACCTCGCCAATAGTTTATATGCCTTTCGTGTTCTCTCCCGTAGCAACCTCGCCAATAGTTTATATACCTTTCGTGTTCTCTCCCGCAGCAACCTCGCCAATAGTTTATGCCTTTCGTGTTCTCTCCCGCAGCAACCTCGCCAATAGTTTATATAGCTTTCGTGTTGTGTCCTGCAGCAACATTGCCGATAGTTTACATGCCTTTCGTGTTCTCTCCCGCAGCAACCTCGCCAATAGTTTATATACCTTTCGTGTTCTCTTCCGCAGCAACCTCGCCAATAGTTTATATGCCTTTCGTGTGTTCTCCCGCAGCAACCTCGCCAATAGTTTATATACCTTTCGTGTGTTCTCCCGCAGCAACCTCGGCGATAGTTTATATGCCTTTCGTGTTCTCTCCCGCAGCAACCTCGGCAATAGTTTATATGCCTTTCGTGTTCTCTCCCGCAGCAACCTCGCCAATAGTTTATATGCCTTTCGTGTTCTCTCCCGCAGCAAGCTCGGCAATAGTTTATATGCCTTTCGTGTTCTCTCCCGCAGCAACCTTGCCAATAGTTTATATGCCTTTCGTGTTCTCTCCTGCAGCAACCTTGCCAATAGTTTATATACCTTTCGTGTTCTCTCCTGCAGCAACCTTGCCAATAGTTTATATACCTTTCGTGTTCTCTCCCGCAGCAACATCGCCAATAGTTTATATGCCTTTCGTGTTCTCTCCCGCAGCAACCTTGCCTATAGTTTACATGTATATACCTTTCGTGTTCTCTCCTGCAGCAACCTTGCCAATAGTTTATATACCTTTCGTGTTCTCTCCCGCAGCAACCTTGCTAATGGTTTATATACCTTTCGTGTTCACTCCCGCAGCAACCTTTCTAATGGTTTATATAGCTTTCGTGTTCTCTCCTGCAGCAACCTTGCTAATGGTTTATATACCTTTCGTGTTCTCTCCTGCAGCAACCTTGCCAATAGTTTATATACCTTTCGTGTTCACTGCTGCAGCAACCTCAGCAATAGTTTATATACCTTTCGTATTCTCTCCCGCAGCAACCTCGCCAATAGTTTATATACCTTTCGTGTTCTCTCCCGCAGCAACCTCGCCAATAGTTTATATGCCTTTCGTGTTCTCTCCCGCAGCAACCTCGGCAATAGTTTATATACCTTTCGTGTTCACTCCTGCAGCAACCTCGGCAATAGTTTATATACCTTTCGTGTTCCCTCCCGCAGCAACCTCGCAAATAGTTTATATGCCTTTCGTGTTCTCTCCCGCAGCAACCTCGGCAATAGTTTATATGCCTTTCGTGTTCTCTCCCGTAGCAACCTCGCCAATAGTTTATATACCTTTCGTGTTCTCTCCCGCAGCAACCTCGCCAATAGTTTATGCCTTTCGTGTTCTCTCCCGCAGCAACCTCGCCAATAGTTTATATAGCTTTCGTGTTGTGTCCTGCAGCAACATTGCCGATAGTTTACATGCCTTTCGTGTTCTCTCCCGCAGCAACCTCGCCAATAGTTTATATACCTTTCGTGTTCTCTTCCGCAGCAACCTCGCCAATAGTTTATATGCCTTTCGTGTGTTCTCCCGCAGCAACCTCGCCAAAAGTTTATATACCTTTCGTGTGTTCTCCCGCAGCAACCTCGGCGATAGTTTATATGCCTTTCGTGTTCTCTCCCGCAGCAACCTCGGCAATAGTTTATATGCCTTTCGTGTTCTCTCCCGCAGCAACCTCGGCAATAGTTTATATGCCTTTCGTGTTCTCTCCCGCAGCAACCTCGGCAATAGTTTATATGCCTTTCGTGTTCTCTCCCGCAGCAACCTTGCCAATAGTTTATATGCCTTTCGTGTTCTCTCCTGCAGCAACCTTGCCAATAGTTTATATACCTTTCGTGTTCTCTCCTGCAGCAACCTTGCCAATAGTTTATATACCTTTCGTGTTCTCTCCCGCAGCAACATCGCCAATAGTTTATATGCCTTTCGTGTTCTCTCCCGCAGCAACCTTGCCAATGGTTTATATACCTTTCGTGTTCTCTCCCGCAGCAACCTTGCCTATAGTTTACATGTACAGTCAACTCTCGTTATCTCAAAATCGGTTATCTCAAATTTCCGGTTATGTCAAACTGTTTTCTACGGTCCCGTTTTTTCCCTATAGTTTCTATATAGTTCGACTCCGCTTAACTCAAATTCGGATGTGTCAAATTTTCGGATATATCAAACTAAATTCTTTGTCCCCACACCTATAAAACTGTTGAAATCAGTTGGTCTATCTCAAACTTCAAATTGCTATAAGATGCAAAACGGCAACAATAGTGATTTTCACACCTACCGTGAAACTCGCGAAAATTTGGCAATCAGGATGTCACGTAATTAAGAGAAGAGCTTAATCGATTATTATTTAATTAGCTGATTTAATGAACAACAATTTCGTTAATCTATTAACGGTGATTAAAGTGTTTCAGTTTGTACTTGTTGTTGTAACAGTTTTTGAGAACTTGTTGACACGGCCTTCTCAACCTGTCAATAAAATGAGAGGTCGCGTTAGTGATTTTATCATTCTTCCACTACCTACCCACAATACACGTACTGATTATTGAATAAAAAATAAGATTGGTTATGGCAACAGAGCCAAAATTAGGCCATGCACTTACGACGACGCAACAACCTACAATAAAAAGAAGAATATTAAAGTACATTGTAAAAAATCTAATAACACTTTAAACATGCTAAACCACACAAACTTGCAGAAACTTAGTTTACAGTGGCAGATATAACAAGGAATTTCAGTCATTACCAGTCATCGTGTAGCAGGTAAGATTTTTAAGATTTACACAAACTATCCTTAAATTCGGACAACTCAAACTTCGGATATCTCAAACTATTTTCTACGGTCCCTTGAAATTTGAGATAACGAGAGTTGACTGTATATACCTTTCGTGTTCTCTCCTGCAGCAACCTTGCCAATAGTTTATATACCTTTCGTGTTCTCTCCCGCAGCAACCTTGCTAATGGTTTATATACCTTTCGTGTTCACTCCCGCAGCAACCTTTCTAATGGTTTATATAGCTTTCGTGTTCTCTCCTGCAGCAACCTTGCTAATGGTTTATATACCTTTCGTGTTCTCTCCTGCAGCAACCTTGCCAATAGTTTATATACCTTTCGTGTTCACTGCTGCAGCAACCTCAGTAATAGTTTATATACCTTTCGTATTCTCTCCCGCAGCAACCTCGCCAATAGTTTATATACCTTTCGTGTTCTCTCCCGCAGCAACCTCGCCAATAGTTTATATGCCTTTCGTGTTCTCTCTCGCAGCAACCTCGGCAATAGTTTATATACCTTTCGTGTTCACTCCTGCAGCAACCTCGGCAATAGTTTATATACCTTTCGTGTTCCCTCCCGCAGCAACCTCGCAAATAGTTTATATGCCTTTCGTGTTCTCTCCCGCAGCAACCTCGGCAATAGTTTATATACCTTTCGTGTTCACTCCTGCAGCAACCTCGGCAATAGTTTATATACCTTTCGTGTTCCTTCCCGCAGCAACCTCGCCAATAGTTTATATGTCTTTCGTGTTCTCTCCCGCAGCAACCTCGCCAATAGTTTATATGCCTTTCGTGTTCTCTCACGCAGCAACCTCGGCGAAAGTTTATATGCCTTTCGTGTTCTCTCTAGCAGCAACCTTGCCAATAGTTTATATACCTTTTGTGTTCACTCCTGCAGCAACCTCGGCAATAGTTTATATACCTTTCGTGTTCCCTCCCGCAGCAACCTCGCCAATAGTTTATATGTCTTTCGTGTTCTCTCCCGCAGCAACCTCGCCAATAGTTTATATGCCTTTCGTGTTCTCTCACGCAGCAACCTCGGCGATAGTTTATATGCCTTTCGTGTTCTCTCCAGCAGCAACCTTGCCAATAGTTTATATACCTTTCGTGTGTTCTCCCGCAGCAACGTCGGCGATAGTTTATATGCCTTTCGTGTTCTCTCCCGCAGCAACCTTGCCAATAGTTTATATACCTTTCGTGTGTTCTCCCGCAGCAACCTCGCCAATAGTTTATATGCCTTTCATGTTCTCTCCCGCAGCAACCTCGCCAATAGTTTATATGCCTTTCGTGTTCTCTCCCGCAGCAACCTCGCCAATAGTTTATATGCCTTTCGTGTTCTCTCCCGCAGCAACCTCGCCAATAGTTTATATGCCTTTCGTGTTCTCTCCCGCAGCAACCTCGTCAATAGTTTATATGCCTTTCGTGTTCTCTCCCGCAGCAACCTCGGCAATAGCTTCAGTTAACAGAAGCAGGTTAATATAAGCTGCTAGAATGTTGTGTTTACAGTGACAGAATACAGTGAACATATAGCTTTATTAGGTCTGCAAATGGACACAGTGGCGAGAAAAAAATAAATTATACTCAATGTGTTGATTCCTTCGGAAGCATTGATTCAGATACGAGTTAAAGTCAAGAGAAGCGAGTCGATTTTATATTTACACGTTACCCTCTTGATGTTTGTGCCATGCAATCAAAACGGCATCCGTACAATCACCAGAGCCTATCCAGTAGCCATGATAACGGCATGATGGCTCTTGCGGGACGAATTTAGCACGAGTTTGTTATGTTGGTAATAATACTGCCATGTGCTCCATTTTCAAAATACTTCAGGAAAATATGCATACTTTGCATAACTTCAAAGTATACTAAAGAACAAAACCATAAACAAAAAGTAGCACGCATCGTTTGTCTGTTGGGTTTATCGTCCCAACATCAATATTTCAGTTATCTGGAGACGGTGACCACTTGAAGTAGATATAGTGCTGCCTTCACTGTGTATAGCATGCCATGAACACATAGCATGATGCATCGCATAAAATCTGACTCCGGGTCAACCAGTCGTGGAACTGCCATTATATTTGCTGGAGCGTTCTTAAGGGAGCTAAACGACTACCATTTTAACAACTTGGTATGTCGCGGTCCGGGATTGTACTTGTGGCCTCCCGCACCAGGAGCCGACGCTCTACCTTTGCGCAACCATGTCCCGTACAAACTCGCATCGTTATTATAGTCAACAGAGCAGTACAGTAACACGTGTTATAGTATATGTCTCACGAGTTCTCGTGTGTTCTAATATCAATCCGCGAGAATTTTGCAGACAGTAACATCATATAAAGTTGTTGGGGGTCAGTAGCAAAGTTTGTGGTCTTGAATTCGTGTTATTTATTTTATCAATGCACGCATTGTTATCATAAAATAATTTTTGGCCATTCCATAAATTTAAGATGGATTTTAACTTTTAACCTTGTACCAAACTACATCGCACTTTATGTCAAACATCTCAACATCATGTGTAAGGTGTTACTATTAAAAGTAACACATTAATGATGGGGGAAATCAAAGCGTTCTGATTGTCATCTGAGAATAATGTTATATTCTGTTTAACAGAGAAATAGTAGTGCATTGAATTGTAATATAAAGGTATTTTTCTAGGTACATTTATGTACATCAGTCTTATCTGCGTAATCAATATTTGGAACATTGTTGTTTTGTTAATTAACAATTGACGAATTGTAACGATGATTATCTTCGTTTCAGCAAGAACATTTATTGGCCAACATTAACAGCTGAATAAATGAAAAATAAATGAGAGTCTAAGGCCTTAGATAAACCATTGATTAAAAGGCATTAACACAATTTTACAGTCTAAAACCTAGATAAACAGTTGATCAAAAAGGCATTAACACAATTTTACAGTCTAAGGCTTAGATAAACGGTTGATCAAAAGCATTAACACACTTTTACAGCCTAAGGCCTAGATAAACGGTTGATCAAAAGGCATTAACACACTTTTACGGTCTAAGGCCTAGATAAACTGTTGATCAAAAGGCATTAACACACGTTTACAGTCTAAGGCCTTGATTAACGGTTGATCAAAAGGCATTAACACACTTTTGCAGTCTAAGGCTTAGATAAACGGTTGATCAAAAACACACTAACAAACTTTTACAGTCTAAGGCATGAGATAAACGGTTGATCAAAAACACACTAACACACTTTTTCAGTCTAAGGCATGAGAAAAACGGTTGATTAATAAGACACACACTTTTACAGTCTAAGGCCTGAGATAAACGGTTGATCAAAAAGACACACACTTTTACAGTCTAAGGCATGAGATAAACGGTTGATCAAAAACACACTAACACACTTTTTCAGTCTAAGGCATGAGAAAAACGGTTGATTAATAAGACACACACTTTTACAGTCTAAGGCCTGAGATAAATGGTTGATTAATAAGACACACACTTTTACAGTCTAAGGCCTGAGATAAACGGTTGATCAAAAACACACTAACACTTTTTCAGTCTAAGGCATGAGAAAAACGGTTGATTAATAAGACACACACTTTTACAGTCTAAGGCATGAGATAAACGGTTGATCAAAAGGACACACACTTTTACAGTCTAAGGCCTGAGAAAAACGGTTGATTAATAAGACACACACTTTTACAGTCTAAGGCCTGAGATAAACGGTTGATCAAAAACACACTAACACTTTTTCAGTCTAAGGCATGAGAAAAACGGTTGATTAATAAGACACACACTTTTACAGTCTAAGGCATGAGATAAACGGTTGATCAAAAGGACACACACTTTAACAGACAGTTTGCTACTGAACGATATATCAGATGCTGGAACCTATATTCGTTGTGTTATCTGTCTGACATCTAGACCGGTGGTATTCACACGGCATCTGAGGCTTGGAGGTGAGATATGATTATAATAAGCATCTTGTCCTCTTGCTCTCATACTTCCAGGCCTGGTACCTTGTTTTTTCTGGGTAGTTTCATAAGCATAAACAAACGTTCACTCCCCGTGTGACGACAGCATCAAAACAAACACACACAATAACAATCAGAATAGACACCTGTCCATGCATTGCAGTGAACTAAACAAAAAGATAATATGATTTTTTTCTAGAACGGCTGAAGATGTCGCTGTAGTTTATGGCAAAGCTGTTATGCTTATCATGCCTTGTTCTCATCTATCATGGCTAACAAACACACACGAACTAGTTGCTTGCTTGTAACATGCTGCTTAAATACAGCGAAGCACGATCACTGAGTTTCACATTTGTTTCTGATAATATAGTGATATGGAATATGCATGGTGTAGGCATACTTGGCACAAAACGTAATTCCTTTTTCCCAACAAGGAAAGGAAACTTTAATTGTACAAGCTATTCTTTATTTCGCATGTGTCACCAGTTCAAATGTATGGTTAATGATAGTTTCAATACATTTTAAATATATATAGAAGAGACGTTTATCTTTTTCCATTAATACCCAAAATGAGATTTGAGCATTTTTAGCAGCCATTACCAAATGACTATCCGGATCTGGTTTTTGTCTTTTAGTTTAGGGTATACATCTTATTAAGTTGTAAAGAGGGTGATGGATTTGCCATTTTTAAAATCAAATAAGAAAAATAAACAGTGTTCTGGTATTTTAAAGTCGATTGCTATAAAGCCAAAAAAGTAATTGAACATTTTTTATTATAGTAGTAATTTAAATAAATAAAATGGGTTGAAATAAGAAAGCTCTGATAAAATACGTTTTTAAGACATTACGCCGACTACCTAGAGCTTATGCAGAGAAAAGCTTCAAAGAGAATTTCCTGTAACGTAACACCGATTCCCCCGATTATGTCATCCTCACTAATGAGGTATATCAAGTGTTTATGTCTTGTTATATCTGCCGACGCTTATCAAGTTTCGTGGAGAGTTATTTAAGAAGAAAACGTTTAAACTTTTATAATAAAGAATTTATACACTAAACTATTTTGAGAAAAAAAGTTTTAAGAACAAAGAAGATACACACAAGGCTGGGCTCGAAAGTTTAAAGCCTGCGTATAGGAAATCGAGAATAGCCGATCTTATGTACGAAAATACCATATTGCTGCCTTGATATATGCCTTGCTATTAAGGCATTATTTTCTTTATTGAATCTTTCACCTTTTCCTCCCCTTCCTCTCTCCTTCCTCTTTTTCCTCCTCACCCTCATCATTCTCATCCCAGCCGAATCATTATTATGATCATCCATAATCATTATCAGCTTTATTCAGAGTCCAAGACTCGAAAATATCCGTAAAGGCAGTATTTGTTTTAGATATAAACAAACAACAAATACGCTCGTCTTATTTTGTTTAGTCTTGATTGAAATCAAGTGCGATAAAATTAGAACAGTGAGATACATATAACAAACAGATTGTATAATAAAATATATTATTCTCAAGAACATAGGGTCGGGAAGTCGTGGGTTCGAACCCCGGCCTGGTCTTACCAAAGACTTTAAAGTTGGTAATAGTGGCTTCCCTCCTAACGCTCGGGGCTAAGGGGACAGCATTACGCCTGACTCGTCGGTGTCAGTATAATGGACCGGCCGGGTTCAGTCCCTGGGCACCTCATAAGTGCCCCTGTGTTATAATGATAGAAATGTCGCTGCGCAGTATCGGCAAAAATGCCGGCTAATCCCTAATCCCTAATCCCAGGAACATATCGTACGAGGGATTTTATTCCAGATAATATTTATCTGATATGTAAAACAACATGAAAACAGTCTTGACAAAAAAGAATACAGCGAATTTAATAAAAGATGCAAAAAGCGATATTTGATACTTGTTGCTTTTGTTTAGTTAATGCACGTAACAAATGCAACATTTAATAGACAGAAACGCAGATGCTTTTCAACTTGCAGGATAAACTTTCCTCTGTGGTTCACGTTAAGTAGACTAATTTAACCCTAAAACACCAGTGTTGTGATTGTAGCACGTGTAATTTCTTTTGAACAGCCTCTAAACATGTCAAAATCACAAAACCATCTCAGTCAAAATCACAAAACCATCTCAGTCAAAATCACAAAACCATCTTACTGTTCACTTCGATTTATTGAGTGATGTGAACATTCAGAACAATAAAAAGAAATACAACTGTATTTGTATAAATACAACTTGTAACTTATGTTTACTTTTGCTTTACACGTTACCTTTTACCAAATCCATTCGATATTTGTGTACTTTACCAAATCCTACAAGTACTGCAATAAAAGAAGACATATAAAAAAAACAGCAAATAAAACTTAGCAATTTATCTCACACCTCAGTCATCATTCAAGGTTGCTTGAATGTATGCACAGCTTCATATCTGGTTTACCTCATTGGATTAAAAAAACCCAGCAAAAACAAACAATCGCGTTAAAACAGAACCAATGCGAGTGACAAAAAAGGCCACTTACTTTATCACATGAAATTACATCCAAATACATATGTTGCACACGACTCTATAGTTTACCAAAAGGCATTTATCTATCCACAGACCGCCCGTTTGTTTCATTCACAAACCCTACTATGCGACTACCCGACCATACCTCAACAGATGTTATGCGGCATTAACCTCGTAACTAGTGATACAGGCTCTCGGGTCCTGTAAACGAGGTAACCAAACAGTCATTGCTGTAGACCACAAACAATCTGTCAATCCCTGGTATCCATGTATACCATACGAACATCTAGGAAAACACTGGATGATCATCTCAAAATAAGATTCTACGACAATGTGCTGTCATATCTTATTAGAACACATGGGTAATTGTCTTGTCTTGCAGTTTTATCAACATATATTTAATAGAGAATTGGGTGCTGTGAGTGGTAATAAAGTACAACAATTGTTTACATACGACTGACGATGCATACCAGATTGTATTGTACGAGAAGTAAATACACGAAACAAGAATAGACAGTCCATGGAATTAAAAATTAAAAAAAAATACTTTTAAGTTATGTATTCAGTTTGGTGTTGGCTTAGATGTGAAACGGCTCATAACCTGTGAGCCGGTGGTTCTACCCAGGCATATGTAAGGTCTCTATGATAACCATCATTGCATCGCTTCTATAAAAAACAATTGAAATAGTTACATTCATTTAAGATTTTAAACAAAAACATAACAGTCATGAAACCTCTCAACTCTTTAGTTTAATACTTGTTATAAATTGTTTAAAATAACAAGTTCAACTTCATTTTTGTCAGACATTCGGTACAATATATTTACTATACTAAAGTGATTTATTTTCTGTGCTTGGTATGTTTGACGGTAATATTTACAGTTTAACTCAATATCCGCTGGTCGTAAGATTTTTTCGGAAATGTTTATCAGTTGCTTGGAAGTACATATCAAATGTCGGCTTCAGGTACGGGAGGCCCCGGGTTCGATCCCGGGCCGCGACATACCAAAGTCGTTAAAATGGTAGTGGTATAGCTCCGTGGCTAACGCTCAAGCAAATATAAGGGTAGTTTCACGACTGGTTGGCCCGGTGTCAGGATAATGTGACTGGGTGTGGTATCATGCCAGGTGTTCGCGGCATGCTATACACAGTGAAGGCGGTACTAAATCTGCTTCAAGTGGACACCGTCTCCAGATAACTGAAATACTGAGGGTGGAACGATGAACCCAATAAACAAGCAAACAAAAACATATTACATGTATAAGTATGCATGTTTAAAGTTGCACCAAACATCAATCAGTCTCATATTTACTGTGGCAGTAAATTTGTGGCACGATACCTCATGCAATAATATTACCCTTAAACCTTGGTTAAAGGGTTATTTGTTTTGTTTCAAATAGATATGTTTTCTTTGCACAGCTTGTGTTTGGGAAACCCATCGGATGAGGTTAGGGCTCTGAAAAACCGGTTTAAGCACCGCAGTCGGCGCTTTTGCCGACTGACCGTTCCAAGGCGGTAACTGTTCGGATTATTCTATGTTATATACTGTCTCGTCTCATAATTTCGTTACTTTTTTGTTTGACTGGTACGTAAATACCCTTGTCTTATGTTTTTGTTTGTTTAGTGATTGTTCTTGTTGTTATTTTTTGTTTAATTATCTTATATGTTGCGGTACTCATAGAACCTTGTCATGTTTCCATTTGAAACTATTTATGTAAACGAATTACACAAAATAGCTCACTTCTATTCTTTCTAATGAGCTCAAGGTACCTAAGAATCAAATATTTTCTTTACAAAACATCGTTTTCATTATACCGTTCTTCGGTCTAAAAAAACAAACACTGTGCGTGCATAAAAAATATGGCAAAAACTTCAAATATCTTCAAAATCTGCAGTAAATTGCATGAGAACTGTCAAACAGTGAAACGAAGCACGTGAGATCTAACTGATTTATTAAAAAACATCCATCTAACGCTTATTTGATTAAATTAACTTTATATTTATAACGATAACCATGATGTTTTTAATGACATTGATAACAGCGGAATTTTCAATCTGGCTGGGACACTAAAGTCAGCGCATATGATCCTGTCATCCCCAAATCACCATACACGACAATTCAAGCAATTGTTTTGTTTATTTTTTTAGATACATCGCAGGAACCAACTATGATTATCGCAGCGACGTCTTACTGTTTTGGTGGAGGAAGACCTCGGACAAGTGTCTGGGTAGAACCACCGGTGTAACGAGGGTCAGCTGAATGACCGTTCTATATTTAGTCCTTCGCCCTGAACGGGACTCGAACCCACGCGGTGGGAAAATCTAAACAATGAAACGTTGCATTAATCACAAAACACACTTTGGAGAAAAGCACAGTGGTAGTTAAAATTCCTAACGCTTTTTTTCGATATAGAGTTGCGAAACGAAAAGTAAGTATCTTCCTTTTGTTTTAATTTATTCAATTTTCCTGTCATTTTGATTTTTTTCAGATATGTCTGCAACGTGTTTAATGTAAATAATTATACTCTTGGCAGATATATGTGTGTTATAAATGGCACCGTTGATTGTTGGTCAGACAGTTTCTTCCGTAAAACAGTTCTCTCTTGCGTTGATTAACGTTGAAATAAAACAATACTTTCACTTTCTAAGCATGCAAAATCACTTTGCAAAATAATGTGTTATCTTTCAAATAAAGGCCAAGATGACAGATACGATTCATTATCTTATTAATTCAACTGCCTTACATGTTTACAAGAGTACTTTTACTTTTAGCAATATCACCCTCATCCGGGTCATAATATTACGTGTGGATCTACAGTGGGGAAATTTAATTTATTTAGCATACATCTGACGATAATAATACACTAAGTTAGACGTGGAGGCGGCAATAATTTTAATTTTGCATTTTTCTAGCTTAACATCCTGAATTAACGAATGCAAGTCGCATTCAACTTTCGAAGTATAATTGTTGTGTAACATAAAACGCAATGCGTTTGATGAATACGAAGTGCGTGCTTTTTCCAGAAAGTTGTGCATTCCTGTATGGTCTAAAGTTGCATTCATTAATCGTGATTTATTGTGAAATAACTGAGACATTGCAGCTGAAAACATGTGCGCTAAATGACCGTCTGAATATATGTTAGGTTAAACAGTGTTGCTGTTGCTTTTTTCTAAATAACAAAACTGTACAAACTAGTTTTTAACTATATGAACATTAAAAGTCAACTTTAAGTGTTTGTTTCATTCTGTTCGAGTGTGTCAATATCGATACTGGATATCTACTATACATAGGCAGATTATAAAATTCATATGTTTTATTCACAGCTAAATGTTGTTTCTTTTTATACTACAACGAGGTGCCAAAGTGACATAAACGACTTTTACCCTTTTCATTTATTAGTTTTTTTGTGTAAAGTTTATTTCATGTTTCAGTAAATTTGCAGAAATAAAATTCAACACCAATTATTTAGAGCGCTGTATATATTTTATCTCCATTTAAAAAGCTGTACATTATTCCACTAAAAGAATATATTTATGCACAACGTAGGGAGTTTACGACTTCCCTAACTAGATTCCCGGGTAGAATACAGAATACCTCTTCTAAAATGAATAACAAACCAAGCCAACTAAGCCATTGAATATTTAGGAGCATCGTCGGACACCCACGACCGATATTGGGATATTAAGGTCACTTTTCGACGTTTCTGGTTATGATATCTCATTGGTCGCTTCATAATCCGATGAAGATTTCAGTCTAATGATAAAGCTCGTTCTTTCATTGTTTTGACAGACTTGTTAAAATGGCATTGTAATACTTCTTGTCTCCACGCTGAAGAGTATGGACTTTGTAAGCAGTATTATGATTGGCCCAATTCTTGTTCTAGTCAGTTCGAAAAGACGACAGAACTTTACTAATAAACCCACGGTCGACGAATGTAGTCAAACGGAATAGTTCAGCGTGGGTATCCGATGATGATTAAGCAGTTCAATTCCCGATAAACCGCAGACAGAAGCAGATTCTGTTATGACATACGAGGGGAGAGGAAAAGGCAAATCTTGGCTTATGATGACAAATGACACGTTCACGTAGATATCTTACGCGTCAGCCGTCTGGCAAAACAATCTCCCCATCACGGTTTTCTGGAAGTGTGTTTTATGTAGTCACATGCCCTGCGAGATGTATTTATGCTATGTCGATGGTGACTTAACTGGTGAAACAGTACATGGAGTTCAGAAGTCGTTTCTTAACGGCAGTTTAACTGATTCTTATCAAGTGTTGAACGCCGTTGAAAGTTAATGTCGAACTTCAAAATTATTCAGTAAAACGTTGTTGTTGTAATTTGTGATGTTAGAAATTGTTGTTTGACTTATCATATTCAATTTCGTCTTTAATAATGTATTTCCATTGTAAAATAACACATCAAATGTCACAAAAGAATAAGTGATAAAAGAATCTATTCTAATAATGCCCTAATGTATAACCTGACCTTGGTCTTGCGGTCCTCTTAAACAATCCTGGCCTTTATAATCCTTTCAGGGGCGGATCCAGGAAGAATGGTTGGGCGTGGGGTGTGGGGGTGGTTGAATGTGGTCTGAATCAAGATAATTCAACTTTACCGCAGTAAATACTCTCTCTCTCTCTCTCTCTCTCTCTCTCTCTCTCTCTCTCTCTCTCTCTCTCTCTCTCTCTCTCTCTCTCTCTCTCTCTCTCTCTCTATATATATATATATATATATATATATATATATATATATATATATATATATATATACATACACACAGAAATGGAACTTCGACCTAACCATGCCCTAGGAGTCAAAGTACAAATTTACTTTAAAAGTTTAGTATTTTTAAGCTTACATTTATGTAACATGTATGTGTTTCCACAACTCTACTTTTTACCTGGTTGGTGTGTGGGGTGGGGGGGGGGGGGGATTCATCCCCCGTCCCGCCCCGGATCCATCCCTGCATCTTAATAACTGTTTTGGACGAAAGCCTGATTTAATAGCAAACACGTGAACATGTTATATTGTATATTTGAATATTTGTTGACAATCTCTTCATTTTCTCACCAGATTTTTTTCTAAGATATGTCTACAAATCGGTATGTTATTGCAATTTAGCTGCTACTTAAGCCTGTAAAAATCATAATTACGAAAATTATTTTTCCACATAAAACCACTATCAAATTTTTTTCAGCCTTCGTGTTTATAAAAAAAACTGTCGGATGTAAACATTTTCCAGAACGTTTTTGTCCATTGGTGTTATCTTCATGTAGTTGTCATTAAGTTATTGATGGGTGCAAATTAAAGTTTCTCTTTGATGTTCAACACGCTGTCTCTCGACCTAAAAAAGCAATTATGGCACAAACACATGTTCAAAGAATCAGCCGAGAAAGAAATTATCCAAATCAAATTAAAAGGTACATAAAACTAACAGGAGACAGAAATGTGTAAGTATTTCACATTACTGCACAGACTATAACTCTGCTCTTCGTTAACTAGACCCATGAAGTGATATCAGCAGGCAAGGAACGCGCTGTAAAAAATTCATTTAAATGACATTTAAAATCAACCGGTTAATGTCATGATGTGGTTTAGCGAATGATAAGTAAGCGCGCCAAACCTCTGATCAATTTATTTATGACACCACATGTTGTGCTTTCATCAGTCGGTGTGAACTACGAGGTCCTCTGTCGTTTGAACATTTTGATGATAAAAAGTAACGAAGAATTGCCACGACTCGGTAATCCATCAAGTAATGTTTTATTTAGAGTCCAAATAAATATTTTACTTAATATCCTCCAATGTACACTTAGCCATACAATAGCGCCTAATACGCCCATTCACACCTTGTGGCCGCTATTTCACGTTTTCACAAAGTAACAAGACATGTGATGAAAGAGAATAAAAATAACAAATGCTGATAAATAGTGGTATGTACAAACCCCCATGTGTTATATCTATAAAATAAATGCCCGGTAAATAAGTATGTTTAATTCAGGATTGGTGTTTTAATATGATATTTTTCCATAGATATTTTCTGTATAATGTAAATCTAATTTTCGATTGAATTCAAAATATGTACATGTATGTTTATACAAAAACTAGCATCTAGGGGTCTGAATTCTGTAAGCCAGCGGTATAGTTTACCTAAATTGGTCTGTATTAATGTCCGTATTAGTTTTGAATACGAAAGTATCTCAAAAGTCGGATGAGTATTGAAACATACATGGGTATTAACATTTGGAAACAACACCAGTCAAAAGATGAAAATGGTAGTTAAATGTAAATGTGACAAAAACACTGAGACGAAAAGAGATAAAGGAAATACTTGGTCAGTTCCTGCCTTTGAAATTTACTTCGGCAAAAAGACATAATGAGTTACTTTAACCGCTTAGAGCAGTTCTAACCTAGCAGTTTTTCGCAAATATAAAGAATTAAATGAAAGCTTATCAACTGGAAGCATAATTCCGACCGCTTCGAAATTCTGGTAATTTCGTAGAAATGGTTAATATCTGTATCTTCTTTTTGTTAATGATAAGCATGACCGCGTCTTTCCGAGTGGACGTCAGATGAAAATGGATATTATTTTACTTTTAAAATACTCCAATACATATAATTGTCGTTCTTTGCACGTAGGGTTCACAATACTTTATTCTATTAGATTTTGGCGTGTTGAATTTCACAACTTGCAAAATTAATAAATTCATTGATTTAGCTTGTTTAAGCGCACAGTTTAGAGAGTTCATTTTCATTTTAAACAATGTATGGTTCTGAACCTTCAAAGTCAAGTCGCATGGTTATGTGGATAAGAAGCAGTTGCTGATCAATTCTAAAAGTGCTCCCGAACTTTTACTGGGTTAAATGATGTGCATGCTCAGCATTCCATAACACAAACTGCTGTTATCAACAATGTAATTATATACCGCCATTAATCGTCATTGTTTTGACACAATCAGATATTGTATTGCGTTTTATTAAGTATGGAACTAAAGTAGCTTAAATCACTACATCAAGACGTTATGCTATCGCAGAGTAACATTTTCGCTTTCTCTGGAGAAATGATAAGCAAATGATAGTCTGAATGTGTGTACTTATTTCAGCAAAAACCTGCATGAATGAATGTCTGTATAAAACCAAAGGAGAGAGAACTGTCGAGCAAAATATAACACACACAAAAATCCAAAGGTTTTGGGTTGGGTTTAACATATGTCCATGTCTTATGTTAGCGTCTGCAAGTGATAAACATCTTCAAGATAAGTAGCAAGGTGTAAAGTTCATTAAGACAAAATCTCCACTTGTTTGTTTTGTCTGACTTTGTTCCGAACGTTTTGTTATTCAATAACGCCGACCGCTATATAATGATTATAAGGCCAGGGTCAATTCACAGTAACTAAAACCGGAACCGGAAATAATAACTATTCGTCTGCCGAGACATGTACGGCTCTAATGGTAGATAGTTTAAAAATGAATTTGTAAAGCAGAAAAGTATGATTCTTATTAGCTAGACAGTCGGTATGCAGTGATTTGTATATTCTGTGCAACATTTAAGTCATCAAAGACAATTAAGCACACGTTTATCCTGCAGATGAGTGTGCTGCTTTTATTATAAAACATCATATTAGAAAGCGTCAGTTGGGAAAATTATATTGCCAGACGTGTCAAGAATGTAAGATATCTCTATTAACGTGTCGTTCGTCATCCACACTATCATTACGTGCCAGGGTTGACTTGCTCTCCTTCACTCTCGTCTCAAAATATGACTCAAGATAGATAAACAATTGAACCGCCTGTTTTAATCGCTTTTCCTCTGTGCACTTGTCCTTACGGTAGATGAATTTCTCGCGTTAGTTCGAGTACCTGTTGGGAAATGTTTCCTTAACTTGAAGATGGTATCCGACAGTTTGGACCAAACATATTTTCATTAAACATCTTAGTAAACTATTGTTTTATGAACCGATCTCGTGAAATTCTGTTTATTATTGTCTTACACCTGTCGGAAAAGTGAACCATAACGCCACAATCGTCATAACAAACATGTATTTCCTATCTGAGCCACGTTGCACAGTTAGATATTTTTAAACCAAGAAAACCACGTGACCACTATTTTTTTAGTTCATCTACGTCATCCGCTGCGACGTCGATATTTTAAGTAGGAATCTCAATCGTTCTTATTTACTGATATTGTTACATATATAAGATGTAGGCAAACTGTTTTTCTAAAAAAAAGTTTCCCCATTTTCCATGGTGGACCATATTAACAAGTTAACTTTATGCAATGTAATTATCAGTTTTGTTAACAGAAGTGTGTACCATGTAAGACTAAAGGAAAATGTCTGCATATCTGAGTATTGTAAGAATTCAGGAAATGAATGAATTTAGGACCCGACAAAACAATATTGATTTGGCAATAAAATATATTTTCGAATTAGTTTCCATCTCCTTTGGTACTCGCTTCAATATTGAAACACATCTTAATATAAATATAAAGCCTTTTTCAGTAAACGCCAATGCATTATAAAATATATTATTTAAAAGCAACTATAATCGGCAAGACAGATATTATTTTTCAAAACATTCATTCATTTCAGTAATATAACATAATCCCGCGTTATTATTGCAACTTGTCTAAGTAAAAGAGGTTGATATCTCGTTATCGTCTGAACAATGGCTATAGTTGCCGAAAAGTGTGACTTTCACGTGTGTGCTTATATCGTAACCATATTTCAAACCATAATATTGGATATTTAGACAATATTGATTAGTCGTGAGGATTAACTGCCACCTCTAACATTTTAATATAACCGGCTTTCCAGGATATCAAACCTTCCCCTTGCAACATATGCTTAAACAGAATTATAGAAACGAAAATTGACTATTTGCACATATAATCACTGTCAGTTTTAAGTTTATATTCTGTTGTATGACTAACAAAACAGTTTCATACAAATCTCTTAATTTAAGTAAATTTAAAAGAAAATTATCAAAAATTCATTTTAAGAAACCACACGTTAAGTTGGCATCATAACGTGTTGAAAGATTAGATTTCTGCGATATCAATGTCGATATATGTCTAAAACTAGAATAATTATTTGCTAAATGAGAACTGATTCAAAGTTTATTAATATGAATAAGGCTAGAAATTCAGGTTCCTACTGTCACGCTGAAAAGGAATTGGTGCAAACTTAATACAGGCAAATCAAGACGTAGAATATGTATTCACTGAATTCACTGTGTTGTTTGTTCTTATTTTAAAAATAAAGATGTCCAATTCTTCATTTGACAGGGCATAATAAATGATCAATAAACTTTGATAATCAATATAAGCACACTAGCAGATTAAGTAATCTGTACATTAATCAATTCACAGAAGTTTGACTTTGAATCTATTAGAATTATTCTAAACTGTGCTAGGCACTCAAACCCTCTGTTTAATCAACAGGATTGGGTAACAGCAAGTGTTGGGCTAGGGACAAATATAGCTATTCAGTTGGTAATATGTTCCCGATACCCTACCAGGTTCATAGTGAAAGCGCATCATTCCAAGAACCCAGCTGCACTTACCCAGTGCCAAAAAAACAACAACCCATTTATCGTCGTTTTTATGACATAATCAGATTTTGAGGTTGCATTTTCATAAAATATTAGAGTTGAATGACTTAAATCACTCACTGGAGCGTTGTGCTATCAGAGAACGACATTTAAGTGTTCACTGTAGAAATTTCACAGCGTTTGTTGCAGCATTTGTGGCAACATGTTTGGGGTTATTTTAGTATAAGCTCTAGCAAGTGTGGAAGATGTAAAAGAAATTAATGTTATCTGATTATAGTACGCATTTCGACTGTTGCATCGCCGGATAGGACTCCCTTTAATTAAACCATGTTTTGTACAGGATAACAGGTAAGTCGCGATATCAAACGCATGGTGCGGTATCATACTGTATAAATATTAGAAATTAATTCGTGGCCTTTGTATAAACAATGCATTACTCAATCATGACGTCAATTTGTCGATTCTAAGTGAAATATAAATATGAATCATAATTATTTCATGACCATTTTGCACGAGCAAACTGATATTACCATCAACATATGTTTATTTCTGTTATTTATGTTTCGAAGATGAGAAACAGCGAGCTGTAGCTACACTTATCTCAAACAGCATCAATATAGGGACAATTTCCATACAACGCGACACAAAAATCCTGATATTTACATCTGAAAATACTTTCACATTTTACACGTGTTACCAACGAAGAGTAAACGAATCAACAGAATTAGGTTCTTTTCCGGGTACACACTTTAAATGTTATAATTAGTTAAATAACGTTACCAACAGAAGGGGCCACAGACATTATAGAAATTTCACAACGATTTTAAAATGTAAAACAGACAAGCTTGTTCTTTTTATGAGATATATACAAGTAAAATAAACATCAGCCTTCCAATGTTAATTGTTAAGATAGCAATTACTTTATTATCAAAATCTTTAACACAACTGTAATTATTGATAATTACAGTTTAATTATTGATAAAATTAATACATTATTTATATTATTTAATGACATTTTTATTTATTTGGATTGATATATTTAATCACCAAATAAATAAATATGTCATTCAATACTATAAATAATATATTAACTTTATCAATAATTACCGCAATGCTTATATATTATAAATAACATGTTTATTACCACCCAAATCGTATGTGATATGATATAAATGATTCGTATAGCCTTTATCCGTCACACACTTACCACACGTGAAAGAAACAGTTATAACACTAGCTTGGCTTGCATTTTGAAAATTTCTTCTCCCTTAATATCCGGGTTCGAATAAAAAGGCTGCATTCAGCACTTGGTGCGTCTTTGTTGTCTCTTAGCTACAACATAAATCACGCTTGGAGGATATGAATTATTTCAAAGGTTCAGCTTAAGCCATCTCTGTCTTTTCCAATGCAGGTGCATTTATTGTCGGGATATTGGGGTCGTGTAGCTGAGCACATTGTAGCAGAGGGCGAGCATTTGCAATAAGTTTGGAAACTGGCTTGTTATTTTTTGTCCGTTTTTCATAAAACAGTGATGATCAGAAATAGCTATTCGCTATTTGCTGCATGTATTATGTTTAATAACTGAAGAAAATACTGATGGCGTTTATATGTATTTAGGAATTCAACAATTAGTATGCAACGAAATACATGTATTTCCTATAGTCTTCAAATGTGCGTGTATCAATGAGTATGTATACCATGACAAAAACTGATTATACATATGATGCTTTACAGAATGTCTCCACCGACATGGTATACTAGAATACCCAGGTAACAAAATAATCTTTTCTCTTATTAAACTCATTGAATAACAAAAATATTGCTTTTTCACATATTACAATCAGGTTCATGTATTGATATGATATAGGATAGAGGAGCGTAAGGCAGTCCTGGCTTATAGTGACAAACAACACAATCATGTAGATACATGTACCTTACGAGTTGCACGCAGCTGGCAATACAATTTGCATATCATCGCCTTTCTAAAGCCAGTTTCTCATAACTATTGTACGAAAAGAATAAAATGTACAATCTATGCATTCATTTTCTTCAAAAACATAGCTGTGCATGATGAAGAGGGGGGGGGGGGGGGATGGTGAGACCTTGTGGGGATTTGGAGTTGATTCAATGAAAGTTATAGACACAAACCACCGAACGCGCTTGTGCATTCACTTGCAGACTGAAATTATTTGCGTGACGTGAACCTGTCGTTTTCATTGACTTTATTCACTAAAAGGTACTGTTAAAGCATGCCATAGGAAGCGAGGTAAGATAAAACTCGTCATATGGTGGAAGGGTTAGCAGGAGACAACACACTCACGTACAGATCAGAGGTGCTCCAAACCGTCTGACCATACCATCTCCCCCATTCACACTTCCAGAAAGCCTGTTTTAGTAGACGGCTGTCCGGCTAGATATACCCATGCCGAAAGTCTATAACGACTTATTGAATGACTGGAATCCATAGTTAGTAGCGTTTTTCTGACTCTTGTTCAGAGCTAATGGCGTATAAACTTCACATTCTTGTTATGTAAGTGAAGCAGTAAAAAAAAAAAAGAAACTCGCATCTCAATCATTACACCAGTATACATGTAACTCTGGTGTTTTATCTGCCTGTTTAAAAAGCCAGCCTTAACGTCTATATTTTCAGTATCATCACCCACTCGTCCTTCTTTTAATGGTTACTGTAGCTACAGTCTCTATGATGTAAAACAAGTTTTGTCTCTGTAATACATAATTATGACGGAAGGATGTCTGGATGGAATATCATAAACAATTACAACGAGCCTTTTGCAGCTTGACATTAAAGTATGCACTAGAGAAATAATAAGAAATCATCATAATAAAAACTGTGTCAATCTGTTCCACTTGCTCTTGCAGTATGTTAACCGACTTTTTACGGCAGTCAGTAGATGATCATTGATATACATATGGATATCGCAAATATATTCAAAAGCGAAAAAACAACAGAACTGCATATAAATAATCGCACTTACAGGCAATCGCGATATTACCCTAAAACTGCATATCAATATCACTAGTATATGCACCTATATCACACTGAATATGTATATATATATATATCACAAATATTAAATACTTTTTGCTATTTTATAAATAAACGCGTACATTTTCAGTGTAAAAGAAGTTTGAGGGCAAGTTATAAGACTATCTTTTTTCATATACGTTTTAACACGCTTTTTCTCACCCTGTTAATGCGAACAGCGATTACTGCGCAAAAAACGCCCATCAAGATTATAATCAAGAGAACTGTAAAAACGTTACAAAACAGAGCTTGAAATATCTACCGCTTAATGTAGCGATGAAGCTTATCTAATTGGAAATATGCACGGAAGGCTAATTTGAAAACTATGTATCTAACGATAAGTTCTTGTTTCAGTGAGTGTAATTTTTATAGTTGTATTAAACGGAGTATTTTAGAATAATCCTCAATAACCAAATATGTAAAACACACGCACGCACGCACGCACACACACAATAGTTTGTTGAAGCTGTTTGTTTATTGGGTTTATCGTCCCACCAACAGTATTTCAGTTATCTGAAGACGGTGTCCACCTAAAGCAGATATAGTGCTGCCCTCACTGTGTATACATGTAGCATGCCGTGAACACCTGGCATGATACCACACCGAGTCACATTATCCCGATACCGGGCCAACCAGTTGTAGAACTACCCTTGTATTTGCTTGATCGTTAGCCATTGTTAACGACTTTGGTATGTCGGGGCCCGGGATCGAACCCGGTACCTCCCGTACCTAGACCAGACGCTGTTGGAGCTGTATTTGATAAATAAGTAAGCAAGTTATTAATACGTTATTCATTATTTTGACTTGCGTGCACAACACACATTCAAAGTTGTGCAATACACAGAAACATTTAATAACACTTGGCAGCACTGGGCTTAATTGTCACCAACAATTATTAATAATTATTCAAAATATTAAAAATCATTTTTATATATTGTTCTTAATGCGATTGCTGTTAATCTTTACACCGTATCCAAACCAATTCTAGAGTATTTTTACGTAGAGAGTTGCAGTTTATTTCCGCTGGAATAGTGATATTAAGTGGAAAAGAATATCGAGGTTTTTGTTGAATGTGTCTTACGGAGGTATTGATACATTAGTGAAATCATGGTCAATATTTGTATGGCCTCGAAAAGCTGGCAATGTTTTGTTACATATTTATAAGTAAAGTGTTTAGTGCAATTGTAATGGTCTGCTTGTGTTTCACGTGATGCAGTTATTTGTCAAAAATAAGAATGTATGACTAAGTCCTATCAGCATTGCAATTTTATACCAACATTTTTGAAAAGGCACAGGACAAAGATATTGACAAGCAAGCTAAATATAAAAGAACAAGTACTTGTTGAGTCATTTAAAAATAGAATTAGAGTAAAACTGACAGTAACCGCCCCTTGGAACGGTCAGTCTGCAATATGGACCGACTGGGGTGCCTAAACAGGTTTTACAGAGCTCTAACCTCGCACTTCCGGATAGGTTTCTCAAATGCTAGCACTGAAAAGAAACCCGATCTATTTGAATAAAGAACGTCCAAGCGCTGACGTTTTCTTTGCTAATCAAGACTATGTGTACTCCTTACTGAAAGTTGGGAATTAAAACAGTATTTTTCTCATATATCACTGTATTCTGAAATCGGACATGACATTTTCTTGATTTTACCTCAAAAAAGTTGAAGTTGTTAAAGTTTTTTTACAAACAGGTAGTCATATGCGAAGAAAATACATACAGTCATATAAAAGCTGGGCTACAAATATTTTCAGTTTGTAATTTAAATATTGCATTTTATTTTCAGTGATGAACGTCATTAGAAAGCAGAAGGAGTAAAGGTTATGTCTCGCGATACGAGCCAGTCAAATAAGACTTATGACACGTTCGTCCAATCAACCTCAACTTAAAGGTTTTTGGCTCATTTACTTGTCCTGTTTATGAAAATAATGGAGGTGGGACAGTGTTAAAACGCATATATCTACGTAAAATTCTAAAGAGACATGGTAAAATCGTAAAATCATCATTAAGCAAAACTCATTTGCAGTTATTCAGTTCGGTTGAATTCCAAATATCTTTCCAAATATTCTGTCTGCAGCAAAAGATGGACTTGCATTCGTTGTTTGCACCTAGTGCTCGAAAAGAGTGCCCGAATAGAGGGTTGGGATGGGATTTGCAGGCATTTTTGCCGATACTGTGCAGCGATATTTCTATCATTATTGCACAGGGGCAATTATGAGGTGCCCACGGACTGAACTAGGCAGGTCCATTATAACGACACCGACGAGCCTTAGCCACGAGCGTTTGAGGGAAGCCACTACTACCAACTTTAGAGTCTTTGGTTTGACCCGGCCGGGGTTTGACCAGCGACCTCCCGATCCGCCGACGTACTATCACTTGAGTTATTGCGGCCGTACTCGACTAGAAAGGGTTAAAACAAATGTTTGTTTGTTAACACATTTGTTTAACTAAAAGACAGATTTTAAGTATGTTTCTTTCATTTGCTAAACGGATATCATCTAAACGCACACAAGTGGTTTAGGAAACATTAAAATAAGCATCAAACGTAAGCTCGTGCAGGTAATACAAATGTCAATTATGTCGATTAAAAAAGCAATAACTATTAAAATAATTTACGTGTTATAGCTCCAACTTAAAACACATGTTTTACCATTAACACTTATATACGATTAGTATAGTTTAAGTAGAATAGTTTTTTTTCTTACAGCTTGAAGAAAGATAATAGAAATATAAAAAGTCAAACAACTTAAATATATATGCATAATACGTTTGCCCACCATGGCATCGAGTATCTCATATATAATTTAAATAATCATATTTCGTTATCAAAATATGATAACGAAGCTGAGTTTTATGGGAAAACAAACTCGCACCGACAGTCTTTATTCAGTAATGTGCAGTGCACGATTTTGTTACCTGATGACGGCCCGAGCTTTATCCCGTACATGAGTGTCAGAACATGTCGAGCAAGAGTTCCATTATTTACAAAGTTTATTGTGAATGAAATAGCAGAAACAGGTGTCGAAGGGCCGCTGGTAGATTACAAACGCAAAACGGGTTTGTATTGGAGAAATGTACTCATTTGTTTTGTTAATAAGGTTTATTGTCCGTCAACAGTATTTCAGTTATCTGGAGACGGTGTCAACTTGAAACAGATATAGTGCTGCCTTCACTGTGTATAGCATGCTGTGAACACCTGGCATGTTACAACACCCGGTCACATTATCCTGACACCGGGCCAACCAGTCGTGGAACTACCCTTATATTTGCTTGAGCGCTAGCAAGGGAGCTATACCACTACCATTTTTAACGACTTTGGTTGCAGAAATCAGAAACTGTTTACGTGCCCATTAATGGATGACTTCTGCAGGTTTTACTGCGCGTCATATTTGCGTATCTGTGTCTGTTCATAGGAAATATATCAGGACATTAACCCATTTCGTAATTTTTGTACAGAAGAAATACAAGCAGATATAATTAGGTTCAACCCAGGTCTATTTTGACCATTATAAACAATATATACCAACCAACCATTTAGGAATTTTTCGTCGATTTTATATAAATATCACTTTCAGTGATGGCTGAACGTTGCCTGGGGATGGATTTGTCCAACTTTATTTTACAATTAAACAGCAGCCTCAAAAACAAGTCCATTTCTTACATTTTTTTCTTTAGTTTGTTATATAGAATTACAAGTTCATGTATATATTAACTGACTTAATCATAAAATTATTTGTTTTAGAATATTTAATTTATATTATTATTTAAAATTCCTACCTATCCACGCTTTTCCTACATTTCAGCATTTTAAACTGTGTTTCTTTTTCAATTAAATTATATATATATCATTAAATACGTTTAGTTTTTATTAGTGTTGGTATGATTACCGCAATTAAAAGGAAACAACGAACTCGGTGAATTTTCCATAAGCATATTTTTTCCTACAAATACAGTTATTTTAAAAGAAAAATGAAATCCCTTTTTTAAAAGGTCGTCTTTAATAGCAGAGCAACTAAAGATCCTGTAGGTAAAAATGGAGTAAGTGTGCTGGCATTATTAAATATGGTATTTAATTTGTTATGGAATCAATACAATTAAATGTCGTTATTTCCTTTAATACTGGAGGTTATATATTTTTTATATAAGTATAACATGTATCCACATCTCTAGATATCATATATATCTATCTATAGCCTCTCTTTGTCTCTCTATCTCTCTGTGTCTCTGTCTCTCTCTCTCTCTCTGTCTCTCTCTCTCTCTCTCTCTGTCTCTCTCTGTCTCTTTGTTTCTCTCTGTCTCTCTGTCTCTGTCTCTGTCTGTCTGTCTGTCTGTCTGTCTGTCTGTCTGTCTGTCTGTCTCTCTCTCTCTCTCTGTCTCTCTGTCTCTGTCTGTCTGTCTGTCTGTCTGTCTGTCTGTCTGTCTGTCTGTCTGTCTGTCTGTCTCTCTCTCTCTCTCTCTCTCTCTCTCTCTCTCTCTCTCTCTCTCTCCCTCCCTCTCTCTCTCTCTCTCTTCTCTGCCATGTTAAATTTGCAGACGTGACAGTTTAAAGTAAAGTATAACGGTTATGGTTAGAAATAAGTAAGTATAATAACATGACAGGAAAGAGTATGTACATTCTGTCAGCTAACATTATAATATCCTATATACAGAAAACAAGCAGTCAAATATCCATTTTTATAATTATAATTTTATGTATACTTTGTTTCTAGTATTTGTTTGTTTTGTTGCCTGATTACACTGTAATTACGACTCTTCTAGCTGTCGTGATTTTTATCACTTCGACATGATTATCATATTTGTAACACATAAGCCATAAATTGTATATAATGTTATTTTTAGGAAAAGAACATGACTAGATTATATCTTAATTTCCAATCCTTTTTGTATCGTTGGCAAATAAAATATGTTTGAACTAAATATCCATAATAACTCCGCGCGTGTGTCTGCAATTCGGCGGCGGATCTTCAGTTTACTACCAAACAACTTCATGAATGAACGTAAAAATGACATTCGGACGGCTTTTGCAACGATTGATCAAGTCGCCGAGAGCTAATAAATTAGAATTCGGACTTTAAGATCTTTGAACAGTCAAAACAGACCTTAAAATATCATTAATCACACCAAACATCGGTTTATTCCATAGGTATTTTCCAACCTGTATTGCCTTTTAAGTACATTGTATATAAACTAATCACCCATATCTTGGTTAATATCGCTTTACGTTACTTATGGGAACCTTGTCTTGTCAGGTATTCATTTATTACTCCAAGTTATATTGCCGGCTTACGAAGGTTAATACCTGTCACATATTTATTAATATAAAAAAATTTACTATGGTTTTAGTGTTATAAAATAAAAATTCGATTAATTAAGTGTTCTCTCTTCCCTGTTGTATCGTAAACAAAGCAGCCCACGTCATGTTATAACTGAACAAATATAAAACAGACATAACTATGATTTCAGTATTTGTCATATAAATTATTCATCAGAGAAAATTCTTCAGTTAAAATTAACAATAAATTTTATGAACATTTATATTGCTTATGTTAGTCAGTGTCATTAGTAGCTTCAATAAAACTTTCTTATCGAAATATTAATTATAGCCGCCTCTGTTATCCAAGCACGATATACCAGCTGAAAACTGCATGTCAGTTTAATATGACAAAGTCCTATGAGCATTGCAACATATACCAAAATTTTAAAGGCACATTACAAAGATATTCAAATGCAAGATTAATGTAAAAGTAAGAACAAAACTGTGATGAGTTATTGAACAAAATGTGAAAACCCGACAGTTACCGCATTGGAACGGTCAGTCGGCCAAAGGGACCGACTTTGGTGCTTAAACCGGGTTTACAGAGCTCTAACCTCGCACCTCCTAATGGGTTTCTCAAATACAATCAATGAAAAGAAAACCGATTTATTTAAATAAAAAAACTGTCCAAGCGCTGACGTTTAGTTAGAAAAGGTACATTGTATGCCGTCGTTAGTGACGTAATAGAAAAAATAATGTTCACACGGTATCTAGAAGTTAGAACTACATAAAGTTGTTGGTTATAAATTAAATTTGATTGTTTACTCAAAGAAAAAATGACCAGAGATGAAGTGTAAATGGTCTGTAGGATGCTTCTCATGTGTAATTGAGGAACCAAAGTCCAATGTCCATCAAAGGAAAATACACATAACAATTCTTACAGGATGAAATACATGTAAATGACAAAAATAGCTTGCTTGTCCGTTTTATATTTGTTTACATTTTGCAAAAGTATCTTTAAAGGTGATATCCGACAGTATGGACCACACGAAATCTTTCTTTAAGATCACGTTATATTGTCATCCGGCTAATTCGCTCTGACGTCGATTTCTATCATGCTTAATTAAAAATTGAAAGAATGAATATTTAAATTGATATTTTCTCGCAATTTTCACGGTCTAACAACATAGGTAGTGTTCAAAATCGTCTTAACTTAGACTAAAGTATTCGTTTACGTAGCAAATATGCGTTAAATTCCACCAAACGGTGGAAAAAATAGTGTAACATCCAAGTGATACAGGCAAATTGTCGGATACTACATTTGAGATAAATTTCTTTATAGAGATATGCCTCTCTGAATACGCATGGTTTTAAATGCAGTTGATAATGTTTCAGAACATCTTCAATCAAATGTCAAAGGAACATTTTTCCCCAACTGCATTGCAATGAAAGTAGACACATGTGAAGACAGCATTTCAGCAGGTCATATAAGCCATGAACATGTGCCATATTGTTCACCCGTATAAATGTCACGTACCTCAGCAGAAACGTACGATATGGGTGGTAAATCAGAACAAGAGAAACTCCGAGCTATTCGAAACCATCGTGAAGTAGGATTTAATTCCGTTCTGACAATAAATAAAGTGTGTTATTATCATAAAATCGTGAGCTTTTTATTTAACACAAAGCGGGAGCTGTGACCCAGTCTTAAAATTATGTATGATTATTTTTTATCGCTTAAATCTCAACCGTTGAGCGCGGACATGATTTATGCGAAAAGACAGATTAAAGACTGATGTTTCAATTATCTTATATTGAGGGTACAACGGTAACACTTGTCCTGTTGATCTGTAACGATGAGTCAAGATCAATTTTACATTGCATTCTTTAGGATCATTTGAAATCTGTTGATTGCTTGCTTTTTTGTAAACTCTTTTAAAGGGAGTAAGGAAATATGACAAGGTTCTATGAGCAGTGCAACATATATACCAAAATTTGAAAAGGCATAAGACAACGGTATTCACATAGAAGCCAAATGTAAATGTAGGAACAAATAAGTGATGAGTCAGTTAACAAAAAAGAGCAAACCCAACAGTTACCGTCTTGGAACGGTCAGTCGACAAAAGGGGACCTACTAGGGTGCTTAAACCGGTTTTAAAGCGGCCTAACGTGGCACTACCTGAGAGCTTTCTCAAATGCAAGCAATGACAACAAAAACGTTTTCTTACGTAAGTTATGACGTCCTTAGTGACGTAATTGAAAAATAATATCCACATGGTACCTCGAATAGAGGAGAGTACCATTCCATTATAAACCATAGTTTAGATGCATATTTGCTTTGATAATTTTTATACGATCATTACTCTAAAGAAGCATCAATTGGCGATATCTTTATTATTATTCCAAATTTTTTACTCATAATTAAGTACTGGGAGTTCGAAAATGTAATCAAAGTTCTTATACGTGAAAACATACATAATAATAATATAACAGGGTGATTTTTATTTCAAATTTAATTACGGCTTGTTTGTGTTGTAAATGACGGTAATTCTTTTTTAAAGGGCGTCCATGGCCTAAGGGTAGAGTCGAAGACTTGTAACTCCTCTGACGGCTTAGTCTCTCGCCACGTAGGTTCGAGTCCAGGTAAGGGCGAAAAAGTGTTTGTAGGAAAATCTTCCGGCTGACATGTGGTTCTACCCAGACATCTGCCTGGGGTATCTATCAACCAATATAAACGAGCGATATATGACCACAATTTTGTCGCATCGATGATTATTTTTAAAAACCAATAATCAAACGCAAGTTTCTGCATTCATCTATGGGAAATACCGAAATAAAACAGGAAAAGAAAGTTACGTATATCTGTCAACACTATCTTATTATACAATAAATTCGATCTCGTGAC